>JANZLP010000064.1:6237623-6248000 GCA_026930925.1 Chelictinia riocourii | reverse complement strand
GGGGGAAATCTACATCCAGACACAAATATACACTCCCTACTTCTCCACCATATCACACAATACTGTGTTCTTCAGGCACCACTAACAGAAATACAAAGTAGCTGCTCCAGTATCCTAACATTTTCTGTGAAGCACCAATGAATATTTCACTTAAGGTTGCAGAAAGCTAACTGAAATACTGAAAAGAAGTAAAGAAGTTAAGGATCAACAAGAAAAATATGCAAGTGACTCACTTTTTTCACCTGTATAAACATTTATCAGTCCTATTAACTGTTTCAGTACAAAGTGTTCCAGACGAAAGAAATCAGTAATTACAGGCTTCCAATCTCTTTGCAGATTTTGCTGCTATCTCACAGAGACTTCCAGAAATTTTTTATTTTTCTTGATGTTTTCTCTTTCAGGAGAGACTGCTATCCTATGGTCATATGTCAATAGAAGCACCTCTCCCAGAAGCACCCGGATGCAGCACGCAGCCCACTGCAGGATGTTATAAGGAGAAGGAGCAGCAGAACTAAATATCTGCCCAGTTAAAAAAAATAAAAATAAAAATCCAGGGTTATAATAGCAAGGAAAACGTCTAACTTCTCATCAGCTTACTAGTTAGGCATGCAGTTTCCTTTTCACCAAGCAGCTGGTTGAGTTACCAGTGCTTTAGATCTCTTGAACAGACCAGAGAAGCAGGGGAGAGGTTATGCCTTGTACCTGTGAGAGAGCAAGAAGGAATGGGCCATAAATACAGCTGGACAGGAATTGATGACATTTTTCAATAGCAATTGCTAGTATGCCTTACATTAAAAATTTGCTGGAAATAATCAATAAATAGATTTGTTGTTGTTGTTTTGAAAAAAACCTGCAAATCGTTCAGAAGTATTAAAACATTTAGTTGCGCATTTTTGAAACAAAAATACCAGCAGCAAGCAAAACTCCAGCTCCATAAAAGGAAAAGATTTTTCACAGCAGAAGTGGTTAAGCACAAGAACAAGGTGCCTAAAAATGCAGTAAAATCTACCTCCTCGGAGATTTTCAGTACTCAGCTGAGCAAGGCCCTAACTTTGAAGGCAGCCCTGCTCAGAGCAAGGAATTGAACGAGATAACTTCCAGAAGTCCCACCTCACCTAACTCTTTCTGTAATAGTATGGAATAACAGGATTTTAGTTCATCAGTGTTTGTTTCCAAATTTAAGCATGGTAACAATTTTAAATGGATAAAAATAAAACATTTCAAAATTTTAAATATCTCAACATTTTTACTTCTTTTACCTTTTTCCTTTAGTTATAGGAATTTCTGAATCCGAAAATATATAATGCAAACCAGCTATAGGAGTTGAACTAAAGGCCCGCTCAGACTCTTGCTCCATCTCCAACAGAAGAGCACAGAAGCAGTGCAAAGACATATTGACAACGTCCCAGAATGCCTGCGCGGCCTCCAGGGGCTCCGTGGCCCAAGGCGGTACCTATATCTTCAGTATCCCCCAGCAGACTTTCCTTCCGTGATTTTGCACAGCCACTTTTAGGAAGATGTGCGCTTTTACCTGATAGCTATTTTTGAAGTTTACATCCTCCGTCCTCTAAAACTTCAAAGACGACGTGTACTACGTTGATTTTCACAAATACTAAATAATAACTAAATAAAAAATAAAAGCTTTAAATGAATATTTTTCCTTAGTCCTAATTCAGTAGGTGGCTTAATATAAAGAGGTGTAAGAGCATTTTCCCCCCAGCAGCTATGTCATTTACACTCTTCAAAAACCTATTCTAAAAACCTGCTGTCGGAATTTCTCTCATTAATCGAGCTAAATAAGTCCCTGAAAGCCTTTGGTAAAACAGACACTAGATTACATTAATTAATCATTTAAATTTTCTTCTGATTTTTCCTTGACTGCCACAGGCAACCCTGCCTCTTCAAAGATAACTACAATGCAAGAACAATAACTACAGTTCACAAGGGCAGCAAGAGAACTGAAGCAGGGGTACATTAGGTGAAAATTTGAGCCAATTTATTTGCATCATATATCCCACCAATTATGTTGCTCTAAGCAAAGTTAAAATACACTTCTGTTCTGACTTCGTGTGCACAAAACAATAAGACATTAGGGGGTGAGGGTGCAGAAATATATTTCCCTTTTAAGGAATACCTCTCTTGAGTATACGTAGAGGGAAGACATTTATTAACCTGCATGTACCAAATGCAGGTGACAGCACAGGAGGACTCCTCTTTTCTAAAATTAAATTGGTTCTTCATTGTAAACCTTTTCATAGATGTGCTGCAACCAAAATCAGCAGTTCAGCTGTCTCGGTACACGGTGACTTCTTTGTGCTTCCCAAAACTCACCCTCCTACAACCTCTGCTTTTTCCTCCTAATTCTATCCGTTACTAAATAGTTTGTTCGATGGTTAAATATGTTTATCCATTATATTCTACATTTAGACACAGTAAAAATAAAAATGCACATTAAAGATTATTAAATATTTGTTATCAATATAACATTTTACTACAACACTGTCATCAGCATACACCGTTCATAAAAATCCTTTTGATATCATTAAACTGTTTTAGATAGGTAAACTGAGAAAGAGCTACCTTTACTTTATGTACTTCTGTTCATAATATTCAGGAATCGAAGACCTTTGTAAAGTGAGTATCCATCAGCACTGATCACTTAAATCAAAGAACTGAAAGATTCTGATCTCCTGGGTGATGACACCTGCTACAATTCCATAGAGACCTACAGACTCTGCTACGCTGTTAGCACCTAAAGCATCGAGAACTTCAAGAGGTAAATACCATGGTTTCCCTCAAAAACAGGACTGAGGATCAGGCACCCAAAATTCACTGCCACCTTCAGGTGGTGAATAATGAGTGTGTTTGATCTCAGACAAAAGTCAATAGCGGGGTGCCGTGATTTGTCCCATTTATACGCCTGCAACGTACATCTGTTCCTGCGTGCGTTTATAAAAACTATAAAAGGCAGCGCTCAGTGAAACCTGCACGCTGCCTTCCTGCCTGAGAAAGAGGAGCCCCCCCCACTAAAAGTTACTAACCTCCTCGTAATTCAGACAAGCACAAGAGAGATACTTGCATATGGCGTGTCAAAAAACCAGCATATCTTAGCACGTAAGGTCACTTAGCTGTCAGGAACAGGAGCAGAAACTGCCTCCCAGACAAACGATGAACAAGAAATCATGAAGCTGAAGAGGAAAGGAAAGGGAGGAAAATTCTAATTTAAGCAAATTTAAACAGGATGTAGTGTACGCACTAGATCCAAGACCCTGGCCCCGCTGACTGGCTGGTGTATTTATCTACTCAGCTAGTGTCACTATGGACCTGGAAGCTTTCCAAAAGACATTTTGAATGTTGCTGTAGTGTTCTGTCAGATGAAAGCGTTTAATAGTGTGGATGTGGTCAGACTGACTCAAGACTAGAAAACCATTCCGGTTACTATGATGACATAGCCTACTATAGATGTAGGAATGTATTTCAGGTGTGATCCTGGGATGGGTCGACCAAGCACGGGTTCATCTCCTTTCTATCAAGTATTTGAAAAGCTTGTAAATATCCTCCATTTACTCGAACTCTAACCTCACTGGTGATGTGTGGGTTGAATGCAGATGACTACCACGAAGCTATTCCACCAACTTCTGGCAGTGTGCGTAAAGCTGAGGGAGTAGGGCACTTGTGCAGTAACCAGGCCCCCAGGACATATTCTCCAACATACCCAGAAAGTAACAAGAACTTTCTCCATCTAGCTGCACAGTGTATAAACCACTAAAGCAGGAGTATGGGAAAAGAGTATGGCTCCCACAAGCCAGCGAGAAGCCGGAAAAGCTGTCTGACACAGAAGAAGCATGCCTGAATCCATGGCTTCCAGTGCGGTTTGTAACAGTAACGCAAAGACAGCACCTCCTAGTTCAATCGCAGAAGGACGCAGCTCGCCTGTATTGTATTTCCAGCAGATACCTGGTAAGTTGAAGTCCCCCATGAGAAAAAGGGCTAGCGATTGTGAGACTTCTCCCAGTTGCTTACAGAATGTTTTGTCTGCCTCTTCAACCTGGATGATGCTCAATAGAAGTCATAATGGACTTCCGTAACATGAGGAAGCTTTTAAAAGGTAAAATAACTGTAGCTTTGTAACAGTGAATTAACAACAGTTTCACCTACACTATGAACTTCATTGACAGAGTATTTTGTGGAAAACTTTGTCATGAAAAGATAAAATACTGTGAAAAAATTCCTTTCATTTCTTCTCCTCTTTAAAGAAACTCAGATAACTGACCCTATCTTTTCTAATCCCCAAGTCAAAAAGCAAAATACCTTAGGCTAAAGATGTATAGATTTTGAAATATATAAGGTAAATATTATTCTATCTAAAATATATTTAAAATTAAAACTGAAATCATGGCAATCCATTCAGGGCATAAAATTATTTATGAAAATTAATTTAAATAAAAACAAAACAAAAAAGACATCAGTCTTTATGCGTTTGCTGCTGTAATCTCACACAACTGGAGAAAGGGAAAATTAAATGAAGTTAATAAGTGACATTTCCAAAACAAACAAAAGGAGCTATTTCTTCACAGAGTTAAAAGTCAAGCCATGGAACTCTGCCACAGGACATTAAAACTTTACAGAGGTTCAAAAAGTCATCACTTTTTTGGAGAGAGACAACCAGGGGGAAGAAAAAAAAACCAAAAACCCGAACAAAACAACCCAATACAGCTGAAAGTTGCTAGATAAAAAGACACCATTGCTGATTCTCCTTGCCCAAAAGCTTTCAAATCTCCAGAAGGCAGAAGAGCATATGTGGGAAATAATGTCACACTCTTCTCAAACTTCTCCGTAAGCACCTTTCTTCAGACAGGCTGGAGAAAGGAAACTAGGTTAGAACTGTGTCTGTCCCAAATCACTGTGGTTATCATAAGCCTCTCTGCTAAAGGTATAAAAGAAAGATGGGTGAAAACCTGGAAGTAGTTTGCTCAATGACATATCCAGCATCTCAGACTGTAACAGTCTCTCAGGTGGGTGCTAAATATCGTATCTGATTTTTCCAGGTTTTTTGATGCGGGGAGTACAAAGACTTTCAAAGTTGTAAAACAACAGGAAAAGCAGGAAGACTTGGTCTCCTATTTTAAACTAAGAATAAAAAAAATTGTCTGAAGATAAAATTCACTGGTTTTTTAAAGCATAGTTAACAGTTCCGTTTATTATAAGCAATATCTCATAAAAGAAAGCAATTTTCTTTTCAAAATGCGTATTTTTCTTCTTCTCCTTTTAACATATATTCAGCATTCTTATCCTGTAAATGAAATTACCTTTAAAAAATTACATATTGCTATCTTTGTACACTTAATATGAACTGGACATAAATAATGATTTTTAAAAGTCCTAAAAATAAATTGGTTCTCCATTTTCATGCAAAACTAAAAATTATTAATTTTGTACATGTTAAGGTCTGTAATTGCTTTAAAAAACCACATAAATGTACCGACTGCGTTTAGTAATAAATAAATATAAAACTACTACAGCAAAAGTATATTTATTTGAAAATCAACTTTTACTATGGACACTACCTTTCTTCAGGAACATAAGAAAGTAAAAACCTGACGATTAATAACCATGTAAGTCTAGATGTTCAAATCACAAATAAATGGCTGGTTCAAGCTGCACAAAAAATTCCACTGACTTCTGTTGCCATCAGATACACCATGCTTACAGAAACACTCTCTAATAGTAATACAATTATAATAATACAGATTAGCTCCTAGAGCCTGTCCTTTCTATACTGTCATCAGTGGTTGCAAATAATGGACACTAATACAACAAAAAACGTTTCCTGGAAACTGAGCAAAAAATCCTACCTGCCTCCCCCCCAACAACTTAACATGAACCCCTTGACAGAGCTTAGTATGTTCTTCTGGCACTTACTATCTACTTTCTGGAACTTGAACAGATGTATTCATGGAGATTTCTTTAAGTTCACAGATCTAGAGCTGAAATTTTGCAGATCTCTCTGTACTAGAGTCATCTGAGGAAGCAAGGTGACTGTGCTTGGTGCTCCATCTGATTCTTTCCTGACCTACAGGAGTGCAATGAAAAAAGTCTATCTGAACAACATTTAGAGCAAGAAAACAAAGCCCTTTTAATTCTGATTTTAGTCAGTATGGTCACTTCTCTGATTTGTCTTGAACTACTTATCTGGGTCAAAATATCATCACTTCCTAAGACAAAGATTTCACGTGAAATTCCAAGCTGGGACCCACTAATGGAAAAACAGAAATAAATACAAAAAACCCTTGAATTTTTTACCTTCCAAGGACTGGAGTTGTAGATTGTATTGACCCAGAATTTTTAGAATTCAATGTTATTTGGATGGATTAGGTTAGGAAGGTAATGGAAAAGATAATGAAAACTTACTGTATAACTGTTAAGTTATAGCATTCAACATTTACTAGCAAGTCTTTCAGCACTGTGTATAAGGTGCATCCTTTCACCAGTAACAGTGATATGAAAGAGAATCTCAACATCTTTAAGCTGATTACTTGATGCGCTGTATTTTTTTAAATAAATGCGATTTTTAATTTTTGCAGTCCTTTCCCCAAGATGAGCAGAAATAGAATTTGTGAGTGCTTGCACAACCGGGAGCTCCCTCTTCCCCATCCTGCAGACAATACACAAAGTAAACTTTGACCTCAACTTTCTAAAACTCTTTTCTCCCTTCTTTTCCAAGATGACCAATTTAGAAGTTTGCAAGTAATGTATATAGAGAATGGCATTACATTTTACCACTTTTTCAGTTTGGAAAGACATGTATTTTCAGGGTAGGCCTGGTTCTCTTGTCTTAAGAGAAAATGGTGGTCAGACTGAAGCTAAATGAGACAATGTCTAACAACACTATTCACAGTGAGGTGTCATAAAGAAACAGCTGCCTTCCACTAATCCATCCCAGTTCCTTCTTCCTTCACTATTCATCTTACTTTCAGTCTTTCTCTACTAGCAACCTTAATCTTTCCAATGTTTTGCTCCCGCAACTTTAATCATTTCAATGTTTTGCTCCCTCTCCTTGAAAATCACTCCATTGCTCTTTCTAAATCTTCTCTCCAGTATTCCAACTACTTTTCTCTGCCTTAATCTGTTTATTAAAGTGTTGCACACTGGGGATCAACAGGGCCTCTGTACATCTAACTGTAATTTTAAACAAAGACTTTCTGAATGAAAGCAGTAGAAAGTTTAACAAGTGAAAAAGTCAACTGACATTCAAGTTGGTCTCCTCTAACTTCAGCACTAACTCCAACACAATCCTCAGAACCAGGGAATGAATACTAGTTTTCATAGCTTAGAAACAGCTGCTATTCAGAAAGATGAAAGCAAGCCAGCCTTTCAAAGGTACAGTTACACTCACAGAGACACATCACCCCCCATCCTGTTCCTCAGTGGTTCAATTGACCAAACCTGAACGTACATTATGTCAATAAAATTCTACATATATCATCGATTTTATCTATTTCATGCATGCAATGAAAAAGCAGCTTAAAAAATGGGGGAAGGGGTGACTGAGAAAAGTAATTCTTTTTCCAACCTGAGGAAACTTTAGACAAATTTGCCTTTGATAATCGACTGAACAAGCTGCACTGCAAGCATCAAGGGATGGTGCAGGGATATCTAGCAGGTGCTGCAGTTTATCACAAAACCGTCTAAAATAATTGGAAGTGACAACCAGCACTACCACAAATGATTTATTAGTCTTTCACTCAGCTTTTCAGCTTCCTCAGGGCCAGAATAAATAATTTACCAACTCTGTATCTTCCAATCATTAATTCTTCCCTGTGCATCCAAACTACATTTAACTCTGCTGGGTTCAGTGGAATTAAAAACACAATATGAAGACTTTTTCCCCCCCAAGTATAGCATTATCTGACTTTATCTAAAAGTAAAATTGCCAATCAAAATTTATATCAGTGATAGAAGGATTAGAGCTAGCAACCAACGCTGAGTTACAAAATATCTGCAGAATAAAATGAAAGTTAAACTGAAGAGACATCAACAATGAAATGCTCCCAGGGGGTCAGGCATGTTCTCAAGATATAAAGTACTGATAGTGTCTGAAGATATTGATTAGCATTGTTTTTCTGATCCATAAACTAACATTACTTACAGACAAACATCTTACATGTCCCACATGGTAAATGCAGGATGAAAACACTGAACAGGAAACATTCAGAAAATAAATGAAAAAGATGTGGGCAAAATGGAAGGATTAAACATGAACAGAATGGTTTTGTAAAAAGGCAATACTTTTTGAGGCAATACATTAAAGATACAAGATTTACTAATGCCCTTGTGTTCATATCACAAAAAGAAATTAAAAAAAAAGAGTATTATACAAGGCAGAAATATAAACTAGGAGTATAAAATGGCATAAAACCAAAGTACACTTTCAAATTTAAAACAGAATATATAAGGTACCATATTCCTATTAATTATGTAGAGAAAACACAGAGAAAACAAAAATCACACCCTAAATCCATTTTTGATGTAAGCTAGTCTTGTCTCATTAAATCAGCATCTATGATTAAAACCAAGATCATTTTTGGTACATAATGTATTGCATTGTTAGAGCAGCATCTGTTTGTTGCACAGCAACACATTTTTCAGCTTTAAGAAACTGTACTCAAATAGAAGAAACAATCCAGACTTTGAAGATACAAAAATATTTTTACTTCCAAAAGCATTTTGTACTAAAGGGGTTAATAACATTAATGTGCTAATATTTTGCATTCCAAGAAGAGGCTTCAAGCTGTTGGAAACATACAGAAGAAGAATTTCATGGTACTAACAGCTTTCTTTCAATCCTATGGGACTGAGACAACTCAAACTTTAAGTGCTTAGAAGAAAAGCTCTGTAAAGCTATGAAGGCTAATCAATAGGGCTTTCACCAAATGATAATACAGTCTGAAATGAAATAAATTGGCCATAACAAAAATGCCTTACCCTCTTTCTCATCATTAATCTCAATATAGAGAAAAGTACAGTATAAACTACAAGTCCAAAATAGCTGACATACAAATATGTTTTCACACTACTTCTAACAATACAAAATTTTTTCACAAATACAGGAAAATTCAGATTATTTATTTGAAAGCAATTTGTTACCCTATGTATTTCTCAAACATCAATTTAAAACACAGATCATCATCTGCTGCAATCAGCAAAGCACATGCTGAACTCAATCTCCCAAAATTTTCAAGAGAATGACACTGTTATAAGGGCTGAGTATTTTATCACTATGACAAGGGATATTCTAAAACATGCCCAAATCATAAAAAATGCAATATTGTAAATAAAACAAAACTTAGAGAAACTAAATCACAAGCAAGGTATAGATATATATGCTTCCTTCAGCTGCTGGGCAAAAAAGCCTTCAAAAAACTTAGGTCTTCGGAGACAGAGGGAACGTACTTTGAAAAGCCTACAAAAGATAAAAATACACTTGATCCCAGCATCAGATCACTGAGCCAAAAGTCACTTGCCCTTGGAATCAGTTATTTAGATTCATAAGAAAGTATTTAATGTGGTCAAATTTTAAAAAATTATGAAGTATGTTGCCTGTTGCTCATACAACCCAGATATGGGTCCTATAAATAAAAAGAGATCCAGGAAGCTGTTCTGTCATTTAACTTTTGGTGCCAACTTATTTATTATGGCATCTTTCTTGAACAAGTGCATGGACTTTTTGACTTGAAGAAAAATGGGTCTAGACAACAATTCCCTTAAGAGTCCTGAATGCAAGTATACAATGAAGTTTTATTGCTGTACAGTTTTCCTTATAGGTTCAAAAAAACCCCTGAACCCACCACAAAAAACTGTGTGTCCAGACTTCACTTCTTGCGTTTGTTCATACTCTTATGCAAAAGTGTTCCAAAGTGACAGCTGGGCACAGAAAATAATGGGCTAATATAGAGGTTGAAACAATTTTGGTAAGAAAACAGGATTCAATACTTGATCTTTTTCTGATTAAAATGTAATGATAGCTATTGATATAATCAGAAACTTCCCAAATGACCTCTCACATAAAAATGATTTAGTAATGTTTTAAGTACTCTCTTCAAAGGTTAAATAAAAGTGACTGAGATTAAAAAATGGGGGTGAGAATTATCAAGCCTGAAGAGAGTAAATCAGCCTTAATTTACCCACCTAGAAAATTTCACTGAAATCTTCATTGCCTCTATAAGAATACAAGGAAGTCTATCAGAAATTCTCATACACTGTTCTCAGCATGTAGGAAACTAACTGCATTTCTTCATGTTTGTCCTGGTTTCAGCTGGGATAGAGTTAAGTGTCTTCCTAGTAGCTGGTACAGTGCTGTGTTTTGAGTTCAGTATG
>JANZLP010000064.1:5367845-5378987 GCA_026930925.1 Chelictinia riocourii | reverse complement strand
CTGTGGTATAGTTTTGCCTTGTTCTGATAATTCAGTAGTGCCACAGGAACACAGGTGACAAATCGAGCCCCGCCTATTACTTTACTGATACATACCTCCCTGCTTGTTCTTCAGGTCATTTGACAGACTGCCCTTTGTTTAAAAGTGATTTCTGTTTACCCTGAGCTTTAGTCTCAATGCCCTTCCTTTATGTGTAGCATTTCAGTTTCTTTTCTAATACAAGTCAAAAGGAGGTGGATCATGAGCTTCATATACTTACAGAATACTTGGCTTTTAGATAGAAACAGAAGTTTCCAGACTGTAAAGCTTATTTCAGAGGGCCTTCAGGTGTCAGACAGGTAGGTAATTGCTGTTCCATCTAGGAATCGGTGTGATGATGAAAGTGCATCAGAAGAGATTTGAGTAGTGACTTTTGAAGAGAGGGATCAGTCCAGAAGCATTCCTTGGGTGTCTGGCTGCTCACCTTGTTTCCTAGTACAAGTTCACTTTGTTTTCTGAATTTGAGCAGTCCTATGAGGAGCATTATAAATTGAACTCTATTTTGTTCTTTATTTTGATGAGTATGACTTTAAAATCCAATCCATAGGGAAGAAGAAACTAGAATACAAATGACTTCTTAGGAGCTGTTAAGCTTTTTGTGGTGTCTTTTCTTTCCATATTTTGAAAGGAAAAATCAGACACTATTATTTATCTCTGTGTGAAATCCTTTTCTGCATTGCATTTTCTGGTAGACATACTGCCACTAGATCTGAGAGGAAAGTAGAATGTAAAATATACTTCACTGGGTATAGAAAGAGGCTTTCATAGTAAAAATAATTTTATGACAGCAGGTAGTGCTAACTTTTTCTGTGTTAAATGTCTTGATTTTTATAGATGGTATACGGTCACAAAATTCTTTGGGATTGCAAACCTGTGTTTGTTTGATTCACTCAATGCACAGGAACTGTCTGCTTCACCAGAGATGGTGTATAGTCAAGTTTCTGAAGCAGATAACTCCGAGGAGGTATTTCAGCAGTTCTTTAAATGGAAGAATGTTAAAATGAAGAAGTTAATTATTGTCAGAAATGATACGGACACAGCTCTGCAAATTCTTGCTGACTGGTTTGGTGGCATCGTAAAGGTAAGGCGAACAGTCATTCTTTCCTGTTGGTGAAAAAGATGAAGTATGACGCTGTCCAACCAAGCTTGTGAGGAGTAGGCATTAGTAGGGACAACTAGCTATGGCAGGGAGATGACAGCAGCTCTAAATGACAGTGCCTCAATACAGAGGGAAAGGTAATGTGTTGAGGAATGCAATGTTAATTTACCTGTATTTTCAGTGTACCTTTGTGGTGAGCCAGAGTTTATGCTTTCTTGTGAAAGGACATCTTTATACAAAAGATCAGTAATTTTATGCAAGTATAACTTCTGTATGGGTGTGCTCTGTCTGTTCATTTTGTGACTGAAATGCTTTAATTAGTCCTTTGAAGTGGCCTTTGGATAGAAGGACTTCAAATTTTAAGAGGTTCTAGTTCATAAATGCTGCTGAAAAAGGTGATGAAAGATCACTGCAAAGAATAAGCCAATCTGACTGGAAATGATGTAGGTACAGGTTGCAGACAAATATGTAATAGATTTTTTTTTTTTTTTTCCTCATTGAAATGCTGAATTTGGAGAATTTATGCAAATAAATTGTCCACTTCTATTTGCATGTCTTGCAGTATTTTCTGGAATACCATTCTGATGCTCTGTCTCTCATAGTCTGAGTTGTAGGAGGTTTGGAGCATTGAAGTTGAGTGCATGTTACTTGTCTTAAAAGAGGATGGATGGTGAAAGTGGGTTACCATCCATTGAGTTCTGCTTGTAATGAAAATGCAAAGTAGGGAGGTAACTTTGCAGCTTTCCTGACTCTGTGCTTAATATCTCTGTTCTTGCTTAGTTTAGGATTCTTAATCTTTCTGGAAAGACTATAAGTTGTTCCCTCTCCATTCCTATAGGCACAGCTTCCTTCACCTTATTGCACTTATGTGTAAATGTTTTCAGTTTGTGTCAGCATAACCTTCCTGCCCATGTGAATTGTACATAATCCATAAGGGCCATGTGCTTTCATAGTGAATAGGTTTTCTGCCAGTACCTCTAGGCACCGCCACAGTACTGACACTGCTCTTGAGCACCATGCCACAAGCACCTCCATCAGTACTGTAAAGCTCCTTAAAAAATTACTGGCATCTAAAACTGACTCAACATTACTCTTCACTTTCACCAGATCTACACGGGATCAAAAGCTGTTGCGATGCTGACATTTATTGCTAAAACAAACATATTCATTGTTCTCTATGGAACAGCAGTATCTGAAACACTCAAAACCATCCAGAAAACAGGAAATATCAATGGTAATACAGACTATAACATCAGGTTAATGTGAACTTTTAATTAGTTTCAACAATGAGAAAAAAAAAGCCAAAATCCCAGTTACAAAGTAGAAGAAATACCTATCGCTATCGCTGGCCATTTGCCGGTTATTCTAACGTGAATCTTTCTTTGTTCCACATGGTCATATTGCCTCATGGCAGTATGATGTATGCACGCCGTTTCATTTTTTTTATGTGAAGATTTGAAAATTTCATGTTGCATATTTTTTAGTTGCATATAGCAATTTTTTAAACATGCAGCATCTATTTAAACGTGAGTATAATTGTTTAGAGCTGCTCAGGAGGAGATGAATTATTTGGCAGATTGAATTTAAGACTGTCAAAACTGCACAATAAGTGTAGTTTATCAGATGGATATCAATACCGGATGCATTGTAAAAACAGGAACATTTTGGAAGTGTAAATTTCTATTTTATATACACCATTAGCTTTTGAAGGCACAACTATCCCACTGCACTCCTTACATCCTGCTTCATTTCAGCACCAAACTGAAAGTTAACTGCAAACAGAAACCAGATCAAAGCTACATGCTAAATGTAACTGTTTAGTATTCGGCTCAGATATCAAAAGATAACTCAAAAGATAATCAAACTGTACAATATTAAGAATAATTTTCTTTCTACCTTCTGTCTCTTTATGGGAATGCTTAAGTATGTGCGTAAATACACAAAGGGTGCACAGAAAGTTCATCTATGAATATCAGACTGCTCATGCATTATTTATGTATATATATATATATATTCTCAATCCCTTCTTGTTAAATAAGAAACTTGACAAGAAGCACCAGAAAAATTCATAGTGTCCTAGATGTGCGAGACCGCTGTTTGGTTGCAGTGTATTGCAGAAAGCCCCCGAACATGCACCACAGAAATTACAGATGATATGTGCAGTGCCGTAAGGCAACCACAAATCAATTTCAGGGACTTGTAAAAATCTTGCCCTTCTTATGCTATTGATAGATCCTGACCTTATTGCTGATTCTTAAGCTGTTTTAAAAAGGTTGCAGTAAAGAGCCAGCACACAGTCTAGAGGGTGGGTAAGTGACAAGCTACTCGAGCAAACTGATAGCATGACAGCCAAAATACAGAGGTCAAAATCATGAACTGTTTCTTGAAAAATATCTACTCATTTGGTCATGTTAAATACAACCTTAAAGGTCTGTTTAACAAAGTACAGCAAAGACTATTTTAGCTTGGAATGCAAGAATGTTGATGGTCTCCGGGGTTAGTTTTTACTTGATCTAAGGTTTGGCTTATGCTGCTGTTACTGGTAGCTTTACTGCTTTTCGCAGGCTGTATCTAGCAAAAAAATTTAAAAATCTCCACAACAACCAGAAGCTACTAACAATACATGTTAAGTATTACTGAACTGCATAGCTCTCTGACTAGGTTTCAAACAGAGACCGACTCAAATGAACTTGCTGCTGGTCCCAGGAAGTATTGCACAGAGCTTCTTGAGCAAGCGCAGCGAAGATATAAAATATATTCCTGGAGTCAAAAGCAACTGAATTGGGAGATTAGCACTGGCAAGGAAATAAAACAGTAATTAGACCAAATCTGAGATCTCTTTCTCCCTTACTGTCCTCACTCTTAGGGTCATTTACCTTCCCTTCTGGTTTTGTGTTTGCATATCATTAGAATAAACACTTTACGCCAGGTTTCATCTTTGAAGTGTGAAGATAGTGTTACACATTTTTTCAGCTTCTCTTAGGCTTGACTGGATAATTTCACTTTTTGTATTCAGATCCATTCATTTAAGTGCAAGACCAGATGGATCTCAATACAAATCAACAAATTCTTGGTATCTGAAAGCTAAAATTATTAGGTGGCCTAAATGCTGAACATCTGTTGATGTAAATAACAGGTCCTTGTTCAATGTTTTTGATGTTTCTTTCTCATATGAAACAGTGATGAAATTACAAATTGTGAAATAAACATATTTTTAACCCATGAAAAGCTTTAAAAAAAATTATTCTTCAGAACCAAAACTAGCTGAAATAATGTCATCCTTTAACAGGTAATTAACAGAACAGATGACTTTGTTTACATAGCATATTTGCAAGAAAGAGAAGATTAAAAGTCCCAAAGGTTTTTGACATGATCCCTAATGAATGTTCTACTCAGAGTGTTTTTCTGTATTTGTATAAAGTCCTGAAACATAAACATCAGATGGAAAATTCATACTCAGTATCAGGACCCAGAACTTGCACGAATCACATTTATTGGCTGAGAATGTAGATTATGTCTTTGTGGGTATCCAGAAAGTCTTAAACTTAAATCTTTCACTTAGAACTTGAAGTATAAAGCCTGGTGTGAAAATTTGCAGTCAATACTCCCAGAGTCAGACATAAGATTATTATCAATAGGTAATTATAGAATCATGGGGAGAATGGGAGAAAAAATTCCTACTGGAAGTACTTACTAATGCAGTAAAAGGTGAAAATTAGTTGTTGTTTCCTTTGGATGGCAATGCAAGCAATGCAACACATCAGTTAAAATTCTACTCCTGGCATAATGCTGCATTAATTTAGTAGGCTTGGGACTACGCAGCTAGTCCAGGTACTGTTATCAGAGTCCCAGTGTAATACTAACGAGCCTAAAGCACCCAGGCAACTCTGCCTGATCATTCTTTCCTTATCAGTATTATTCAGAGTTCTGTTCCTACCCTCTGTCTTTGAACATCTTGTAGCAAAGTGCTAATCCTCCCATTTCCCCTTGACTTCACAGGGAGTTCTGAGTGCTCTTCAATTTACAGACAAGCTCAGCATCTTGCAGAATCAGCACCTTGATTTGGGGGGCTTAAAGACAGAGCAAGACCTAGCAAGGCATTTTCTATATCTTCTTCCTGAATAGTCATTTAGAAATTTATAAGTGTTACAGAATGATTTTAGAAATGTTAATGGTGTTAAAGAGTGTTTTTGTTTTTGTGGGAGTTGTATATCCAAAGTTCATGCCAAAAATTTTATTTCAGGTTGTTGTGTGGATTGCCTACATATGAACTGCTTTATATGTCACTGGCTTTTTATTTTTCATAAATATATTTTTTGTCTTTTCCCACCCCTAAGATGATGTTGGAGCAATTCCAATAAAGCATTTTCCAAAACATGTTGCAGATTTACATGCAAGTAATGGTTTTTCTGAAGAATTTGAGGTATGGCTCTATGACGTCATCTTTCTTCTTAGCACATACAAATAATGTTAAGCTTAAATGCCTGGAAACAAGGAACTGGGCATTACATTCTGACTTGGGGACTGATTTCCTAAATGCATGTAAATATGAGCCCAGTAAGGACTGTTTATGCATAAAGACTAGGGAGATTTATAAAAGCTAACAGGACTGGGATGCAAATGGGAATGTTTATCACTATGATAAAATACTAAACGATTGTGAGAATAAACTATGCAAAGATAATGCAGTCTATATGGTTTATCAGATACAGTTGTAGATCTAAAGCTCTTCCAACACTAATGTCAGTTGAATTTTGCAGAAGCTACCTACATTTGCTTGTTCCGTTTACAGAGAAAAAAAATGGAAGTAATAATGAGTACATGTGGCAAGACTTCTGATTAACAGGGGAGCTAATGTAGTCTTCATATGTGGTAGTAAAAGCTTTACAGTTCCTTTCCTAAAGTATATGGTTCATAAGAGGTATTTCAAAATTTTGAATCATATGCTCTCATCATATAATGTTACTATCACCATATGTAACTAATGAACTTCATTGTTTTTCACATACATATGCATTACAAGCAATTTAAAGATAGATATGTTCTAACATAAATCATATAAAATAAACATTATAAACCCAAACTCTGTAATTAAAGCTGTGCTATTAAAATTCTTGACAAGTGATTTCTAACAAAAGCAGTCAGTTGGGATGGAAAAAAGTTTTTTGTTGATCTCTATTAATTTAAAATATGATTGCAATATTCCTGCTGCAAAAACAATACTGAAAGTAAAAACATTCATAGTTTTGCATCTTTGGGTTTTGCTTTTGTTTCCCCAGCCAATGTATTGTGATCTAATGGACCAGAGATTCCATGTCATTCACCTAAACTTCATCAGCAATTTTTCTCCAATTCATTTAACAGTGATAAAGGTATTAACCAGAATGGGCCCTAATACTGAACCCTTGGGAACACCGCTTGTGACCAGCTGCCAACTGGATTTAACTCCATTCACCACAAGTCTTTGGGCCTGGCCATCCAGCCAGTTTTTTACCCAGCAAAGAGTACACCTGTCCAAGCCATCAGCAGCCAGTTTCTCCAGGAGAATGCTGTTGGAAATGGTGTCAAAGGCTTTACTAAACTCCAGGTAGACAACATCCACGGCCTTTCCCTCATCCACAAAGGGGGTCACCCTGTCATAGGAGATCAGATTAGTCAAGCAGAACCTGCCTTTCATAAACCTATGCTGACTGGGCGTGATCATCTGGTTGTCCTGTATGTGCCACATGATGGCACTGGGATGATCTGCTCCATAACATTCCCTGGCACTGAGGTCAGACTGACAGGCCTGTAGTTCCCCAGATCCTCCTTCTGGCCCTTGGAAGCCCTGCAAGTTATTTTTATGCTGTTAGATATTGAAGACATGATTAAAAAGCATATGAATAATTTAGAATACAGAAGTTATCTGTGAGAAGAAAAGAATGTACACGTGACTCTTTCATAACCAAGAGTATCTAATGGTGAGACAGAGTTTCCCAACAGAAAAAATATTTGGTGAGGGAAATAACGCAAATACTTGTGACCAGAGACTCAATGACATTCATTCAAACTGCAGTATGACCTATTCTTATCTCCTTTGATTTCTTTCTTCTCTCTTAACCCCATTACCATCTGTCTAAATATCACCTACTAATGATAAGTCTGAAGGAAAAATTATAAGTATGTTAAAGGTGCCTGACCTCAGATGAGGTGAGGATGCTGGGTCAGGAAAAGGAAAAGAAGAAAGAAAGTCCAATGAATACATCTCTCCAGTTTATCCGTAGGTTACTGAAAGCTTTGTGGAGCCTTTTTATTCTTCTAGTTGGCTGTTTATTTCTCCTTCCCTTTGTAAACCAGGTCTGTGACCTGCTGCTGAACTCCTCATAGAGTGCAAACCTCTCAAAGAAAAGAGTGCCGCTGTAGGGGAGTATATACAAAGAAAGCTCACTGTGCCCAAATTGGTCAAATACTGCTAAGAGAAAAACAAATCCAGGTAATAATAATAATAAAAAGAAGACTCTCTCTGGCGGGAAGTAGCTATGAAGACACATTGTCAGCTTATGTAGGGCACAAATGATAGCTGATTTCAGAGCACGCATTGCAGTCCAAATAATGAGGATGGGCTGCATCCTTGCTCCTCAGGCGGGGCTGCCGGCCGCGCTCCCCATGCTGCCAGTCCCTCTCCCTTTTCTCTGAGCCAAGGCCACATTCAGGAAATCCTCCTCATATGCTCTGGGCCTCTTGGCACTTATTGCTATCAAAACATTATCTTTCACCCCTCAGTTTTGTCCTCTCTTGGGCTACAGCAGTAATAGGCAAATGTCCCAACAACCTCATTAAAACAAATCCTAGTTTGTCCGGAAGAGAGCCATTTCGCAGGAGTCCCATTTGCATCTCGGTGAAGAGTGTTGTATCTGGGTTATCATGTGCTGATCATCTTCTAACAGGCTTCGTAGGCAGGAACTGCTCCTTAACAGCCTCTCACCACTGGCTCGTCTCAGTGTGAGACTTGGTGACCCT
This sequence comes from Chelictinia riocourii, assembly GCA_026930925.1. Lineage (NCBI taxonomy): Eukaryota > Metazoa > Chordata > Aves > Accipitriformes > Accipitridae > Chelictinia > Chelictinia riocourii. The sequence goes on along the minus strand of JANZLP010000064.1, from coordinate 5,370,850 downwards.
TCCTGGACAGCTGCAGGCAACACACCTCCCCGTTGGATGGGCCACGGCGCTTCTTAGTGGTGTGTACTCTTAGGCTTTAGCCTCCTACCTGGCAAAAGGGCTTTGTTGTTGATCTTGCAGCCTGATTTCATTTTCTTTTTTTTTCCCAAAAGTGTGGTTTTGCATTTTTGTCTGGAAAGCTGTTCTACCACCTTCGTGGATAATCTCTAAAATATTTAGGTGCTATAAATGTATAATAAAAATTATACTGCAATGACTCCTGCAAAGCTCCTAAAGATATTAGTTCTGTCAAAATGGTTATTTCTAAAGTTCTCTCTAGCACTAAGTTAAATATTTTATAGCTTTGGGGATTTGTTTGGGGGGGTTGTTTGGCTTTTTTAAGGGAAACAGTTTTAAAATGTTAAAGTATTAGAAACTGGTTTAAAAAAAGAGAGCTCGGAAAACTCCAGATACCTGGCATGAAGCCATTACTTTGCAAAGACCGCTTCAGCACTGACAAAATTTCTGTTTAAGCTTTTGTGTCACGTATATGAGCAGAAAAATAAGATTATGTAATTTCTTCAATCACTGCAAATTCTATTGCTCTCCACATGCAAACTACTTGCTGGTGAAACACAATGAAGTTAAGTCTTGGCCCTCTGTGTGCTATAATTTTTGCTACTCTGGTGACAGACAGTTGATTATATGTAGCTAGCCTTTCTTTTCACCTTAAGAAAACTTCCAATGGCCAGTTCGCTACACCTCACAGCATCTATGTAGGCAATACATTGAGAGGAGAATGGTAGGTGTGATTTAGAGTATGAGTGATTTAGCAAAGTAAAATGAATTCTGGACATCATCATAAATCACAAACAAATAATGCGCATAGAAGAAATCTTTCCTGGGCTATAATAAAGGTGGTGTTACTGTAAGACCCTGAGGATATTCTGTTCCCCTGTATTAAGGCCTCAACTGGAAATTTTTGTGCAGTTTTGGAGAGCATGTAAAAGAGATATCTTATTGCAGGCAAAGCAGTACAATGTGATCCTTAGTCCTGTATTTACAGGTTGTAGTTTTTCAACTTTTAATTTTATTACATTAATACCGAAACTGGAGACTCAAGTTTCCATCAGTAGACATACCATTGGCCTTCTTTGGTGCAAGGGCACATCACTGGCTCATGTTCAACTTGGTGTCCACCAGGAACCCCAGGTCCTTCTTTGTCAAGCTCCTTTCCAGATGGGTAGCCCTCAGCCTATATTGAGATTATTCCACACCCATGGCAGGAGTTTGCGCTTTATTGCCTTTATTGAATTTCAAGAGGTTCATATTGGCCCATTTTTCCATCCTGTTGAGGTCCTTCTGAACTGTGGCCAGACCTGCCAGCATATCAACATCTCTTCCCAGTTATGAATAATTAGTGAATCTGATGTGAGTACCCTATACCCCATCAACCAGGTCATTTAATAAACTTACTGAGCAATATTGGCACCAGTATTGATTCCTGAGGGATAGAAATTGAATTTACAAGTTGCCTTTCTTAAAGAAAATCTGTGGAGTTTTTCAATGACTACTGCTCCTTGCGTGGCAGCTCTGTTTACGGACAGCCACAGCAGTTTGAAGACATCAGCAGCCTCTCAGATGTAAATGGTGAGTGAATTACGCTGCACCTTCTTAGGGATAACAATTTCAGTCTTTCACAGTGTGTTAAAGAACATTAACAGCACTAATGGCTTTGGTATATTTAATATATCTTTGATATTTTTTTTTCAGGATATCTGCATCAAAATTTGACAATAGGCTTGCCTGAGCAATGCTAAGAAACCCAAATAAGAAGAGAGCTCAACAGCTCCAGGGTCCCAACTCAGCCTACCAGGTTAAAGGGACTGGATTCTGTGCCCTGAAGTTTTATCTTACCCCTGCCCCTCTGTCACACTGTGTAATTTCTGAGTCCCATGCCAAGGTTACTAACAGGATTATTGCGGGTGGGTGGGCATATTTTCCTTTAACGTCTCACAGTGGTATGTGGTTCAAGACAGAATATAGCATTTTGTGAAATAAACTCAGGGGACTTCCGTCTACACACATGTGACTTTTGGAGATAAAGTTTTGCACTTCAGCAGGGTTCCTCTCTTTTACAGTGCAGCTGATTTGGGTAGAGCTTTGAATGAGCTCATATTAACTTAAGGAAATAAATTTATTTTTTTTTTTCCAGAGAGTCCCTCTTACAGTGGAAATCTCATGCTCTTGGGTTTTAGGAAAGAAGCCACAAAAGAACCCTTCAGCAGCTGTTTTTCACTGAAGCACTTTAAACAGGTAAGAATGGTTATTCTGAATTGGCAAACAGACTTATTTACCACAACTACTATTACTACTACTAAAATTTCTTTAACAAAAAACCAGGAGATTAAAACCTTTTAGCTAAAACCTTGCAGATGAGGCACCAATGGGCACTAAAACTCACTTTCTGGTGGAAGAAGTTTGTGTTGGATAATTAAAACCTGTGTGAGAAAATAGCTTTGTTCAAGGTAGGAAGCTTCTCTTGGACCCAGTGTTCAGACCAAGATAGTATGCTGATTTTTGAGGACTTTGCCTTAGAAGGACAGTATTGTTGACTGAGGCAGTCTGCCTGCTTTTGGCAGTGTTATTTCTTCAGCAGAAAAAATAGGTGATTTAAGGGGACAGATAAAGCTTCAAACTGTGGACATCTCTTTCAGCAACTGCCTGGGACCCTGCCGCCTTTCTGGTGCCCTTTCCAAGGTGGTGCTGGTGGAAGACCTACCTACCTCCACCCACTGCCTCAGGGCTGGCCCAGGCTTGGTGGATTTGTGATGGTGCTGCACCATCTCCTGGAGCTGCTCCCAGAGACCAAGTCAAGCCACTGGCTGAGTGATCTGGTATGGCTGGGCACCAGCAAATGCTTTGAAACAGAGCATGGAGCTACTGCTAATGGACAGCCCTACGGTGGGCTGTGCCACTCTACCTTGTGCATGCTCCGCTTATTTGTCCCCAATTTCCTCCATTAC
>JANZLP010000064.1:5336042-5346095 GCA_026930925.1 Chelictinia riocourii | reverse complement strand
TCTTTTTTTTTTTTTCTCCACTTCCCAACCCACCTCCTTTATTGAAAAAAAAAAAAATCAAAAATAATAAAAGCCTACTCTGGTTGATCTAATAAGATATATTATCTTTGCTTACAGATTGTCCTGCCCAAGTTCTTAGATCTCTACAACTACAACAAACCACCACTACAGTTATTTTTTAAATTTGCTTGTTATTTGTCCATACCCTGATAGAGATTTATTTTATTCTGGTAGTTGTCTGAGACCATGTGTGGGAATGTTAAGAGATCATCTTGGATATTTCCCCCTTCAGTCTTTCTTGACCACCATTTTACATTTAACATAATCTGCTGTTTTGGTTCTCCAACAGGTTAGGCTTGTTTTTCAGTGAGATAAGTAGACATAATTGTTGTTATCCTGAAGATAGGTCTACTGTATGGTTACTGGGCCCAAAGCAAAACATGCACTTAAACTGGCAAGTTGAGCTCATTTAAAGTGCCAGCCCAATTTAACTTCTCTTGCATTCACACTAAATGCAGCACTTGTATTTGTGCGTTATTTCCAAGCCAATTATTCGCATACATTTAAAAAGCAATCAGATCTGGTCTGTTAGGTCAAGATAATATGAACATAAATGCACATTCTTACAAATAAGCTGCCCTAAAATATAAAGTAGAAAAACAAATGTAGTGTGAAATGCTATGTAAAACACAGGCATGGCATAATTAGCAAAGGACAGTAGAAATGCTGTTTGTTAGGACTTGAATAGTAACAGTCAATTAATTTCTCACAACGGGAAACAGCAAAGCATTTAACAAAGAAATATCATCTGTCTCTACAGCGTAAAGACTATACAAAGAATCACAGAACTGAGACAATTAATAGATCATAAGTCATGAATTAAAGAAAAAAGAAGGGGCTGACTTCATATTTCTTTGCAAAGAAATCTGTTTCTCTACATTTTAATAATTGCTAGATTGCAAATTTTTTTAAAATAGTATATGAATGATGGTATTTTATATAAAACAAGCACATACACAGAGCACAGCTAGGTATGTATGTCATGGTAAATAACACGTAAAATGTAATTGTAGGCTTCATAACCTAGGCATAGCCATAATTTTTCAAACTAACTGTAAAAAACCTCAGATTATCAGTTCAAAGTTAGCTAGTAAGGATATGATTGTTTCTTCCCTTCCTTTTCCTCAGTACCAGAATAATGGAAGTGATCTAAGTTAGATAAACAGAGGCAAAGAAGCATTGTGTTAGATGCAGAGAGAAACCAGTTACAAATAAATCAAGAGCTCAAGCTCTTGTAATAAAGTCAAATCTTACAATAAACCATTTAGCACTTCAACTTAAAAACCTTGAATTGCCCTCAGAAAGCCTCGGTGACTGTGTAAACTCACTAGGCTCCAATTTAGGTACCTTCATTGAATTCCTTGTATTGGGTCATGTGGATATCTATGACAAGCTTATAGACAGTAGAACCTTTCTCCTCCTATTGTTGCATCACTAAAGTTAATCACTTTCCATAGGACCAGGTTCAAACCCCACGAGAGGATACAAGGATATTTGAAGGGTAATACAATTAAGGTAAGAAATAACATTATCTGAAAATGTTTTGTTACCTGGAATTTCTGCCTTACTTCTGTGCAGCTGTTCCAAAAGTCACATGTCAGGGCTGTTGGGAAAGGTACAACTTTCCATTTCATTCCCCAGAGCATATGGGAATTTGCTTAGCAATTTTTTGAATTGGGGTTATTTTCAGAAAGGCTGATGCCAAATAGATATTCAGTAGATTTTTAATAGCTGTGCTAAGTTGGCTAGTGATACAATGGGGTTTTTTTGATGGTGCTGCTTTTTACTTTTGTTTACTTAGTATTTTGAAAGTCTTGTTACAAAGCATACGTAACTTGGTATTACTCCTCTGGTTATTTGGAAAAAAACTCAAAATCATTCCCTCTTCTTTTTCCCCACCCAACACAAAAAAAAAAAGAAGAAAATATTTGTCTTCATTTAAAATGGAGAGATGAAGTAGCGAATCTGGCTGTGAGCTGGTGCATACCCTCACCTGAGGGACCAGCCCAGAGAGAAGGCAACAGAGACAGGACAGAGCCAGGACTGCTCGGTGAGCCGTAGGTGACCATCATGAACAAAAAGTGGTTGAATTATCACTAAGTAAATTTTACCACTTCACTGCTTCCGATTAGAATCAAAATGCAATGTTTTTGTCATATTTGGAGCTCTTTTAGTAGCATTTTTATTTCTGTTACTTACCTAGTTGTACTGTTGGGGAAAGCCATGTGCTCATTTAGGGTCACCTTCTTTCTGCTGAGGCACTTGGCCACAATCAGTGAGCTGGTGGCACCTGTAGAGCTTGGTAAGCCAAGGCCACTCAGCTCTGTCTTACCTTCATCTTCCTCCCCCAAAAATTCAGCTGTGCTATTTCATAGTGTGTACATCATAGAACTCAAAGATGTCACAGTGGGCGTGAAGGATAAAAGCAAATCACCGCTGGAGTACTGCCCCTTTCATATTTTTTTTTCTGCTCGCCTACTTGTTCTGGAAATACTAGTAGGTATTTCTCCAGGGCTAGTCAGTAAGGCACTGGCTGCCAGCTTTGCAGAATAAATTTTCCTTGGCAAAAATAAATTGGCAACTTGACAATTGAAAGCCAGGGAACATGACAAATGACCCGTAAACTATATACTTGCAGTGTCAAGTGATGTAAAAAGTGCTCAATGAATTATTGTAATTTTTCCCAGTCCTGAAAATGAGTGGCAATAATATAATGAATCATCCAAGAACGATATCATTTTGATTTTGACGATGTCAAAAAATACAAGCAGCTCATTAATTGCTTTTGCTGTTAGCATAAAATTATAGTTTTAAAATACAATGTAGTCTCTATGCTTTGGGGCTTTCACTACATAAATTGTGTTGGAATGAAGGAAGGAGTTTTCATTTCTATCAAGAAATCAAGACATATCCTGTATAGGGCAATGATGAATATTTAATTCATTTTGATATGGCAGAGCTTTCACAAACTTAATAGAGTAGAATATAAAAGTATCCTATATTTTTATTTATTCCAGTTGTAACAATTTCTTTTACATTTCTTATATTATTGAGTGGTAGAACTAATATGCTTGTGCACTGAATAAATTGTCAAGAACTAGCCTACTGAACATAGTAAGAAGGAACTGAAAACTGAAAGGCAAATTTGCTCATAGGGAAGCAGGTAGAAGAATGACTTTACATATGGGAGGGTCCAGTGAACCAGATATATCCAGGTAAGAAAGCAGAGCAGACTGGTTTGCAGATATTTTCCTGAGGAACTGTATTTTAGATGCTATTTAAGAAAATCAGCAGAGCAAGAAAACTTCTGAAGAAGTTAGCATCATATAGCACAGACTGGTAAGCATGCCTCACAGAACTCTATTAGGATTAAAGTACTAGTCTGTATACTTTAGGGTATAATATTGTTTCATTTCTTAAAACACATTTTGATGTACAGTTCTGGCTGATACTTAATTTTAAAATACCCTAGTGGAAAGTGATGTCTCGAGAAAAATTGATGTAAGTTTTTTAGTTTTTAGAACAAGTCATTAGTTTATGAAATTTCAGGTCTAACAGATAGCATGATATAGTTTATCAGTAGTTTGTCTGTACCTCTTTAATGTGTGTCACTGCAAGAATTTATTGCAACCTTAAAGAAGGTTGAAGCCAGATTTTTACCTGCCTCTTGGTATTAATTTTTCTTTTGCATGAACTTGAAATTACAATTTAAGACAAGTAATGTGACGATAAAACCTCTTATTCTATACAGTATTTCTTCTTAAATTTGGAAAGAAAAGTTACATATTAAAATTTAACCAGAATTCCTAGGATACTCAGCATCTGTAAAATATTAATCAGACCTGTCCTGCTGCAGATGGCCACACCATGTGCTGTCTTGTATTCTCCATATTCTTTGAGTAAAGGATGTGCAGTTTTGTATTTATGAGACTGGAGACCCATTCTAGTCGGTCCAGTGCTTTCTGGGATCAGAGGTGTTCCTCTGTTCCCTAAACAACAAAAATGTAGTTTAGAATATCCATTAAAATCAAGGCCACTTTACAAAATACAGCTCCTGGAAGTTTTTAACTTGTCCTGCTTGGTTTTAGAGAATGGATTAATAAATTTCTTACAGGCAGTAGGGTGGTTCTGTGACTATTTGGTAAAGAAATCTAATGCCTATCACAGCCAGGAATAGCTTGTCATCACCTGTAGCAGTTGTCTTCCAATGTACATATACAAAGACAGATTCTCCCATAATAATAATAATAATCTTGATGATATTTGTGACTATAATAACACCAGGGAGATCTCTACACTGTCCAGCTCCTAACCTTGGACCCTGTTGGGAGACTTATATCACATGTGATTTTTACATATGCATCCATATACCATCTAATGCTGTATCTCTCCCTGCATTTGAAACTGATTATCACATCCTTAAAGAGGCTACACTCTTTAGCTATGTCTGGCTGAATTGTTACAGCCCTAGCTGCCATATTTCTATTATAATATCCTGTATCTAACATTACACCAGTCCCTCACATTTTGTTGCCCAAGCTTCTGACATTAACAACTTAGCAATTCACTGCACCATCAGGAACAACACCTAGTTGATCCAGCTGCTTATTCTTAGAAATAAATTTCCACTTATGCTTACTTTTCTTTCTAATATCCATATCTGATCCTTTTCTTTCTGCCCCGCTTTTCATTCATCTTCTTTTACTAATGGACTTGTATTGACTTAATGATATCCTTAAATCACCCCTAAAAGTTTGCATACTGTATTGGGGAACAACATCATAGTACAGTGCTTTATCTGTTTTTCTGCATTCCCTTCACGATAAAGACACAGATACTGTTACTGGCTACTTTTTGTTTTACTCAGCCTGTAAAAACTTTCAACACTCCAAACTAAAGAATGTTTCTGCCTGTTTCTACCGTGTAAAAGTGTTATTAGCCACCAAAATGCATCCTTTCCTCCTCCGGTTCCCCCTTGTCTTTCCTCTCACACTGGACTTCTGTAAATTGCCATAGAAGGTCAACATCTTGTTTGTCACGTTTATAAACCAATTCCTTGCCACTCTGAGGAGTCTGTCTGCTTTCTTCCAAGCACTATAAAGATAGATGCCCCATAAGAGTAATAATCAAGCTCTTTAATAGGTTTTTCAATAAACAATTTGTAAATGTGTATATTATATACCTCAGATCAATACCACATGACAGACAATCTAGTAGTGATTTTTTTCCCACTGATAATCAGCAAACACATTTCTGCACAGACAAACCCAGATGACCTGTACCTGTAAGCATTTCTTCAATTTTGCTGCTGGTCTGTATTCCCAAGCCAGTCTCTAATTGCAGACAAACTCCAGGATGCCAGAACTTTCTGATAAACAATTTCACATCATATTTGACCTTCTCAAGCGACATAAGAAATCAGATTGTCAGTTTGAACATATCTTTTCTTTTTAACCTGAATTTCTGCTTTACAATGGATTTTTTTCTGTCTTTTCTTTTTTTTTTACATCTTATTCCCCAGAACATGATACATCTCTAAATATTGTTTGTAATCTCATTCCACTACACATGGTCCCCATTAGTAATTGCTTTTATTTATATGAGTTCTCTGAAATCTATTACATTCTATGTAGTTGCTAACTGATCATTTGAGTCTAGTTTCATACTGATTAATAGTTTCTCATTATTTCTTGAGCATGCCTGCCTACATGTGTTCTTCTGTTTTCCTTTTTTCTTAGACTATGAACTTAATTTGGCTTGGGCATTCTTTTGCTTGGTACCCTGACTAAATAGCATCAGATGTGGGTCTACCCTGTTCCATGACTGTGACTGCTAGTGATGCAAAAAACCTGAAATGAATAATCATATGAATGCTACTGTATCTTACTTACTCATGGAGTCTTATATTCAAAAGCTTCATTATATCTCTCAATCAGGAAACTGGTTTTCTGTGAAGATCCTGTTTATTTTCTGTGTTACATTTTAATGATCAACAAGTCACTCCACATTGCACGTAATTCCTGTCCTCCCTAGCTCTGATGCACGCCTTGGTGTTTGGCAATGTCACTGCCATAATTCAGAGGATGTACTCCAGGTGGTCCCTTTATCACACAAGAACCAAGGATCTGAAGGACTTTATACGGGTCCATCACCTGCCTCAGCAGCTAAAGCAAAGGATGCTTGAATATTTCCAAACCACATGGTCTGTCAACAATGGAATTGATTCCAATGAGGTAACCAAGCAAGGGAGGTTGTGTGTTTGATGGTTTTGACTATGGAGTCCCTATGGAGTTGGGGAGGCGGGGGGTAATTTTCCATTTGTGATACTGTGTTTTGTGTGAAGTTGCATATAAAAAAGAACACGTCTAAATAAAAAGCTGGGTTATCCCAGGAAGAGTGTATGCTATTGAAAAATCTGGTTTAGAACATCCTATCATATATTAAAAATTGAAAATATTCCATGATTCCCAACTGCTGAAGAGGCATTCATCAGAAACCTTTCAGATGATGCCAGCAGAAACATCCCAGTAAGCAGTTTTGCTTTTTGGCAAACACAAATCTACTGGGTTTTTTAGGTGTATTTTAAGGGAGGGACTACTGCCCTTTCCTCTGTCTTCCATTTTCTTTTATTCTTTGTAATACTGTAAACAGTATTACATTCAGGTTTGGCCTGAATTTTTATGTTATTTATTTCCTTATATTTTAAAATATTGCAGAATGTAAGATGGGAGTGAAATCAAAAGACAGATTTCCAGTTGTGTCATTGATTGCTTGTTTTAAATGACTTATCCAGGTTATGTATTACTATACTCCAGAAGAAATAACGGCTTCTCTCTGCTGGAGTGTTATTTGAATGAACCATTCCCTTCAGAGTTCCTGTTATAAATGTCATTATAAAACTCAGTGACTTCTAAAGATAATGTGGAAATGGGCAGAAATATTTGGGTTTGAGAACATTCTTTCCCTGATAAATTCTTTTTGTGGTGTGCACAGCACAAAGAATGGGATTTTCAGCAGCATCCTAGCAACAGAAGAGCCTGGTGAGATTTACAAAGGTACAAAACCCACTTAGACATCAAAGTTTTCCTAGGTTTTGTTAAGGATCACCTTCTGCAGCTTCTGTACCTCCAGTTGCACCGAAAGTGAGTGCTGTACTACAACAGCAGCCTCTGGAGAGACCATTAGTATTTCCGGATTTGCCTCCCACCCACAAAGAGCTTTGTCTAAGCCCACTGGGTCAAGTGTTGGCTGATTGCATTGCTCAGATCCCAGATCCCCTCAAACTACAGAGAAAACTGGGCTTGTAGCTTGCACGGTCCAGAGCTCTGCCCAGAGGCAGGCAGTATACTTTGCATCAATGGGACTGACACCTGAAACCACTTAAACATTCTTTTAAAAGCTCCATCTGAAATTTTTGTGGTGCCTTGACAAAAGGAAACATGATTTGAGCAGTTATATGTCATTCTCAGAAGACTCTGAGCAGAATGATGCTTCTTTCAGTTTTGTCATCCTGCAGCAGATCTTCTGTAAAACATATGTAGATATCATTAAGTGTTGGCCAGGCTACATTGGGAGTTTGCCTAAAATTAAGACCAAGAAAAAATAGGAGACCCTATGGCCTTCTAGTTTCCATAAGTTCTTCCACTGAACATGCACCTTATCTCCGTTCCTTTCCTACCTCTCCTTCAAAGTCCAATTGCATCATTAAAAAACAGAATGAACAAAAACCGCACACAAAATAAACATTAGAGGGGGGTTTTGAGTTATTCCTCTTCTAGTAGTTTTACCATAGAAGAAACAATATAGCTATTTATTAATTTTATACAAGCATTTTAAAGAAAATCTAATTTTCCTCTGTTTCACTGTATATACCACTGTATACCAGGTATATACCTGAACAGCCTACGGTGTTCTAACAGCTGAGAGGGACTTGGACAAGGTTAAATTGTGCATTAGGAGGAATTCCTACATACAGTGTTGTTGACTTTTTTCTTTGTTTTGTATAAAGGCATATTTTTATTCATGCTTTTCCTGGAATTTACCAGTGTCTAGAAGCATAAGGATTTATTAAGACATAGCACACATCTTATTGAGGGGATAAGAAAAAAATCAAAGGGAACTCTTTGCAGCAGTATGACATGTGCAGCACTACTAAATCAGATCACTTCTGCAAAAGAGCAAACAAATTATTTTACACTTTTTCTCTTTTTCTTCCCTTTTTCTCTTTTTTGGACAGCTTTTAAAAGACTTCCCAGATGAGCTGCGTTCAGACATCACCATGCACTTGAACAAGGAGATTTTGCAGCTCTCCCTTTTCGAGTGTGCCAGCCGTGGTTGCCTCAGGTCTCTGTCTCTGCATATCAAAACCTCCTTCTGTGCTCCTGGGGAATACCTCCTCCGGCAGGGAGATGCCCTGCAAGCGATCTACTTTGTGTGCTCAGGTTCCATGGAAGTCCTGAAGGACAGCACGGTGCTGGCAATTCTTGGTATGCTTATAATCATACCTTCAAAGGGAGAGAATGGTCCGCCAATGTAGGAGGCCCTTCGCTGCTAACTGTGGCCCTCTTCACTGTGAGGGTGGTGAGACACTGGAACAGGTTGCCCAGAGAAGTTATGGATGCCCCATCCCTGGAAGTGTTCAAGGCCATGTTGGATGGGACTTTGAGCAACCTGGGCTAGTGGAAGGTGTCCCTGCCCATGGTGAGGGTGGGAGAGTCGAACTAGATCATCTTTAAAGTCCTTTCTAACCCAAACCATTCTATGATACTATGATCTATGATTCTATGATTCAAGCTAATTGATGCTGCCAGCGGTCATCTGAGTATATTAGAACAGAGAAAGGCCAGAAGTTCTGTTCTAATAAGTTTTGTTTAGTTGTTTTCTGGATGACTGATTTGACTTATCTAGGGTTAAGCATCTCTGTCTGTAAATTTCAGTGATTGGCCTCAATCTAATGCCTACTGAAGAGATTGCCTTTATCTTCAGCTGAATGATTATTGGACTTATCTGAGTTAATGTTTATAAAGTATTTTGGTAAAATACAAAATTTTACTCTAAATGTAAAGGATTATTTTATTATTATTTTAATACCTCTTGTATTCTTTTTTGTAATAACTTTTAATATTCTTATAAAGCAGAGTTAAAAAGAACATTTCCTTTTTTGCTTTCCTTCCTGTTTTGTGGGATTGCACTAGACTGTTGATAATGCAAGCTTCTGGTTCTTTTGTAATTGAATTTCCTTTATTTTACTAACATGTATTTGATTGGTCTTTTTTTAGAATATGAATGTGATACACATCCTATTTGTTTCATAACTCTTTAATTCCATTAGATTGACAGTCCACATCACTTTCATTCATTTGTAATTAGGAAGTTTTTGAATACCTCAATGTTATTGGATCAGATAGATCAAAGCTATAAAATACGGCTGAGATAAAACATAAGCTTAAACATAAAAAAAGGTCAAGAGCTGCCCCCATTGGAACTATGCTTTCATTAATGATTCCATTTTCAGGCACTTCTGAAAATATTAATAAAAGTTATCATTGTGTAATGGCGACAATGAAAACAATAAGAAAGAGATTAATGGATTTCTGAGAGAAGTTAATGAAATCATAATGCAAAATCATAAACATAATACAATGAAATCATATTTTGTTACAGTGAATGGGAGCTTCATCTTTTAAACCTAATTAATACCAGCAAAAGTTGAACGCATCAGAACTGTAGGTCCCTATAAGAAACTATGTTACTGATCTGATGTAAATCCAAGAGAGCATTTTTTCCGTGACAATGCTGGGTTACAGTTTCCAGACAACTATTTTATAATTCTGTCATGATTTTAATTTTAGTGGATTAGGGGTTTTTTTATTGAACCATTCTCACTAACAAGCAATACAGCAACAATACAATGAAATGCTCTGATTAAATACAGGGGTGAGCATTTCAGTGCACATCTTAAATCTCTGAAACCTGGGGTTACGTGAGTTGTCA
>JANZLP010000064.1:4899611-4909641 GCA_026930925.1 Chelictinia riocourii | reverse complement strand
TGCAGATCCAGTGTGGGGAACCCCAAATGCTGTTTTTACAGCAGCAGTTGAGCTCAGCCCCTCTAGTTCCTTTCTGGCAGCAGAGCTCTCTTCATAAAGCAAACCATTTTCATAAACTACAGGAGGGTTGGTGGGGTTATTTTTTTTTTCTTTCTCTTTTTTTGGAAGAAGAAATAACCCAAAGAGTGTATTCTGGGAGGTACTCACTTTAGTGATTCCTGAAATTCTCTCCTTTACTTTCCAGCTTTAATTTTATTATTGAAGTATAATTTTCTTTCCTTTCCATGTGTTGTGCATCTGCTCTACAGGCTCCAGCCAGGAGAATAACCATATGGGGACATGAAAATCTCCACTGCATTGATGCCAGAAGACAAGTTTATGTTCATTCCAAATGGCATCAGAGGCTGCTTGTCTATTTTCTCTTTACATCCCTTCCAGTGACTTAAATCTGTGGTGTTGTCTAAAACACAGAAGGAAAGAAAAGACCTTTCTGATTACAAACTGAAAAATATTCCTTATAGTGCTGGAATTTGGATGATCAATGAATTTTACTTTAAAGCAGGTATACCATTGAGCATTTTCAGCTTCTTTCTTTGTAAGGTAGCAATTACTGCACAAGGACCAGCTCTCCTTCTGACTGATCTCAGTACTTTTCTTCATTTCTACTCATGACAGATTCCTTCCCCCAACCTGCATAGAGGCAATATTCTCTGTAGGAGTGAAAATCATTCAGCTAAAATTTCTCCAGTGCCTGGTGCTCTCATTAGGTAAATGCCTCACCTGCTGCACTGTCTTTATCGTTCTAGTGATTATTGGAAGTGGTATGAAAATACCATGTAGGCATTGCAAAAAAAGACAATCAACATCAACACAGCTTGATCCAAGCTGATGCTGAGTTGCTGACTTGACCTGGGAAGGTGTAGTTACCTCATGTTGGTTGTGCACGATTGCTTGTCATAAAATGAAAGGTTAAAGAAAATGATTGTGCCATCGTGGACAGAATGGCATTTAGAAAAAGTAATAATAATCAAAAGTCCTGGCTGTACTTGAGTAGAAGTAGCCAAGTGCTGATTGCTTTCTAAAGGACTCAGACTGTGTGGTGTATACTTGTTTTTATAAATAGCTATTTGAAAGCACATGCGAACTTGTGGCAGACGTGGGCTTGACATAAAAGTCTGGCCTGAAAGAAATTCGCTATGTGGAATTCATTTTCATGCAGCAAAATCTATTTTACTTGCAATTAATTAAAATAACCATTGCAGGAGAGATGCAAGCAATACCCACCATGCTTGCTTTCTGACACAAGGCCAGGAACACCGCTTGGTCTAACATGGCTGAAAACCTCATGGCCATAGCAGCTCCACAACACAGTCCTGGCTCCCGTGCCAGCTTGGACTGTTGAGGCTTTGTGCTGATGTTGCTCTCTGAATGATGAGATGGCTTTGAAAGGCATCTGCAAGTAGAAATTTGCCGCTAGAAATTTATTGGGATTCGTCTGGAACTGTCACTCAGACAGTGACCTCTGTCACTTATTGGCTCCCTAAGGCTGAGCTTCCTTGTAGTATTCTCCCAAAGCTTGATCTGTTCTGCTCACCAGGAGCGCAGAACTTCTCTGACTCTTTACAGAGGAAGAGTCAATGTTCATAAGTCAATTTGAGTTGATTGCTTCCGTGTTGCTTTGCAAGTTCCTGCATCTTGTTCCCATTATTTTTATCCTTCTGGAGTTACATGTCCAGCTCCCGGTCACTTGCTTGTTTACCAGATGGGAGACACAGTCCTTATGTTCCAGTAACATTAAGTATCACCAAAATCTATGCAAATAAACACTTGTTCTGAAAGTAAATGCTCTTCTGCAGCCCAAGGGCATCTCAGAAAGTGCAGGAAGCAGCAAAAGGAACAAACCACTACCCACAGTGTCAGCCCTTTGCTGTGTGATGGTGTTACCCTCTGCAAGAAGCTGCAGCCAGCACACCTTCTCAGGGACTTACAGGCAGGTCTCTGTGGCTGTGGTATCAACAGAGATACGAAATAATCTCTGTCCATGTAATATTAAGCAGCTGGCAATGTGTAAAGCACACAACTTAGCCATCCTTAGAAATACATATAACCATGATCTCTTTCTATGGAAAAGCCTGTCATTTCAGCCTTTGTTCCTCTATGATACAGCTCAGTCCAGAACCAGGAATGTGTGGTGCTTGTGAGACATAAATAAAACCAGAACTGGACGTACCCTCCTTGTTGTGACCTCTGCAGCAGGGAACTTGCTGTGCTGGTCAACGCCAGGGAGAGGAAGCGTGTCCTCCTACTTTTGTGTATTCCTTTTCCTTCTCCTCCTGTAAGTCCCCTGCTGCACTGCAGCTGAGGCTGGGGAGTGAGCTGTTGAAGTACAGTTATTAATTAAGGATGAGGTAGCCATTCTACATCAGATGTACACAGCTCTCCATAAGCCTTAACATTTGTTGTGTTCTCTATTAGCTTTCACAATGACACTTGGCATTTGCTTAATTGTCAAAGATGTTTTAAATTGATCTTTCTAGACTGATTTTCTCTCTTGTCACATCCGCCACTTCATGTCAGACTTCAAACATTCCTGTTCTGGCTCAGCCTCAATATCCCTGCAGTATTTGATATGTTTTCTCTGGGAAACATCTGCCAGATTCCACAATCATTTCCTGTTATTTCTAAATGCCAAGGTTAATACTGGATGCGGCTGGTTTTAGTACTGGCCTCATTATTGTAGCCATCCCTTAGAGGCTCCATTTTCTTTTTCCCTAACCTTTGATTATTTACACTAGTGAAAATACATCTCATTCTTATGGTGTTGAATTAACAGTGCAAATATCATCTCTGATTCTTTTAGGCATTGTCTGTCTATTTTCCTGTTCACTAAGGACTGATTCCCTAGCTCCTCCCTCCCTTTCATCTTGAATGCTACTTTTCTCATCACCGTTATCAGAACTTTAATTATAAAGTACCACTTGCTATGACTTACTGGCAGAACCTGGCCTTAAAGTAATACTTCTTGTCTTTTCTCTCTTTTTTTTTTTTTTAATTTAATGTAACTCTACTTATGATTGACTTCAGACAGATTATATTTAAAGGAAATTCACGTTGAATTATAGTTTGATCAGTATTCCAAATTTCAGTTATTAGAGTTTAAGCAGAGTATACTTGGGGACTGCATACATCAAATAGGCTGTGCATACCTGTGCTGGAGAAGACAGGAAGGGAACAATCAGCAGTATTAATTTGTTATTCAAAGTTGACAACAATAATTTACTGTTATTCCCTTATGTACATTTCCTCCTGGTTGTCTTGACTGGAGAAAACAGTTTGTAGCACAGAAGAACTTCATAAGCATATTTTCATCAGTTTAAGGAGATTAGTGATGAGATGACACAAGGAGCGGAAAAAAACGCTAATCATGTGAAAGTATAACTTACATGTTGCTGAATATCACCTTGTTTTGAATTAAGTAACGTTTATGTTCTAACATGGAGCCTAGTTGAAAATCTATCCTTAGAGTGCATTTCGACTTCTGACGATTAAGGAAGGCAAGAAATAGAGAAAAGAAAGTGCCCATTGTTCTTTGTTGTACTGGGTAGTTTTAGTAGCCAGTGGTTGACAGCTTAAGCACTTTTAGGTAGTAAAGAAGTACTGGTTAAATCGTTGGTTTGGGTAAGCATATAAAATTTTCCATGTGTGTGAAACACTAAGCTATGCAAAATTGCATGCAAAAAAGCATTCTTATTTATAGTTTTTTCTTTTTTTTTTCTTCTTTTTTTTTCTCCAAACAGCTTCACCTTTTTTCACTTTTCACTTGATCCTCAAATTAGTTAGCAGCCAAAATGACAGCTAGGCTGGAAATTCTGCTGCACTGCTTCAACTCTGCAGGATGTAACCATTGAGGGAAGAATAACATGTCATATACTGATGTCAAATGAAATGCCTTTAAAATTGGTGAGAACTTAGCCTTTGTAAGGAGTGATTCAGATATTTTAAGGTCATTGAAATGTAAGTGTATATGAGACTTACTACATAGTTGCTTAAGAGGTACAAGCAATGACAACTTCATTACTTATGATTTCTACAGCTTTATAAAAGGATATTTAAATCAAGCCACCGGTTGCGCTGGAAAACCAATTATATCTAAGTAACAGCTGCTGGTCTACATTAACCCCTGCTTCCAATCAACATATTGTAAAACTACTGTATGATGAAAGTGTAAATTTTGTGGGAGTATCCTAAAATCAATATCAAACAGACAAACAAAAAAATCCACTTTGAAGATTTTCTTTTTTGAAAAAAGAAACAAAGGGAAAGACATTTAAAATCTCTGTACTTACGTAAATTTTATGTATTTCTTTGCTCACAAATTATTTGCTAGTACTGTTTTCCCCTGTGCACACGCCTGTTGTAAGTAGTTTTAAAATACCATTTGTAATGGAATTTTTGTAACTTTTATTTGCATTAATTTTAAATAGGAGCTTCAATAGAGGTGTTGAACAAATGTTCGTACTGGCCATTTTGCTGGGCTTATGTTTAACCTTGATATTTGCCCCATCTTCCTTGGAGGTTCTTCCTTTTTTTCATTTTCATTTTTCTCAGAGAAACAAAATGAAAGGACTTGGCAAGGCAATTCAGCCTGACACTGTGAGCCATTGCGTGAGTCATTAGAAGAGACTGGAAGATATGCTCATTCTTGCCAGCAATTCAGACTTTCTTACAGGGTTCTTGTTCAGAACTAATAGACAACCTTTCCATTGCAATCCCTCCCTCATGCCTGACTTCAGCATTACTGCCAGAATGATGGACTTTCCCACCATAAATACAGCAGCAAATGTCAATTATTTTGAATATTTCTAAGAAGATTTTCTTTAATCTGTTCTGCTGTCTGCTCAGTGATTTAGTAATGAATTAATTATTTTCATGGAAGAAAAACTGTGTGCTGTTTTGTGGGGGGAACACGGTGAAGCAAACCATTTAAGGTAACCAACAGTGTGGTAATTTTATTCATGCTGTTTCTTACTGAGTTCCCCATGGACAGGACAACTGAGAAACAATGCATGAGCATCAGTTGTGCAGGTATTTTCTAGTACAGATTCCATTTCTCCTCAGCTCTGCCTTCCATTGCTGTTATGTGCTATACAAATCTCTCTGCAGTTAGCACTGGTTTGTAGTTTGAAAGACGTAATAAGCAATTTGGGTTTATGATTTCTCCATCTGCTTGAAATAGACTTGAAACTGTTGTGAACTAGCCTCAAATTTAAGCTTTCAAAAAATTCAAGCCAGGTCTCTCTAATATTCAGAAAATCCTCTTTCTTTTAAACAGAATCCCAAGTGTCTTTCTCCCACTCCTATGCCTTTAGCCATTACAGTGAAACAAAAATGTTTAGGGGATCTAAAACCAAACAAAAACTAACACAAAAACCTAAAGTCAAATTGATGTCTCTTATAATTGTGAAAAATCCGTGAGGTGGTAAAAACAGTGTCATGTTTTTTGGAGTACCAAAGAGCGAGGTGTAGTGTGACATTTTCTGTAAAATACATGAATGTTTTTCCTTTACCCCAAGGTTCTGTTTTCAAAGGATATTGAGACCAAAACTTTTAGTTAGGTGATGCCCAGAGGGAAGGTTTTATTCCATTAAATTTTAGACAAGTTAACACAAGTGAATATGTCTCTTCTGCCATCTATGCTATAAGCATGTATCCTAGATATGGCTGTCTCAGGTTGCTGGGGTCTGTTCCTCCACTGAGGCTGGCAGGCTGTGGTCAGTTTTGTTACCTCTTACTTGTATTTATGGAATTGCCTTTAATTTGGTCATGTTACTTGGTTTCTGACAAACCCAATGGTTATTTTTTTCTAGTTCTGGAAACATGGCTTCTAGGGCAGCTTTTTGCATGACATCACCTCTCAGGAGCACGATGACCCATGGACAGCCTGGAGTCTGTATGTGGGGAACCTGGGTCTGAGAGTCTAACAGACACGTGTTCCCCAGAGGACACTTGAGCTGTCTCTCAGCCCGTATTTCGAAGCTCATTGGCTGAATGATCCATCAGCCTGGTCTCAAAACCAACTATGTGCTGGTACCCAGCCATCTGGGTAATGCAATACCCAATAGCTAGTGCAATTTATTTTGAATCACAACCCTGAGATTGTTCTGTGGATCGATTTCTCAAAATATTAGAGGCTGACACGAATCCAAATAGCTGGATATAAAGGTCTGTGGTATGGATATTATTGCTGCCAACCATTATAAACAGTCTGTTTTACTACTTCTGGGGGGGGAACAAAGCCCACATTCACTCAAGAAGAGAGGCGTGTTGGCCAGTTCCAATAAATGTTAATAGATTTTTACCATTTGCAGTTTTACTAGAGCAAATTGACACAACTTTCCTGTCAATTCGTTACCACTCCTTTAGTTGTGAAAAACAGATGAGCATATATAGCGTGCATGTGACAGAGTGAGAAACAGGTTCTACTCCAACATTTTTGCTGAAGTTTTATGCCTTATAACCTGCTCGCTAAGCTGCATGCTTGACTGGAAAGGAAACGGTGTGTTCAGTCAATGTCAGGCCAGTGTCAACATGATGTTCATGTTAGTGCAGATTTAGATGCAGAAATCAAACATTGATTTGGGGAAGCAGACATTATTGCTTAGAGGTACTGCCAACCATGGGAACCTACGCAGCTTGTCGTTAGTTGAATGGCAGGAGATATCTACACCAGTGAACTGTAAGACAGTCAAGATCTGCTATATGTACTAATATACTGTCTTTTTTTCTGTAGTTTAACTGAGAACCAGGAAAGAGAGAGAATGCAGAGTGAAATACCTCCTCCTTCACCTTCAGAAAGAAATGCTGTGCTAGGAAAGTCCAGCTATATTATTTTGCTAGTGTGATAAACCACTTTGTTTTTCTACTCAAACTAGAGTAAAAAAGATGGAGGTTTTGATAATATACTGCTTGAGTCGCTTTCTTTCCCTTTACAATTAAGCTGCAGGAAAAGCAGCTGGTATTGAAGATGTGTGGTAGTGAGAACACACAGAGAGACTAGATCTGACTAACGCTCTGTCTAACCACTATTCTTCCTGCAGTAGCTGCAAATGGTGAATGACCAGGGGAAGGTGTAACAAGTTAAACACATGGAAATATTTCTGCTCTATACCTTCTCAGTTTCTGCTGATCAGAGGCTCACGGGCAGAGGTTGCATCAACCCAGCAGTGGTTTCTCACCTCCTGAAGTCTGCTTTTACTTCTGATTCCAATAGCTCTTTCACTTTTTGCTAGGGGTTACTTCCTCGGTATTTTTTTAGTTTTCCTCCAATATCCAAGTAGCTGCTACCTCATGGAAGGTGCTTTCATGGTTTTGTAATATTTTTTTTTTAATCTGTTTGGCTCAAGGCCTATTTTTACTCAGTCTACCATTCCTGTGTTGTTGGTTATTGCTGAAATAAGCCAGTATTATGTAGGATACTGGCAATTATGTTACTTCCTCCTGCTCAATCTCCTTTGCCATGTTTTCCAGTTTGTTAAACACTGATTTCCATCCATATATATGTGTGTATCAAATCTTATTTCTGTAAAAACTCAGTTAATAACATTTCATTGAAAAACTTGAGATTTCATTCCTCCTTGATGAAGTTTCTTTCTTGTAGGGGAAAAAAAAAAATTATTCACATTGAATGAGATTTACTCTTCAGATGGTATTCTTCAAATCAGTCCTTGCGTCACACTGGTAGATTTTAAAAATTTTTTCAAGGCCAGAAGAAATCACTGCTGACATTTAGTCTTAACTCTTATGTAGTGCAAGCCATATCATTTCAGTGAGTAGTTCCTTCAGCAAGACCCCTGACACATCTCTCAGAAGGACACCTCATTTTAATTAGGTCCTAAGAATAAAGCTATCAAAATGATCAAAGAAAGTACCACCCTGGCCATTCACTTGGCAAGTTATTGCCTAAGTTCATGTCATTAGTCCCAGTAATGATCTCGGAATGAAGTCAGTGACAAAATTCTAGATAAAGTAAACAGCCAATATTGAGCCCATTGTTTCCAAGTCAAATTTAGAGGAAATAAGAAGAGACTTAATTGTCCTTTTGATGTGGCAATGTGTAGCCTGGAATGATTATTATTCTCACTTTAAACTGTGGCAATAGTTTTCTACCATTGTAGTTTGGAATCATACGATATTATGCTGTTCAAACGTGCCATGTAGGCGTATGAGGCTTTTGCTGAAGTTTTCACCTTGTTGCAAATTTATCTTCCAAAATTGCTTTAAAAAATCTGATTTAGAAATAAACAGAAAAGATATGAAATTGAATTTTAAAAATGGTAACTTCAAGTATAGAATTCATTAGAAGACCTCAACAGACCTGTAAGACAATAGTGCTTGTGTATTAGCAAGTAATGCAATACATTAAGAGAGAATTTGAGGAGTGAAATAGTTGTGGCTGAGGAACCGATGTTCAAACTGTGCTTATTTCTTCTGAATTTACCTCAGACTAGCTCCATTCTGTTCCCTGAACAGTCATTAGCAGCCAAACAGAGCACATATTCCAGTTTTGTTTCTCCTGAAAGAGTTCCAGTTTTCATATTCTGATACCATTCTGCAAATAGGGGAAATCGGTGAACTATTGAAAACCACATTCCAGAACCAAATTAAAAATAGATACAGTCAATTTCTGCATTCCTCTTACCGGACTTTTCCATAAGAGGTAACACAGCTGCTGGGTTTAACTTGTTCTCTTATCAACCTTGTTATTGCAGTAGCTGGTTGCTTGGAGCTGAGAATAACTTTGGAGTCTTGACTTAGGTTCTTCACGTTGGCCTAAACAGTAATGGTGCCATTTGAATTTCCTGGATTGTTTCATCTGGGTATTTGAAAATCAGATCTAACCCTGCATGTATTTGCAGTAGTGCTCGTCAGTAAAGCCTTTGAAATGAGAAACTGGTGGGCAGTTTTCCTGATGATTCATGAGACTGGTAATTCTATCCCTCTTCCTTCTTGACAGCAATAAAACAATGTGACTTAGTAGAAACATAAGTTAGCCTTTTCAGACAGCCTCCCCAGCAAAGGCTTCAATGTGAACCAAGACATTAGCATTGCAGAATGACAACTTCTCACCACCACCACCCCACTTGAGACTTCTTGCCCACTCACTGCAGATACAAAACAAGTAGTCATAGGCATAACATTATGATTTGCAGTTGGGGCTGGGCAAAAGTTTTCTCTAAATAATAAATCTTTAGTCCTCCTAAAGGTCTTCAATCATTTATGTTTAATATAGCAGCAGTATCAGCTGTGGAAAAGAAAATGTCATGATGATATGTCCAGTAGATAAGGGACTAGAAACCTATCTTTTAAAGTCCTCACCTTTTCAGCATCTGGGATCTTTAAAATGTACAAAATAACACATACTACCTAAGCAGCAATGTAAACAGTTACAAAACAGGCATTAGTTACTGATACCATAAAATATTTGAAGTTGCCATCCCATGTTAGCAAACACCTGACCGAAGCAGTACCCTTAAATAACCAAGCTCAAGCTCTGACACTGTTGTTAAAAGCATGCTGAAAATGTTAGGCCATCTTTCTGAAAACTGCTATCAGTCTTGAAGACCTTTTTTCAAGATATTGGCAGAACAGTTGTGTCAGATGATTTTACGGATGTGAGACGTACAAGGTAGCATTGATGGTGCCTTTGCGGCTTTGCAGTGCCACGTTTCCATGCATTGCTGTGGGCTAGTAATCTGCATGTACGTTCACCTTCTCCTTCAGCAGTTTCTGCAACTTGTTGTGTAGGACTGTCACGGTCCACTCGATGGATGCATGATGGAAAGGTTCATTTGCTGTGATCTCGAAGTGCAAAAAAAATCAAAGGCGGACACGCCACAGGGGTTATGTTTCAATCAAACAGTGAAACTTTATTGTTTTGCCCATAAAGCGGCATGCGACAGGAGGAAAGAGTGATAGGAAAAGAGAGAAAAGAGGTAAAGATGGATTCATGGCAAAATCTCCACTTGGCAGA
>JANZLP010000064.1:4725705-4736005 GCA_026930925.1 Chelictinia riocourii | reverse complement strand
ACCTGGCATTAAGGCCCTGCTTCCCAGGCAAAGCTGGTGGATGCAGGAGTCCTCCAAGGCTACACCAGCCTTTACTTTTGATCTCTTTTTCCGAGTTGCTGGCTCCTATAGCAACCGATCCATCTTTTTGGTTCCCATTATTCATTTCACAGTGGGAAGCAAAGTTTTTTTCTCTTTTGTACAGAGAACTCTAATGTCCTGCATCTTTGGCTCTGCTGTGTAAGCCTGGAGCAGGTGGAAATACAGGGAGGGGGTGAAAGGAGAGGGGATAAGTAACTTGGCCTTGCAATTTTATTTGACCCACGGCAGAAAGAGATAAAGTCAGAAATAAAGTAATAGGGACATCTTTAACTTCCTGCATCTGATTACAATTGAAAGATCTCGATTCATTCCTCTTGCTTTCTATGTTGCCTTCACTGCAACTGGTTTTAAAATGAAAAATTCCCAGTATCTTTCTTCTTTTCAATTTTGTTTAAATCCATACAATTTGTTTTTGAGCTTGGATTTATCTCTCCAATTAAATGGGGAAGTAATCATACCTTTTTTTGTTTCACAAATCCAATTAAGTAAATGTTCACAGCGCAAGTCGTTCCAGCGCATTTGGGGTGATCTATTAAACATAACACAGTGTTCAAGTTCTTCATGGTTGTTGGGTTCATCTTCATCCCAGTTCTCATAAACTACCTGGGTTGGAAATACATCCCAATTACTTTTGGGTACTTTGAGTGGAAGTAATTGAGATTGCCATTGTAACACAATTTCAGGATCCCATCATCTCAAGTACCTTGTTTATGGGATCAGTAGGAGTTCAGATAGGTCTGAGAGGACTGTGAAAGTCATGCTGACCAGACCAGCTCACTTTCACCAGTGCTCCCTGGAGAAGATGTAAAGATTACACAGTAGAGAAAAGCATGTGTCTGACGGAGGAAAAACTAATGGGGTGGAGGGAGTTGTATTTATCTTGCTTTGTGAAAGATGGTGGCCTGGCATCTCTGTACTGACATACAGCAGTGCCTGGTCTGGGACGCTGTGAAGATCTAAGAGCATGGACTGTGGGTGATGGGATATAACAAGGTACCAGGGATGAAACAGGCAGTTTTGCAATTCCATTAGTGTGTTAGGACAGTGCTGTCACTGAGCACCGCAGCTGTTCAGCTGATGGATAAAGCACTGCCATTCACCTGCTGAAGGTTTAAAGAGATTGGAAAAAAGGCATAAAAAGATGAAAATGTATATATTCTAAAGGGCAGAAAGTCAATTAGTATCCAGGAAATAAGTACTCACAGGGGAACCATCAATCCAGGCAAATCCTTCATCAGGATTTAAGAGAAACAAACCAATCCAGAAAGCCTGAGTGTGTAGTCCTTTATCCCTAAGATAAACCATACAATATAGACACATGAGTATAGAAAGTGGGGCCATGATATAAATGTCAGAAAGCATAGAAACATGCTGCTTTCTGTCACATCTGAATTGGGAGCTGCTCCTTCACTGTTCACCCGCAGCCAGGCTCACTGCCTGCACTCTGTCAAGGGGTTTGATAGTGCTCTGTGGTGGGACAAGACTTGCCATATTTGAATGGAAGTTAAAGGACAAGTGATGTGGCACAGAGCTAGCTCAGGCTCCCATCCTTGTGGCTGCAACACAGCTCTTGGCTGTAGCAGAAGTTCATGGACAGAGGCTTTAGTAAAACATCGGTAGAGAGCTATAACACAATTTTACTAATGAAAAATAGTGGCAATTGTTTTTCAATGGATTTGATTTGCTTCTTGGCACTTCCTATTTAGTTTATTTAATAGTTCACACTATTTATCTTATCGTACTTATGGACCAGGTAAAATAGAGTCCTATTTCATTCTCTGCATAACATGAAGATTTCATAGTCTAAAGCAAAGAGACTTAACAGGGAATTAAAAACATGTTCAGCATCTCACAATACTGAAAAATAATAAGGTGAAGAAGGGTGGGATCACAAAGACTTTTCTATATAGCAATTTTAAATCTATTTGAGAAATTAAACCTAGATTCACCACTATGTGAAACAGTTTTAGTTAAATAGCTGTATATTATGTGCCATTGGGATGTCTTGACATTATGGAATACAATCAGAATGTAGTGGTCTAATTTGGGGGGGAAATAATGGCATAACTTCTACATTGTGGGCAAGACATGGCATCTACAGTGCCAGCAAAAAATTGATTAACATGAATTCCTGTTTGATTTCAGGAGTCTTCAGTTTATGGTCAGAAATTTCCACATAATTCCTTGCATTTTGGTTTATATTACATGATAACTCAAGGTTTTTTTGAGGCACATTGATTAAAATATGAATTTCAGCCAGTTAGAAAAAGGCACAGTTAGAGCTGAACATTTTATTGTCTCCCTTTTGGGAGAGGGACTAAAATGTACAAAGTTGATCAGATCTGGAGAACAGTCTTGATAAAAACCTGTTATGAAATTTCAAAAATATCAAAGCCTCTTTGAAATAGTCAAGATTAATTTTTTTTTAAAAGTAATTTTTCAGGATGATATTTCCAGATGAAAAATTTCCATTTTAATTTAAAATGAGAGGGTAAACCCAGAGCAGCTTTCGAAAAACTAAGGTTTCATCAACATGTTTGCAAGGAGGGCAGGGAGACTGCAACCTGAAATACCCACCTGCAGCACAGGGATGGTTATACCCACCCTAAGGGCTAACGGCAGTGGGACAGGGTCTGTGGGAGCCAGCTGGGACAGCTCCGGGTCCAGATGCACCCTAAAAATCACCAGGCGGAAACAAGGAGCCCCCAGTTCCCAGCCCCTGTGCTGGCTCGAGGCCAGGGTAACAGCAGCTCCAGGCAGTGAGATGAAGGCAGCGAGCGCAGGAGGTGCGATTCAAATGTAAGAGTGGCTAAAAATACTGCCGGGGGCGTGACAGTCTGCTCCCGGGGGTGCGAGGCATCTGAGATGATGCCTGAACACCCCAAAGTCACCTAAACCCCCCCCAAACGCAGAGCCTGCTCCAACACAACAGGCACCCCATGCCAAGGACAAGACCTACCCCATGAAACACCCCATGCAAAATCCCTGTGGCACCACGGTGTGCCCGGGCAGAGGGGAGGAGGGATGAGTGCTAACACGGGGGTTAAACACCAGATGGACCAAAATTTTAAAAAAAGAAGGAAAGAAGAGGTGGCTTGAGGGATTTGCCAGGGAGACGGGTACCAGTGCTGTTCAGCATCCCCCCTGGGTACCACTGCAGCACCGGGGCATGCCCAGGCAGAGGGGAGCAGGGGGGTGAGCACTAATATGGGGTTTAAAAACCAGATGGACCATATCTTTTTTTAAAAAGAAAAAGAAGTGGCTTAATGGATTCACCAGGAAGATGGGTACTGCTGCCACCCAGCATCCCTCCTGTGTACCGCTACCACCCAGCATCCCCCTCCCTGGGGATGAAGAGGAGGAAAGCCAAGGAGAGGGAGAGGAGGAATGAAGGATTCGCAAAGAGCAGCGAGGAAAAGAAAGACAAACCAACCAAGTACAATGGACAGCATCTAATTAAATCTCCATGGCCACTGAGGAACGTGGCCGCCTGCCCACCAGCCCACCCAGCACTCTTTCATCCACTGAGTCTATGCTCTTCTCACTTCAAAGTTAATTACACACTTAAACCTTTTCTGTTTAACCTCCTGCATTGTGAGACATGTTCCACAGGCTTCTCTTCTTTTATCCAGCAGCCTTGAAAAGGCTCCAGCACTAAAGGGTGGCCCAGCACTCTCAGTGATGGGATAGAAGGCTCCCGTACCCCGAGGGGGTTAACGACACCGCCCACACCCTTCAGGGCATTATCTGATGGGGATGCTACAAGAATAACATACCAAAAACTGAAAAGGCTTTATAAAAAATGAAAAGAAAAAAAAAAGGGTTTACACCCAAACTTCAGCAAGCACAGGCTCCCCAGAGCTATGAAATTCGAGGCGCGCACCAAAGATGCCCAGTCTGCGATGAAGCAAAGCCAATCAATGGGGAAAAAGCCCATTTGCTCCAGTCGTGACCTAGCCAGGACTGGATTAGCCCCACAGTCGTTTCTGGGGTGCAGCAGCTTGGGGGCACAAGCTCCCAGCACTCCATGCCACACGGTACAGGCACCAGCCAGGAAAGCTAATGCAGGTGACCTTTCAGAGTCAGGATTAATTCTTCATCCCTGTCCTTTTCCAGCAGCTCCTGGAGCACCAAAGGATCAAGTTCTTCACATAGGATAAATGGTTAATGCTGCTGCAAATGGTGAAACTGAGGCACACAGATGATTTGATGAAGTCCCATTAACACCAGCAGCCCGGCATCATCCCCAGGGACAGCAGAAAACCCAGGGAGCCAGGGTTTGCTGGGATGCAGAACCCTGCTCCAGCAGATGCCGGAGAGATGCCATCGTTTCCCCGGCACCCCCACAGAGCCAAGCCAGCCTCCCACCTCCCAGATCCTGGCTGCTATTTAAAGGCGATTTCCTCAACACGCTCCTACGGGAACGTGCCCTGGGAAGGAAATGCCGGGAGCCGCTTTCCTCCGGGCGCCAGCAGACACGGGGGATAGGGAACACATATTGCAATTCATCTAAAATTAGATACACTTTTTATTCAGCAAGATCTCGTTCGTACCATACTGCAGGCTCACGGTCAAGGTTATTAATGGCTAAGGGATCAGAAACCCCATTTCTATCCGGGGGGGGGTGGGGGTGGGGGGTGCTCAGACTCGATGTCACAGGGGTCCAGGACTCACTTGGGGGGGATGCGGCATTCAGCAATCCAGCTCAGCAAGAAAACCAAGACACAAAGCAGGTCCTGCACCGCAGCATCTCACATCGATGGATACCCCCACCACACAGAGCACCTCATCAGCTCCACACCAACACCAACCAAGCCCAAACACTCCGGGGTTTTGTTCTCAGCAGTAGGAAAACCTCTTCTAGTCCAGGTAAAGGGGAGCTAAATCCTCCCTTTGCTGCACACTCAAAGGGCCTCGGGCACAAGCGCAACAGGCACCTGCAAGTGTTTTTGTGGATTACACACACTGGAGATTACAATAAATACCCTCCCTACTCCTCTGTTCCCCACTTCTGTGAAATAGAAATGTTTAAAAAAATATTACTGATTTCCTGGCCCTGATAAAAGCTGATTAGAAGAATATGGAAAGCAGCTCCATTAAAATTCTCACCAGTAGTTTGTTTTGCTTCTCCAAATCATTTTAAATATTGCATTTAATAGAAAAAGAATTTGCTCAGCTGTAAGAAACATCAATTTGCAACTTGAAGCCTTGTATATTAGCCAAAGAAGCTAATGTGTAAACATTAGCAGCTCCAATAACGCATGGGGTTTAGCCAATGCAATTCCAGGGAGAGAGCAGCCAGATATTAAGACGGAGGATTTGCATAATAAGTCACTTATGCCTGATAACCTCAGTGTTTGGAAAGCACAGGACTAGGAGAACAATATCCGTCTACCAGCAACTACAGAAGACATAAATCTGCCTTTTTTTTTGGCCTGTTAAAGACTCTTTATGGTTTTTACCTGCAGGTTCCCATGGAGGTGTTAAACCTCCCACAGAGAGTGCCCAGCCCCAGCATCCTCTGAGAGACCCCGTGCATGGAGACGGGGGGGAATTGGGAGATGTGGATTCATTAGAGGCATCCCCAAGCCTGAGAAAAGCAAATACAACTGGGAAAATACAACTCTGAAGGGTTTGCAATGCCATCTGGAATCAGTAAGCTGAACAAGGGAATTTGCTTTCACACATTCAGTGATACATTCAGGAAGCCCAAAATCCAGCTGGAGCTGAGTCTGGTGAGGGATATGAAGGGCAACTAGAAGGGCTTCTACATCAACAGTAGAAGGAAGACAAGGGAAAAAGTGGGCCTGCTGCTGAAGGGGGTAGGGGCCCTGGTCACAAAGGACATGGAAAAGGCTGAAGTACTTAATGTCTTCTTTGCCTCAATCTTTACCACTAAGACTGGCCTTCAGGAATCCCAGGCCCCTGCCACGAGCGGGGAAGTCTGGAGCAAGGAAGACTTACTCTCGGTGGAGGAGGTGTTGGGCTAGATCATCTCCAGAGGGCCCTGCCAGCCTCAGCTGTTCTGTGGTTCTGTGATTCTGTAAAAGGTGAGAAAATTTCAGTCTTCAGTATTTGGAGAAGAGCTTAAAAACATAAAATGCTGAACCTACAAATTCTTATCGATCAAACCTTGTCAGTATTTATTGATTTGTTTTGCTAGATCTCAAGCCCATCATGTCTCACACCATTCTAGCCTAGTTTTTTCAATTTTCCTGACAGTTATCACAAGATGTGAAGACATTTGCCTTACTAGATCTTGAAAGATTTTAGGGATAATAGTCAGCTTTGACGTATATCAAGAATTAGTTGCTAGTAGTCTCTTCCTGCCTATGCAGGATAATAACTTGGAAAACAGCACAACATAACCCTTTTATAAAAAGGAGTATCACAGTATAGAGGAACAGTTTCATATTCTCTATTTCACACTGTACTGAAGTTTTCAAAAGATGAAGAGGTCCATTCTCAAAAAATTGCAGCTATTTCCTTTCATAATTAAAGTTAAGAATGCATACTTCTGACCCATAGCTTCCTTGCTTATAGGAGGCACCTGAATGACCCCATATGCAGCCACAAAAATAAAGGATCCAAAACCAAAGTAAGAGACTGGAATAAGTCCCCCTGTGAAATGAAACCTCTCCACTAGATTCAAAAGGCAAGCTGCCTTGAATCAGGTTCAGTTTGGTGACAGAGCTACCTTTCAGGATTTACTTGTGCTGATTCGGTATATGCCACTTGTCTCTCTGGTAGAATAAGAAATAAATTCTCTATCAAGTTTTTGGAACCTGGGCTTTTCTAGAAATGCAAGCCTTTGAATAAGAAGTGCATTTTAGCTGTTTAGTGTAGTTAAAGAATTTATACCATTTAGATCCTAATGTTCTAGTCAAATTCCAACTTATCTAATTAATTGCTAACCCTAACACTCTCCAGTTCTACTGGTAAATATATATTCCACTTTCCAGTGTTAATTAAGAAGTAATAAAATTGCTATATAATCTTATCACAGTTGTTTGGTTTTAACATGGGAGGATTCAGCTTCAGAGCTGGAAATTAAAGGCCATTCTATGCAGTAAATGGATCAGCTTAGAATTGCTTTGGTGCCAAAATATACTCCACACTTGTGAGTTTCAGTTGGTTTTCCATGAGGGATTATACAGGTCTGCATGTGCAAATGGCAGATGTACCTTTTCAGACAGTTTGTCTATCCTTAAACATTTGAAGTTTCCCTTTTCCATTGGCATGAACAGTCACACAGACACACAAATGTTACATCTCCCCTTTAAGGCTGCCTGAAACACCATTCTGTCTTCCCTGCTGATTTTTTTCAGATTACATTTTCAAAGTTGAGTATGTCTGATGATTTACTGTGAAAAATAAACACAAAAGAAGTCCTCTTTTTCCCCTCCAAAGTTTGTGAAGGGAAATAAAGATTTACTTTCTTAGGAATGGTCGAGGTGTAGGTTTAGCGCTTGTTCAGTGAAGATAGCCTTTTCACATTCACAAAGCAAAACATGAAAATGTATAAGAGATGAAGGCAACAGCATTCTTTTTAACCTTTTAAAACAAATTTATTTTTTTCATTTTGCCTGCATTTTTCACTCAGAACCAATTTCCTTCAAAGGAAGAGGTTTTCTGTGTCATTTTTATGCTAACTATTCTGATTACTTATGTTACTATTCTGATTACTTCACTAAAAACTTATAGGTTTGATAATTTCACCTGCAATACTTTGCTTGTTAAATTGTCATTTGAAGCTTTATTTTTAGCTAGAAGAAGACATACGTGTTGCCCAAAGAATACCCACTCAAAACAGTGGCCTAGGTTACAGAGGGATACGATTGCTTTCCATATCGCACCACAAATCACTACAACTGAAGAATGTAAACATGCCTCAGATTACCTTTGTATTAGTAAAATTCCTGGGTGAGCTCTACTTCCTGCGCTGAGTATCTATGTGGGCACGCAAACGTTGATACCATCAAGCAGATGGCCACCTGTGGTGGAGCTGGGTTCTCAGATGGCATAGCCGGGTGCTTTCCAGCTAAACACGAGGAGATCCTTCAGTGGTGCATTTAGACAAAACACAGGAGAAATTCTCTTCACGGTTGCTCTACAGCAACATGATTTGTTTGGCAAAAAACTTTTCCTCCCCATCCTCATTTTTAGCAAAGTGAATCTGGACTGACTCTGTTGTAATCAGTGGCTCTGATCCTCAGTTCAACTGGTTTGCTATCTTTCATTGTTGGATCTGGATCCCAGTTCCTTGATAATTTTGAAGAACCTTCACTTTGGACAGTTCTGGGGGTTGAATTCTAATTGTCTTTAACCATGGATTTTAGATTTCAGGGTTCATTTCATTCATTGGCTTGCCTCATCACCTTATTTCTATTGTTAAGACAATTTTAGGTTAAACTTAGACAGATCCTGCTGTCATTTCTGGATTTTTTTTCTAAAGAAATGCAGACTTTAGTGATATTTTAAGACCTTAAATTTTTATTTGTCGAACTAAATTCTATTTTGAGTTAGTCTGAATTTGATGTTTATCTGTGTAAACTGCTATGTTGCATCAAGCCCTCTCTCTCTCCATTCTACAGCCAGCTTTTCCTGGACTACATCTTCCATGCAACAATGTGGTTCCCCCTCTGGCTTAAGAGTTTGTTTATGGTGGTTAGAGCGTATGGCTGAATCTGTAACTCTAAATTACATTGCCTAGGAAACATGATGACAGCTCAGAATGATCTTTAGCTGACTTGAAATTAAACTTTCCAACATTTCCAAATATATCTTTTTCTGATTTTTTTTTTTTTGTCTGAGAAAACATTCAATAATGTGGAAATAAATGTTTTAGCAGTCATTATTTCTTTTGGCAAAAAATTGTAAATTGCAACTGATTTGACTTTTGGATGCATTTACACATAAACCACACAGACACAATGGGGAATTCTCCGAAGCTACACAAAGGAATGTACATTTCTCCTTGTTCCCCAGGCTAACAATTTTTTCCTTGTTGTTTTAACATGCTTAATTAACATATCAGTCTCCTTTTCTAATACATTTCACTGCCAGAAATGGTGATTTTTTTGGACAACATAGTTTTATAACAAAGTAGAGGAGTTAAGTTTACTGTGTACATGTTAAGTCTGAATTCTTCAATGGCTGGCAGGTCAGTGAGTCAACGTTCATGTATGCTATGGCAAGAAAAGGAAATTCAGAAAATTTTAAGTCATTGGAAAGTTGATATTGACAGACATGCATGTATTGATTACAAAGGCAGATGCACCAGTTTCCTGAAATATGAGCAGTTCTGTGTATTGAACATGGAAAAAGAGAGGCTTTATATCTGCTATAACAATAATTAATCTGCCAAAGTATGTACTAAGTGATAAAAAATAATTTTAATGGCAAAGTAGGATTCCTCTTTTGAAGAAGCAAAAGACCTAGTGTCCTTAGCAATTGTGGCAGACTTCAGAGACAACTTGCCTTTGAATTTTCCTGTGATTAATTCATATGTGGTACAGGGACCTGTGATTTCCCATCAAATTTGCTTACTATAGAGGAAAGACTTACCACATCTGTCTCAAAAACATTAATGAATGCTGAATTGGATTATTCCACTATTAATAAAGAATATCCAAATGAGATTTTGGATTAGAAACTGTCATTGCTTAATGTATGTTCATGTCTATCTATATGTATAAACACACACATATGGACTTGGACAATACCTATTGTAGGTAGGGTTTAAGGAGATTAAAAGGTTTGGTCACCTATGTTAAAAGGCCTGGGTAGTTTCATTGTCCTCACTGAGACAAACTTTACTTAAGATGGACATTTTTAGGAGAACATCTAGGAACAAGTCTTTGGTTTATACCTAGCACTTCTCTGAGTCCAGACACAAGGCTTTAGAAGCTCCAGTTTTCCTCATACCTTGTACCAGCAGAAGTCAATGTGAAATACAGAATATTCTTAAACATTTGGCTATGGTGAAATCACAGAGAAATGAGAATCAAGCTCAAGACACGAACCAGTCCCTCTGCTGGCAGGATAGCCAGTATCTGGGTGTTGGGGTTTAAGAAGTTCTTCTATTTTTTTTTCTGTTAAAGGAATTTTCCCCATACTATGTCGCTAGGGGGACAAATTGGTGGGTACTTAAGAAAAACAAAGACCTAGCCACTGGGGTGGGGTGCATCGGGCTACTCTTTTGTTTCACCTGGGTGTG
>JANZLP010000064.1:4709999-4722867 GCA_026930925.1 Chelictinia riocourii | reverse complement strand
GTGGACCAGAGATAAGGGAACCTTTTCTTTTTTATCCTTTTTGATGTATTTCAAGAGAGCACTCCAAAAACAGCACACAGTTTGGATCAAAAGGGGAACATATGAAGGCTATTCACAAAGCAACTGCATTTTCCCTTCTTTAATCAGATGGGATTTTGATTGGTGGAGAAGCCACATATTTTCATTATTTTCTTCTTTTCCCTTTCTAAAAATAATCCTGAAAATCTGTTTATCATAAAGGTAAACATTTGCTACAGTCTGAAGTACTCTGATCACATGATAATCTCCAGAAAATAATAAAATAAATGTCTATTTTAGTTTGTGGACTTAAAGAAGAAACCAAAGAATGAAAAACATGATGTGTCCCATGAGACAAAAATGAAAGGATGACTAAAGACAGATGGAAAGTTAAATTTCATATCACTTACAAATGTTAACTCCTCTTAATTATGGAACAGACAATGAAATATCCTTTATATCATCTCTGGAAAATTCGTGCTCAAAGGAGGTATAGTCACCAATTATTCTCTAGGATGTACATGTCCATTCTTTCCAAATAATGAGGACCAAATTTCTTAGGCCTACCTAAAAAACTAAATACATATTTAGAATTCTTTCGTTAGAAACATATTTAGTTCTAAATAGGATCAGATACCAGCACATTTGAAAGATATCTTTTCAGACTGTTTATGCTTAGAGAAATCCTAGATCACTTTTGGACGTGAAACATTTCTGTGCATCTACAAGACTAATTTATTTAATTGTTGTATCTTACAGGAGTTGCAATGAAACACAAATACAGCTCAGAGCACACACTAAGATTGTAACGTGTTAATTGTGCTCACCTGTGGTACAAAGTCAAAGATCAATTGGCAACACATTGGTAAATGGAATGAAGCCAGATGAAATTATATTTTGCTGATCTGAACAGAAATCTAAGCCACCTTTTGGCTCATCGAGTACACAGGCTACCTTCAGTATCCTGGCTTGATTCCCTTCTACAGCATCCATATGTTCTCCCATACTTAGAGCCACCTCCACTCCATGCTCTTCCTCTGCTTGATATGTATAGCCCTTCCTTTTCAGATGCAAAACATGTTGAAACAGAGAAAATTCTGTAAATACAGAGCTGATTATGTGAAGTAAACTGCACTTTGGGGACTGAATTAAGATTGTCTCAGACTAAGATTTTCTATATTTTGAGTTGCTTCTATGTCCACTTTTTGCTTACCCAGTCATCTTCTTTATGACATTTATTTACCACTGTGGAAAGGAAACATGGATACTTATGCTGGTTGTGTATGACTCAGGAGTTTGATCTGCTTACTGGGGGATGTTTCCCCCCTTTCAGTTCCCATGTTCTGAAACGCAGAATGAGAAATCCTTAAGAGTTCACAGTCTTTACTTGTGTAGGAGAAAAGATCCATCTGTCTCTGCGAAAATAAAACCCCTAGGGTCATCAATATGATCAGCATGTCACTATTGTATTGAATTGCTACACCATAGAGTTTGGATGATAGGGAGGATTCGGTCATCGGTTATGGCTGTCACACAGATCTTCATCTACGGCTTCTATTAAAATTTAGTTGATTTAGGGCTAAACATACTTTTCAAAAGGTCAAGCCTTTCTCCTAATGAAATTAGTACCCGTACTTGTACATAAAACAAGCACAAATATTAACTGCAACATACAGCCATGTCACTTGTCTTCACAGAACTATGGCAATGACACAGTCAACCAGCACACATTTCTTTCCGTGTGGAAACTGGTGTTACAGAGGAACTTAGGCAACACGGCCCCCTATCATCCCATAAATTTTTAGGCATCAGCCATTTCATTTTGCAGTATATCTTAATCAGGTTTTCCAGATAAACTGCACAAGAATTATGTATAGCAATTCTACTATGCAGTAATATCGAAGATTTATAGTTTATGAGCTTACTTTTATCTTGTTCCTCACAACTCACACTTATATAAAAGCACACAGAACTCCAATAATTTTCTCTGCACTTTAATTTTGCAAGCCCTTAAATAAAATTTGAGAATACTGTTATTCTTTATGTGTCTATGTTTTCTCTGTAAGATACAGAAATGCTTGAGATTGATTCTGAAAACAGAAAATAACCATTATGAGGAGTTTCAGAAAATATATCCTTTCTAATGGAAGATTCATTCAGCTTTAAATGATTATTTTTATTAAATAGTTACTTTGGAACAATTTAAGTAATAACATCCTTCATTAAACTAGAAAAAGCTCATCATGGCTTCTTAATGAAAACCTAAAAGTAAGCATGCAAAAAATAAAATTATGGAATAGTTTTCCTATTCATTCACTTATTTCTTGTGCATATACATAGTCATATTATAAGTTAAACACTTGTAAACTGCACATATAAATTTTACAGGTGTGAGTGGGGCAAAATCACGATAGGAAATAGAGATCTGAAAAACCAGCAATGAATGTTCCATGGTACAAACTGGCATAGCTGCACTGAAATTAATGCTGCACTGACTGACTATGGAATAAAATTTCTAGATTATAGCTTTATCTGTAGTAATGTTCAGGATGTCCCTGAAACAATTAATTGCAAAAATGTGAGAAGTACCCCTACTGTGAGGTACTTCTCTCTAATGTGAGCATTCCTCTACTGTTGGAAATCCAAGGAAAGGTAAAATTTTGATATATGAGGTCTATAATTTCTAATCTTGGAGCTACACAAAACCTGTTAAATTTCAGTGAGACAGCAGAGTAACCTTTGTAATCAGTCTCAAAGAGGGAGGGGGAGGCAGTAAAAATCAGCTTAGTACAAGACATGCTTATTTAATTTAACTCTTTAAGATGATTACTTTATGAAGATCACACATATGGTACTTCACTAATGCAATCACGTATCTCATATGAAGACCTCACGTGTTCACATAAGAACATGTTTCATGTCTTAAAAAAAATATTCAGCTGTCTGGTAAGCACAATACAATTATGCCCAGTGGCTCTTACAAAGTCTATAGGAAAAGATTTCCAAAACCAAGACAAATTACAATTGCATGTGCTTTTTTAGAGTAAGAGATTAGTACTCCCAGCTCCTCCTTAATAATGAGAGATTGACTCCACCTATAGCTGCAGACCTAGTTGTCACAAAAGGTGGAGCTAGAACAGCGAATTTCTTAGTTTTCACTCCAAGATAAAAAAGCTAACCAAAAGTCCTTTCTTCCTTAACCAACCATTTGCCTCCCTCTTTAAAAACATCTATCAGGTATTTAACAGTCTTTATACACTGTAACAGTAAAATATGAAATGAACATTAAGTCTAAAAGTACTTAATAATGAATTTGGAATTAAATCAGATTTTGTATGTCAGCAATCAAATGATTTGCTAAAGGACAGCTTGTTGAATTGAAGTTTAATGCTCATCTAAGGACAAACTAAGTGTTGCAATATAATTAAATGAGCAGAAATGCATAATCACAATCTTATTAATATGTTAACCTTGTAAAAAATGTTTTAGTATTGCAGGCATCTAACAAGATAGCTAAGGCAAGTTAATTAGATTTCAAGTGAGTTGCTAACCATGCTAATTCATATTTTATTAGATTATTAATTAAAAACCAACATGCTATAGCTTCAGTGCACTATCTTACTATATTTTATACCAGCTCTGACTTACAAGTAAATTAAACAAAGCATCTATAAAGGACTAGAAAAGTGCAACTAACCATTTCTTGCTAATATAGTAAAAATTATGCTGCAAATAGTTTATCTTTTATAAAGTTATTACATCTCATGAAGGGCTCTCTTTAGCAATCACTTAATGCAACATATGAATTTCCTATGCAAACTTAAATATGGGGTTGACAACACAAATAGGTATATTAAGGCACTTTTTACATTCTCATTTCATTCACAGGAGAAAATTAAATTATCAAAGGCAAGAGCTAAAGAAAATCAAGAAATAATGCACTGACAGGTATTTTTCCATTAGGCCCATGACACAAGTCACCAAATAAACCATTCTTTTTAATCTATCAATTAATCTATCTTCTTAATCAATCAATAGTACTGCTGCTGGGTTTAGCTCAGCAGCAGTAAAAGTTGTGCAGGTATTTCCATTCATTACTGAACCCATTTATGGCTAGATGCTATACTTAATTACTAGATGCTGTTCTTACTATTATTTTACCACATTCTTAGGTGTTAAAGATAGAAGAAAGTAAGGAAATCTTTACTGAAATAAAGAGCAACTGTTCCCTTTAGGAAAACTACAGTAGCACAGCTGCATCCTTCAGAATGCCCGCTTTGCTCCATGAAACTAATAATCCATTGATTTTGGTCAAGTAGGATCCTAATTCTGGAGAGCAGCATGAACCTGCAGACAATCATAGGTCTGAGTGTTTTATTTATCAAACTGATCAAAGACTCTGGTTATTTCTTCTGCTTATTACTCTGAACTCCAAACCAACTGGCCTACCCAGCTGCTCATTTATTTTCCAGCCCAGCATTCAGGGTGCGTAAATCCAGGAGGCCAGCACCTTTCTGACTGCCCTGGCTTCTGGCAGGACCATCCTGCTTCCTTAGAAGAAGCCAAACCTTTTTGCAACTGCTTTGAGCTGAGACTTCCCCAACAGAGGTTCCTTCTTGACAAGACTTTCTGGATGGCACTGCAAACTTACAAGGTGAGATAGTGCAGCCTGTTTTCCAAATGTTGACATTGTTCTGACTTGTGTTGCAAACCACAGCCCACACAGCTCCTTGCCAGTTTGTGGACTCTGATTTAATGTGCCTTGCTATAGGAAGCTTGATGTCTTGTAGCATTTTTGTTCCCTGCTATGACCTCAATGTCAGGATGTTGTTTACCTTCTATAAACTTCAGACTGAAATAGTAAGTTATTGAACTGCTCCATTTCTCCCTTCAGGGTACCGTTTCACTCCTGTTCAGCAATCAGTCTGAGCCACAGAAACTGATACATTTCATTTGGTGTTTGAGATCTGGCGCAGCTTCTGCTCCTTTTAGCACCATTAGTAGTTCCTCTTCATAGCTTAGTTTCCCACAGGTAGGCAGAAGGATAGGAACAAAATACACCACCCTCATTGTGCCCAGCCCCTCTGAGGAGATTCACCTTCCAGTTCTTCCAGATCAATGGACTGATACCATCAAAATAAACCATAGTCATCAGCTCCTCATCAGTTCCTCTTCCTTTCTCTGCTTCACTTTTTTTTTTTTTTTTTAAGATTGCACATTAGCTTTTTTTGTTAAGATGCAAAGGCATCTACTGACTTCCCTCCCTTTTCTGTTAAATTTCTCATACATTTCATTTTTTCACCATTTCTGCACTTGCCAGCTGTAAGGCTTCACAGCCCCTCCCCTTTTTCCCCTTGCTCCACATGAAAAGCTGCAATTGAATGTCGCTTTTCCCTTGGCAATGCTGTCCTTATCACTTGGTAAAGAGGTCAATATCAAGTTCCAGCCACCCCTAAAGCTTACAAAATGTTCTAGATACCTGGCAGTCTTACTGGCAATGCAGGGAACACCCAGTGCACAGGAAAGTGAGGGCTCCCCTTTGTTGATGCAGAAGAATCTCATTTCTGTTTTCCCCACTGCTGCTGGATTGTGTGTAGGGCTTTGATTCATTCAGCTTATTCTTTATCTTGCTCTATAAAAATACGTGTATTCAAAGCCTTAAACATTTTTTACATTTACTGATTATAAAGTAATACAGTTATAATGTATTATAATAATGAAATAAGCCCAAGTGGCTTGGAGTCCTTTTATACAGGCTGTATATTTTTATGCACAGTACATCCAACTGTTAGTGCAACATGGGTAATTATGCAGTCAGTTTGAAATGTCCCAGTATTTACTTTGTCACCCCTGTGCAAAATTATTCAGTGGTAAATCCATATGAGGTTGCAAGTAGCATGCGTGATTATTTATTTGTATTTCTCTACAGAGAAAAGCGATCCCAAAAGTTTTTTCACAAAAATGATAGTGAATCATGCCTTGGCAATTCATTTCATTTCTTACTGACAGACCATCCAGAAACTATAAAAGCTCAGCAAGCCACTACACATGAAAAAAAAATTTTCAAAGGAGGACATGGTACCAACAACTAGAAACATATCTTCTGTTTTTCCCCTTAAGGACCTTAGACCATTTGTGGCTCTCAGGAAGCCATCAGGCCTGTAGGCAGAGAAAACTGAAGAGTCCCAAAATTTCTACTGAGAGTAGCTTGCTCACAGAACCTTGGTTTTATACATGACACGAGTCCAGTTCAAATACCTCCATTAAATACTGCAGTACCAGTAAGAAAAGCCACTTTTTATACAGGTTGGTGTCCAAGGTATCCTCACCTTTCTTGGAAGGCAAAACTGAGCACTCCAGGGCCATTCTGCGCCCATACCTTCTCTGTTCTCCAAGGTACTCTGTTCAAGAGGCACAAGACAATAAACTGCTTCCCCCTGAACCCCAAACATCTTCTTTGGGCCTCATGTGCTTTTTGAAATCTGCTGATAGAGTGTATCACAGTGAGTGGCAATGTTCACAGCTGAAAGCAACAACCGATAACTCTTGGACGTGCCTGGACAGGAAAAAATATTCTGCTTTTCTACTGTCATCTAACAGCAAGAGATTGTTCGTAGTCAAAGCTAGGCTGTGAACTTTTGCAATTAATCATAGGGATTTTCTAAAGTAAAAGCCTCTAAGAAATCCATCATCTACCCTTGTTTCCTCCAGCCCAACATAATTTTGCTGGGTTTAAGTCCACACTAAACTTCAGCCATCTCATTGCCACCCAGCTCCAACTATAGGTGGGACAATAGGATGAGCTACTTATTCTCCTGTTTTCTCACCTATGCAACCTTGAAAATGCAGATATTTGCCCTTGTATATTGTTTCTGTTTTTAAAAAGTATATTTCCTCTTACAATAATATCTAGAAAGACAGAGTACCAGATAAATGTCCAGCAATACAAATAACTGTTGAAAATGCCAGTCAGTATCACTGACCTCCAACTTACTTTTGCCAACAGAAAATAACCAGCCAGATGTCACAAAGTTGTACTCTTCTAAAATTCTTCTAAAATTGAGAGGATTTGTTTATACCTTTACAACTTGCTTTCAAATCATGAAGAGTGTTGGTTTCTGTTGTATGAATTACTGAACACAAATATTTTATGTCATGCATCAGTGCAGTAATTTTCCTCCCAAGCCAAATAAGCAAGCACATGGAAGGATATTGGTATAACGTTACCACATGCGATAAAATACAGTATTCTGAAAAAAGAAGTGCAAGAGGGTTTATAAATATTAAATATATCAAATTTTAAAGGTCTTGCCACTCTTCCTGTAGTGGTTTAAATTTTATTTGAACAGTTCCAAATGCTTATGTCCCCAATGCTCATGCATTCTGAGAGCTACATTAGTTTTTCTTAGCCTGGAACTTGATATCAGATCACTGCTTTGGGCTCAAAGGTGGTACTGTGATAGCTTACAGACAGCATTTCTGTAGATGAAATTGGATGTTCTGGGTTGAAATAATTGTTAAGCTCCAAAGATTAGTGATCTGTTATTAATAACCATCCGTAACACAGAATGTCCACATGCAGAAAAATACCTTGCTTGAAGAACAAAGAAGATATGGCATGAACCCAAAAGCTTAGACTAAACAGAATAGGTCAGAAATTTTTCAAGTATGTACCTCCCTCCCTAGAAAAGTAGAATTTATTCAAACACAAACTTGCCATTTACTTTATTTGCTCCAGTCATTGGCAGTGTGGCTACTGTGACTTTAGCATATGACTTAAAATAGCCAATTAATAAAACCCAGTCTTTTCCTTATCAGCTACGTATGTAACCAGAGGACACTGGAACCTCTGAAGCTCCTGAAACCTTTGTCTCTTTTCAAAGCTCTCTCTACTTCAGTTTGGCTTGGAAGGGGCAGCTCATATTTTGGCAACTGTGGGGTCCATCCCACTAAAACTTTGTAAACCTTACTGAAAAGTTTTTTTGTTATTCTCTGTTGATGACAACATGCAGGCATCAAAGATTGTATGACATATGCAACTGCAAATCTCATAAACTCGTTAAAACATGTAATAATTTGATACAACATCCAAAATGCCTCGGTAGATAATTTATTTTGACTAACAACCTAAATGCTGTTAAGAGTTCAAGTAGTTTTGTGCGTCCTTCACAGCAGCCTGCAGTGGGAATTTCACTGGTTAGTCCAAAGCTTTCAGAGATGGGCATACAGTGATTCAGGCTAAGCACAAAAGGGTTGAGTTAGGGAAAGTTAAAAAATCCTTTACAAGATAATGGCCATTTTGTCTGTAATCCAACATATAACCACTAAATCCTCTCACCTTGTATTGTCTTAATAATGATTAATCTGTAACATTCTTGTTTCTACTATACTGATCCTTTAACCTTCTTTTGAGTTAGCATGCAAACACAAGAAAAACACACACAAAATCTACTGTGATGTTTTTTTCCTGAGATTCTTAACAGCTGAAAAACAAGTTTAGCCACTCCTTCTTGATTTTGTTTTTCAATATGAGCTCCTTCAAGTTTCAGACTTCTTTGTGCCGGTGGGGTCTACCTTCTGCCCTTCCCAGGTACTGACTCCAGCTTTATATTACTTTTGTTTAGGTTTGTGTTATAAAGCAGAGGGCTTCATATATTCCCTTCAATTCTGTGTTCTGTTTCTCAGTTGATCATGCAGCAATGGCTTTGGCATTTTGGTGTCTTCCGTTCTATGCATATGACTGTCCCACCATGGCTTTGCTACAGCGAGTGTGGATTCAGTTTTCCAGAAAATGTATTCTCCAAGTTATCCTGCCATCTAATATATGATAGGGAATACAAAAACTACAGATGAAACTTTTCTGGGATCC
Source organism: Chelictinia riocourii (assembly GCA_026930925.1). Classification (NCBI taxonomy): domain Eukaryota; kingdom Metazoa; phylum Chordata; class Aves; order Accipitriformes; family Accipitridae; genus Chelictinia; species Chelictinia riocourii. The sequence continues at coordinate 4,713,980 of JANZLP010000064.1, read as the reverse complement.
ATATATATTATTGATAGCAAATCTACTGTATGCACCCCGACAGCAAGAGTTTTATGAAGTGTTTAATCTGTTCTGAAGTTTGATTCTGATTTGCTTCTAAACTCTTCCTGATGCATGACCAAAAGATGTGCAAGCTCTGCTATGCCATCTGTCAGCTATTTGATGAGTAAGTATCTTTCAAAAGTTTATTGTCAATATACAAAATATAGCTTGCAATAGTGTTGTGGTTTAGGCCCAGCCAGCAGTTGAGCACCATGCAGCTGCTCACTCACTCCTCCCCCCCAGCCCCGGTGGGATGGGGAGGAGAAAATACAATTAAAAGCTCATGGGTCAAGACAGAGACAGGGAGGGATCATTCACCACTTACAGTCATGGGCAAAACAGACTTGTCTTGGGGAAAAATCAAAATCAATTTAATTTGTTACCAATCGAATCAGAGTAGGATGAGAAATAAAACCAAACCTTAAGAACACCTTCCTCCCCCCTTCCATCCTTCCTGGGCACAGCTTCACTCCTGAATTCTCTACCTCCCCCCAACAGCGGCACAGGGGGACAGGGAATGGGGATTGGGGTCAGTTCATCACACATTGTCTCTGCCGCTCCTTCCTCCTCAGGGGAAGGACTCCTCACTCTTCCCCTGCTCCACCGTGGGGTCCCTCCCGTAGGAGACAGTCCTCCATGAACTTCTCCAACGTGGGTCCTTCTCACGGGCTGCAGTTCTTCACAAACTATTCCAGCGTGGGTCCCTCCCACAGGCTGCAGTCCTTCAGGCACAGCCTGCTCCAGTGTGGGCTCTCACCTGGAGTCCCGGTCATCCTGGGGGGCATCCCCCTGCTCTAGCGTGGGCTCCTCTCTCCCTGAGCTGCAGGTGGGCATCTGTTCCCCAGCTCCCCTCCATGGGCTGGGGGGGGACAGCCTCCTGTCTACCCACGGGCTGTGGGGGCATCCACATCCTCAGGTACCCCTCTGTCCCCTTCTTATCACAGGAGGTCTAAGAGGAGATGCCAAAGTCAACAGTGCAAGTAATTACTCATGGTTTTAATCGAAGGAGTGTGAAAATAAGAAGTGATGATATAATGAAGTGAAAGATTCTTTCTTGATGAGAGTGAATTAAGTCATGGTCACACAGCCCCTGTGGGAGCTGTGAGTAGGTTTATGGTCTTCAGGTGGGGCAACAGACATGAATCTGCTGAGCCTATGGCCATTATGGGATTAATGTTCAGCAAGGGGCAGTCACCATCCCTGCACTCACCCTGTGAGAGAAAGCTCTCTCTCACCAGCTGTCTAATCCCTTTTGTCTTTTCCCCTTCCCAAAGAGAGGATTACACCCTTCACCTGGTCTAAGACATCCCAGTTCCCCTTCACATCCTGGCCCCATTCTGCTTTGCTACTTGGCCAGGGAATATCCACCCAATAAGCAGTGGTCAGGCACACATGGTGTTTCGGAAACACCACAGAAAATCACTAGGAATAACAATTTTTCCAAGAGATATTTCCAGAGGCACTGCAGTAGACGTACGTGTTGAAAACAGCGGCTACCAGATCCCCACATGCCTGTACAGGCACAACACACATTCAGGAAGATTTATCTTCTCCATTTCTTTAGTTCCTACAGTGCAGAATGACCTCTTCAGAAACAAACACTCCAAAGGGACTTTTCCCGTTATATTACTGAAGATGTACTTCCCTGCCCACACGGGCAGCCTTACATCACAATTCAGCAACTATTAGCAGTAGCAGCACTGCCCAGGGGCTGCTGAAGGATAGAAAGGGATGGAAACTGGAGTTTCATTACACTTTTAAGGTCACAGATCATTGACTAAACAGGCCCCCCCCCAAAAAATATAAAGGACTGAAACTTACTTGAAAATGAAGGCGGACAAGGAGGTTGAAGAGCAACAGTGTAGTGATAAAAAAAGTTCTCTGGAAGATCCACAATCCAGCATAGTACCAGTCTATGTTTCCTAACAGAGGCAAGAACTCACTGAAGGCATACTTGTGAGCTCTAGTGCACCATCAACCTGCTGTCTCTCCTTTAGACTGCTGCCAGAGAGACAGTGAAAAGACACGAGAGGCTTTGTCGGCCCTGAAAGGACAACCCGTGATGGAAATGGCACTGCATAGACGGAACTCCAAGCAGTGAGAGAAGCTGGAATTATTCAAAGTAAGAAATGGTTCAGCTACACTACAAAACCTTTACTTCCAAGGAGATTTTTGTTTATTGGCCCTGCTGTAGGACTCTAGACCTCCTAGAGGATTGAAGTTTCCTCACAATCATGCTTCTTGACATCATGCCAAATACCTACAGCACAGCCTGGACAGATGTGAGCAATTCACATTACAGGATGCATCATCTTCTGACACTCTTAGTGAGAGACTAGAAAACCTATCCAATTTAAAAAAATTACCCTGAAAGCAGCACTTGGTCATTCATTACTCTCATTAACACAGTCTCTACCAATCCAACATTTTGACCACAGATATGTTTGGTTTTTTCCCCATGAAGTGCGCATTTTTTAAAGGTCTTCTAATTTGCTTTTTTGCAATTCTAAGGCAACAGGTTCAGGATGCAACAGAAGTATTTAAATCTTGTGGAAGTAAACTGTCAGCTTTCCTGAAGGTGACAGACAATGAAAGATCTTAATCATAAAACCATATCATAATATAGGGTATAGAATGATAAAAAAATATGATGTGGAATTAATGCTATTTCCCTGGAAAAACTTTTAGAGCAACATCCTATATTTGCCATCGTCCTAGAGAGATGAAAACACATCCACCAAGTCTCTACACTGTTGGCAGTGGTATCTGATGGAAAAAAGAAAATAAAGAAAATCAGCAGCCTGACTTCTGTTTTCACTGCCATATCCTGTTGTTGAAAAAAACAGCTCAACCAGATAAACATTCTGGTGAGGCTGTATCTGCTGCTTTTGCAAAATTATTTGACAAAGCATACTGGATTACAGGGGTCTATCGGGACTGCCCATCAGTAGAAACACCCATATCACCTAAGGGACAGGGGTATTACTTTCTAATTTCAAATGTCTTCAGACTCTTATAAAGCTCAGGACATCTAGAGGAAAGGATATTTAACCATCTCAACTACTAAAAGCTATTGTTCAAGCACAACACAGCCAATTTCTAAAACCTTTGCTTAACTTTCTCTAGCTGTAAAATGGGATTGGGAAACATGTCCCCACCATAAAATTAACAGTTAACAGTATTTGTAAAGACCTGCAAAGTGAGTTTTGCTGATGATATATCAAACTCTAGCACTAACAAGGAAACAAAACAATCACGTGAATTTCATTTTCTGTGGCTTGGGAAAACTGCAGCAGCAGACACAAGTGCTGTTCGCTAGCAGGAATGACAGACTTCAGTTTATGCAGAATAGCAGGGACCCACACTCCATCACACAAAAATGACAGAGAAAAAACAGAACCACCACCTTCTACCCAAAAGGCCTGATTAAAGGAGCTTCAAATGTAGCATAAGAGTCATAGCTAAACATGGAGAGAATATATAACCTTGAAACAGGGTTCAGACTTTTAGGGACTTTCTGTCAAAAACGAAGTAGAAAAGAGGACTTCTTCACGGAATTGCTGCCCATCTCCGTATCTTTCAAATCTGCTTTATTTTGCAGGCATACAAGACCTATTAGGTTTTTTTCCTTGCCCAGTAGTAGGCCTTAATTCACAATTGTTTCTGTTCTAGCACCTTTATAAACCTGTGAAATAGCAAACCAAGTACTAATCCAACTAATCTATAGTAACTTTGGCATGTTCTAGTTCTAGGCCACTTGGCAAGTTGGACTGGTAACTTGCTTAAAAATGAAAACAATCTTAAAACTTAAGACAATTAATGCAAGGCTTGAAAACAGTTTTGCACAATATGGAACATGATATTACAAGACAAATTAAAAATCTCAATATTGACTGTTGCTCAAAAGTAAAAAAAAAAAAAAAAGGGAGGGGGGGAGAA
>JANZLP010000064.1:4611401-4623263 GCA_026930925.1 Chelictinia riocourii | reverse complement strand
TGGAGCTGGCCTGTGCCGAGGTCCGAGCACCACGAGCTCTGCCTTCTCAGCCAAGCCCAGCATCCCCAGGTCTGGCTTCTGGAAGGGTCAGTGCTGGATGGTACCGCTGGAAATCCTCAGCTACAGGCGCACCAGAACCCCGCACCGGAATCCCGTCACTCGACAGCGCACTGCCCCAAACCCACACAAATTGTATCTTGGCTGTCCAAAATCAGCACAAGACGACAGTAATCTCTAACAATATGTTACTTAAATTGTAGCATAGAATTCTGTCTGCATCAGACAATCAAACTGGATTTATATTTTTTCACTTCACCTCATTAATTCCAGTTTTTCTTTACTGCATCTTTCATACAAACCCCAAGCAATCCATTCATAAAAGAAGAATTGTACTGTCCCATGACAAAAGCCTCAGATTTGCCTGGTAAAAATGACTACTAGACGGGAAGCTTGCTGGTATTTTCAGTCAGTTTAGCGTGTCTTTCCTTTAATTTCATGGCTGAACAGGCTGAAGGAGCTCCTCATTCAGACCAACACGACCGACACCAGAGGCAGCGTTTTCCTCCTCAGAAACAGACTTGGAATCAGTTAAGCCAGGCCTACGCTTTTGATATCCTTCTCAAAGAAGAGACTGATTTAAGGATTCACAGCACAAAAGCACAGGAGCATTACTCCGTACTGCTGAGGAGAGTAAGATTTGTTCTTAAAAAAATATGGAGAAAACGCAGTTTAAGAAAACTCTAACTATAAAAAAAGGTAAAGTGTTATGACAACAGCACAGGAATTATACCTAGAAAAATGCACTTTTTATAGCTGCAATTCAATTATTATGAAGTACCTTAACGTAAGGCTTGAATATAAATGGAAAGAAATAAGATTAAAGTCTAAATCATGAAAATTACTATATTTAATGGTGTTTCACCAGAATTACATCTAGCAAGTAGTGAATCACATATTTTCACAAGTGTAATTCATATAAAGATTTGCTCTACGAATTTAACTGCAAAAAACATTAGATAAAAGTCTCTATTTTAAATTCAAGATTATCTGTAGCACCCAAGTGATTAAAAATGAATACGATTCAAAATTGTTAAAGGAAGAAATCCACGTAGGATTAATACAAGAAACGCATTTCATGACTTCAAATCCTTCATCAGTGAGTCAGTGCATCGCTATCCCTCAGAGCAGCATGTACATGAACAATATTCCATATGAACAGAAACGTTATTAAATCGGTATCACTATTAGCAGAAAAAAAAAATTATTGTTTTTTTCTGTAAACGTGTCTCCCCTTCCCCCTACAAAAGAGGAAAGACACAAAGACAGACATGTTTGCAATAAACGAAAGCCCCAAATGCATCTAAAGATAATTATGATATGAATCTTCCAACATGCACAGGCCCAAAGGATTTCTCAGCTCCGAAGAAGCTCAGAAAAAAATCTTTTGGTCTATTAACCTCTTGCAGGCTAAAGACACTAAACGCCTGATCTGCAATCAAGACAATTTATTTCGGCACCACTTTCTGACAATCTTCAACATTTCTACTCAAGACGCAGAAGTATCTATTAAGTAATAGAGTTTCCCAATCTTCTTATTCCTCCCTTTTTTTCCTTTTCTTTTTTTTTTTTAAATCTCTTCTCCTCCCGAGGGGAGAGCGGGAGGAGGGCAGGAGGGGCTCCAGGCCCCGCTCCCCCCGGCTGAAGTGGCCCCGGGAGGGAGAGACCCCGGAGGGGCCAGATGGGCGCCCGGCAGCCACCCCCGGTCATCTCGCCACACGCTCCCGGGAAATATCCTTAGACAGCCGAAGGCGACGCCGAAAGCACACCCCAACGCGCTCCATCGCTGCCGCACGCCCTCGCGCCTCGTCGTCCGTATGGAGCGCAAGGGCAGACGCGCGGGAGCGGCGTCCCGTTACCAAACGGGAACGTACGTCCCCAAGACTCTCCCCTTGCACCCCGCCGGCAGGTAGGGATACTCTGTTGATATTGGGGTTCTACCAGTAGAGCAACTTAAAAAAAAGCAAAGGAGAGAGGCAGTCGCCACCACGTCGAGACTGGGAAAACCCTAAGCTATGAGAACTAAGACTTTGAATCGCAAAAGACGGACATGGATGTTGGAAAGGACTCTCAGGGGCATTAGGAAACCACAGCTTAGGCTAACACGGTACCAGACGGTTCCGTTAAGTCATCGGCGCCCCTGGGGTTTTGCCATCCGGGAGCAGAGCAGCGTAGGATTTTCAACAGCGTAAGAACCGCTTTCAAAAGCCAAATACTGCTACTTTTCAGCCAATTGAGTGTGGAACCTGAATACTATGATCCTTAGAGGTATCTTCTCGGCGTTCAGCGGGTGCCACAGAGCTATCTCAGATTTCGCACAGCAAGACGCGTAGCAAATACATCCGAAGAAACGAGGTTATGCCGAGTCTGTCTTTCCACTGAATAGGTTCAATCTAAGCAGATAGAAACAAAATGCATCTTATTTGTGTTTCTACTAGTCAGAAAGACTAACTCCAAACTTCCTGAAAACAAGCTGGGAAGGAAGTTAAAACCAGACCGCTCACCACCATCCTCATCTCCTGCACTGCAAGGCCTTATTTTGTGTGAACAGCAGTTGGTGGATGTGCAGAACAGCTGCTGTACCTTGCTGTGAGCAGAAGCTGCTGCTGCTTCTGGCAGGAATTCAGGAAGCGAGGCCAATCTTTGGAAATCCTGCGGCAGTCTGAAGAATCCGTAGAGGTTGAGCTGTTGAATGAAATTCCTCATACTCGCAGTTAGCAAAAGCACGCGGAGGTCCTGCCCTGCCCGGAACTTCTGTTTGAAGAGGTCTTCATTAACAGCAATGCATTTTCCACCCTCACTCCACCAAGTGGACGAAAGCCTGACCTGGTAGGAGTCTGCATAAGTCACTTGTTCCTTGCAAGTCCCGGGAAGAGCACGGTCGTGGTTTCCGTGGCGTTAGGAGTGCACCGGGATGCAAGAACTGGGCAAAAGGTAGGCGGACACTCAGGGTGAATGGATGGGGCTGCTTGTACGAAACACCCCAAACTGTCATCAAATACTAAACACTGTGGAAGAAAATGGTTAGGAAGGATGGAATATGTCACGGAGGCGAGGGCAGGCACGCCTCTCCGGGAGGTCCGCGTGGCTCTCTGGAGGTAGAGTCAACCGGGGTGAGCCATCCTGACGGAGGGCCAGAAGAAAAAGCCAGTCTGGTGCAAGGCTCAGGATGAAGTTCCTTTAGCTCCATTTTCATTTGGCCAATTCCTTGTTATTGCAGGGGCCGAGGCTACATGCGGGCAGCACCGTTTGTCTCTCCTGGTCCCTCCTCATGGCACGCTGTAGCCATCACCTCGTGTCGCAGGCATTCAGCTCCCTGTACAGCTAGGGAAGCGTCTGGGCATGGAGCGGAAGAGTCCTGGGGAAGACGCTCTGTGGGCACTAGTAGGGAAAAAGCTTTGCTGCAAGGCTCCCTGCAGTTTTAGGGGGAGCGGTGGCTCCCATGTCCTCATCCCGTGTGTGCCAAGCGAGTTCAGAACAGAGAACTAGTTTGTTTTACCCAGACCTCCGCGTTCTGCTTTTCTCAGCCTGACAACAGAAATAAAAACTATGGTCTCGGTTGCTGGAAGATGTCACTGATAGGAAAGTATTAGGGCAGACTAAATGAAACGAGAAAGAAAGAGATCTGCACGTCCCATTGCCAAGCCCTTCAAACCATTCATTCTTCTTCCTGTGGCAGTAATGCTTAATTTATGTCACCCAGAACACCCAGGTAAAGTGGATGGTGAAAAGCACGCTGAGAAAGTACTGAGAGGGATCTTTTCTCTTGGGTGTTTCTACCTTCACTTATCTTTTAGAAAAATCCTTTTGAACGCTGAGCTGGGACTAGAGAATGGTGTTGAAGTGTAAGGTCAGTAAATCCAAACTTGGATAAGAAGAGGGAGAAAACACAGAGGTAAATTAGCGATTCCTCTCATGAAAAGGACACTTCTGTCCTTATCTCTGGATGATGCAGGAATGAGAACTTTATGTTAAACTGCAACATCCAGTCATGATGCTGTATGCTCTGGGCCCTGGCTTGTAGAAAGCCCCAGCTGGGTATGATAAATAATAGAAATCAAGGCAGTAAGTAGCTACCAACAACCACACACCTTTCCATGCATACCTCAGTCAAAACACAGAAGAACATCTACACAAATACTGCCACTTAGAATACTGGCAGTGGGTTGGTTTTTTTTGTTCTGCTGCCAGCTATAGTAAGCTTTTCTTAACTGGAAACACAAAGAACTGAAAGATTGGGGACTTTGGATGATGAAATTATTAAGCATGTAGAAAAACTGTAGCAGATCTCAAGACTGCCTCACAGTATAACCACAAGGATGTAAACGAGTGTAATAGCATAAAAAAGAACCAAACAGGTGCACTTCTGTTTTTCCTTGTGTCCTTAAACTTCCTACTCTTTTAGAGAAGAGAATTATGCTAAAACACACACCTGCACGCCAATCCAAATGTTTATACCTCTTGAAACCTCTCTCTGAACTTTCTTAGTTGATGGTGAAAATGAGGAGTTCTATATCCCATCTGGTCTTAATTTCCAGTGGGGCACGAACAGCTGCACCACTTGGCCATGGAAGCTGTTCATAACAGCGTCACAGCACCACTGTTCAGCATGGTCATGTTGATCTATGCAACAACAGTGGATTTTTATTTGTTTAGGTTTGTTAGTATGCATGCTGCCTTCTCTCTAGCTGTTTGAATCAATACTTTAGAAGATATTTCAGGCTCTTTGCTATAATTAACCACCCTCCTCTGCTCTGGGACTGTGGGTTAACCAAGATTAATTTACCTGTTACTTTTATCAGCATTCTTCCTCAATCAAAGTAGTTTTATAATCCATGTGAACTATATGTCTTATCTGGAAGTGCTGATCAGCATTAAACTGCTGAATCTATCCTTTCTCTTAACAAAATAAAAAACTGTTTATTGAACCCATAAGAGTATGCCAGGGATGTAGTTACCAAGAGACAATCACACCACTGGGATACCAGAGACACTCAGTTGCATATCTTGCTTCGTTACGCCCCATGATAGACATTCTCTGTCTCACTTTTCCACAGGGGACAGGGAGTCATAGAGATTGCACTGAGAAACGTTCTCATCTGAGTACCCCACCTTTAGGAAATGGTATTTTCTGAAAAAGACTATTTCTTCTATTCATAAAATGCCTGGGATATCACTCTGCCTAAGTCTTAGGATCCTTTCTTTCTAGCCCCCAAATGGAGGCCCAGATTCCAGCACTCAGTCCAAGCAGTTCCCCGCCACTGAAATAGTCTCACTCAGCAGGACAGCTGTGCCAGGCACTAGTCAGTCTCACGCTGGTACAGTTTTGCCCTCAACAGGCTGTATTTACTTACCAAGGGAATGAGGGACACTCAGAAGTTTCAGTTCACAACCTCAACCTATACATGATGTTTCAGAGGATGTTTGTTCAGACATTCTCAGAACCAAAGCAAACTGCCACAGACCAGAAAAAGAGGAGAGCAAGGGAACACTAGGCTGAAAGGGGAGATGAAAGTCGATGCCACTCAAAACCTCACTGAAGTTTCTTAACCAATGGTGAAGATGAGAAGCTCTGTAAATGCCACTGCAGTGTATTACAGCTTCACCTGAGCGTCCTTTCACTGAGACTAGTTCTCCCCCTCAGATCTGTGTTTCTGGTGCTACACTACCAATGCATCCTCCAGTGACAGGACAATAAAGACCACACTTCCCATAGTCCATGGTATCTATACAGACTGATAACACCCTTACTAGAGATAACCAAGTAAACAGACTTTATCTGTTTTTCCCTTCTCAAGCAAGGCTCAGTTATGTGAGATCAATTTCAGCATTTTTTCCTAATCCTATATGGTGTCTAATTTATGTCTGACCTAACTCCAAGCACTGTTTAGTATACTTCTGATGTCCAGTTCCTATCAAGATGATTCTGCAGATGTAAGATTTGTTGTTCTACCTGTGGCGAACTCTGGATACTTTCTTTAGAAGAACATGGCCTTTTTTCTACAAATCCCATTTCTGGAGTCATAGGACGGCAAAGAAAAAAGTAAGTCTCTAGCCCCTCCAGGTTATGATAGAAAGATGGAAACAATTACCCCAAAAGACTCAGAAGCCTAAGGGGCAAAAAAAAAGTTTATTATTTTTTTAAAACTCTTATGCCAATCTTGCAACATAATTCAGTGAGGACAGAAACTTGGGCTTAACATAAGACTGTTCTGGAATGTAATTTAAAACCTTGTGCGCACTTTAACATTGTTTGGGAAAAATTAAGCACTGGCAAGTGAAGCACATTCCCTAAAGACCTAGAGGTTCATCCAGCTCAGTACTGAATACCCAGCATCCATTCCAAGGAAGCATGGGATCTCACAGGGATGTTTATCACCTTGAGCTAGCCACCTGCTTCAAACTTTGTAGATTATGACCAGCACTCACTTCTTACGTCTGACTTAGTATCTCAAAAGAGAGTATTCACTATCTAAAGTAGTTTTGCCAGGTAATAACATTTCCTGACTGTTAAAGAATAATTTAACAGGGGAAAAAATAATGGACAAGGTTCTGAGTTGTAACCTGGCACAGCTCTCAAGGAATTACCACCAGATGATCTAAGCAGTTGTGCTGATTATGCTTTAAATCTGCATGTTGCCAACACTTAAGTGATTTGTGAGCCAAGTGGGATAAAAGCAAGATTTCTTGCATCTTTCCTCTGCCCCTGCACACACTTGCAGTGGCAGAGATGAATTATGCATCCACACATGCCGGCCCCTCTAGGCACATTTTTGAACACCCTCGGGAAGAAGAGCTGTGATCTCTCACACTGTGGTCACCCCCTCTGCTCTCTAATAGTACATGAAGAGCACAATGTGTAACACTGCTGAAGCCTCTGGAGATTTTAGCAGCTAGGCCATAACAGTGGGATCCAAAAAAAAGAGCTAAAAATTTAACATAAGAATTGAGCAGAATTTTGGCAACCCTTAATTGGACACTTTGATCCACAAAATTGCTTCTCTCTAGCTCAGGAAGTGCTTGAATCATACAAGTGCCTGCATTTCCCTCCTGTAGAGCACCGTGCCCCATAATAGAGGTATTGACAACGCTGTCACATAATCCTAATGCTAATCTATGCCTAATGCTTTTCCAGGTTTCAGAATGCCAGTTTAAAGGAATATAGGCTCAATATAGTGTAGAATACCTAAGTCAGAGTAGGAAGAAACCGTATCGGTACACTCTGTTAACTAACACCCATGGCACCTCCTAATACTTCACACTCATGATAGGGGCTTCTTGCTCAGCAGCCTGGTCAGCTGCTGACCTGCCTGTCTACTGGATGACAAGAAGGGTGTTTTGCACAAGGAATTGACCTCTGATGCAAGCCACACGTCTGCAAAATGGGTATTATAACATCTACATTTTAAAGCCTAGCATCTGTCTTGGGAATCCACAAGTGTATCCTAAATGACATCATCTTGCTGGGAGCAGACACTGCATTTTTAGCCACTTTTCTCTAGGCAGGCTCTTAATTAAACATTGACTGTCCTACAAAGAAATCTTTCCTTCCTACTTACTTGCATCTTTCCCCAGACCAAAGGCAATCCAGCAAAGAAATTTATCCCAAGCAGTGTTCTCACCAGCACAGATTCTTTAGCTCTGTGATTTTGGGAGAGGGTAGAGGAAGCCAGGGAAACAAGGATAGGAAATCTGGCTTAGGAAGCTGGTGGGGAGTTGTAGGAGCAGTCAAAAGGTTGGGATAAATTCTTCAGTGGACAGGGAGATGGGTGATTATGAACATAAACATTTTCTTCCCATGTAATTTTATGGGGAATAGTATTTCAGCAATACTACCATTTATATTGGGTTGAGCATACTACTCAATGTATTATTTAAGCCCAGTAACTGGTGGTTACTCACCAGTTTCATGACAGTTCAAACACTAGATAGAATCTTAGACCAGACCTTACTCTCCTGTAACCAAACATAGCACTTCCTCAGAATCCACATTCGGTAGCAGATGCCTCTCTTGAATAATTGCCAACACCAGGAATGGCCAGCATACAAAGCAATCTCCCAGCTGCCTCTACTAGACTGAAAAAAACTCCAACCCCAAAACCCCAAAACCACCCCAACCAAAACCCAAGACTTTTGCAAGAGGTCCATTTCTTCAATTTCTGCTCTGTTTCTACACTACTGATTTCTCCACCAAACCCTATTGTCTGTGTTAACCCATAACATACCATGAATTATAACAGAGATTGGAGCAAGGTGAAGAGCACACAGACATGGCACTTCAGCCCTTCGATGGCTACAAGAGGATGTTTATACTACCAGAATAGTTTCTTGCTCAGCAGTCCTTGGACACAAAAGTTTGTGCTTTGGCCACATGAAAATATTTAGGCAGTTACTGTCCAGGTGGCTCTGGATGGGGAAGCGTCCATCAACCACACATCAGCTGACAAAAACCCTGAGACAATTGGTACATTTTGATCCTCTAAAATAGTAGTAAGCCATTTGTAGTTTCTGTCAGAATAACATGCAACTGTCAACAGTTAAATTGCCTAGGAAATAAGAGGGGTTTTGCATGACTGAAGTATTTAATCTACAGTAGCTTAAAGAAGAGAACAAGTGGAAATTTTCTCATGGAAAATTTCCACACCTGCAGTCTCTTTGGTAAGACAGCAGATATTTACTGTGGAATATAACCATTTTTAACAGGGGTCATCTCCCTGATTATGGTTTGACAATAACACTTGTTTTCCAAACTATATGCCAGATCTCAGCCACTAAAAATTGCTACAGGCCTAGAAAAACAATGAGGCTATGCTAATTTAGACCTGCTAAGCAGCTAGTTCAGAACTTTCAAATCAAACAGCCTCAGCCTTTATAGAAGGACCCCGCTGTATAAAATTAAAACTTCATATTTCCATCCAACGAACAGCTCTGTGCAGTGAAAGCAAACACCTGACTTCTGATCAAGTGCTAAACAATTCTGGTTTCTCAACTGGGGAATTTTTTAAGCAGCTAGCAAATAGGGTGAACTACATTCTGTAGAGTTGATTGAGTTACGTTGGAAATAAGCAAGGTACATCACTGGTCTCAGAAAACTTTTATACGCCAAATATTATTTATACTTAAGGAGATTTATTCCTGCTGTCCTCAATGAACTTCTGCATTTGCTACAGAATTCAGCTTTGTTGATTTAGCAGGATGATCCCACGCTGTGAATACTGGTGTTTTACTGAAATGCTGGTCAGAGGGAGAAGGTCTCAACTGCCTTTGCTCTGTCCTTTGTGGTCATGTGTAAAGCTCAGTGCTTCCATTCGCTTTCCTGCTCTTTGCAATTTCTAGAGTCAAAATAATCTCCTCTACTCTTTACAAAGTATGTGGTAAAATTGCCAGGGCCCTGTGCACCCCCGCAGGCTCTGCAGCCTCCTCCTCCCAGGGGTCCAGCTGCCTGGGCCGAAGGCCAGCTCTGACAGGGCATGCCCATGTAACCTGGGATCAGACTGCTGGAGAACAGCTAAGGTGAGAGAAGGAGCCGAAAGACACCTTGTCCAGGACCTCTGCCCCTTGGCTTGGGAGTTGCCTTTAAACTCAGGCTCTTCCCTTGAAGGATGCCTGAGCTACTCTGTAGGTCTGCCTGTACCTGGCACTACAGCTTGCTCATCCTGACTCAGCCATGCCAATCCTGACCTAGTACCTGCCTCATCCCTGGTCTGGATAGACCTGGACCCTTAGCTCACCTGGTCACTGTCACTGGACTGGCTCTGCTCGCCTTGCTGCGGGACCAACCTCTCGTTAGCGAGGCCCCTGCCCGGCTGACTTGTTTCCACCCTCGGCTTGCAGCTCCCCTGGCCCTGTGGAGCAGCTGAGAGTTGTTGCTCTTTGAAAAGCATAGTGGTTTCCTGGAGAGATTCCAACACGTTAACTTTTGCTTAAAAAAACCAACCCAACACCCCCCCCCCCAGCCCCCAATTCAAAACTGTTACAATTAATAGGCTTGATGTAGTAAAGCCTTCCCTTGAAAAAAAATTCTTCACTTCTAAGATTGAAGCCAAAATTACTAACAAAGGGGGTTTATTTTGTTTTAAAGACTCATCTTGCATATGGGAGACTCAGTTTTGTGAGCATGGTCTACCACATGCTGGATTTCACCTTGGCTGTCCCACATCCTGAATTAAAGTGCAATTTGCTTGGATTGGATTAATTTTTGACATCTAATATTTGCCTAATTTTTCCATCAGACACATACAGCACGGATATCTACCTCTCAACTATCATCCAATGGTTCCTTTGCAATCTGTGGAGAAAATAAGCACTTCCAGGGCACAAGTCATCTCATCCTACAGTGGACTTTTAATAGAGGGCAGCTGTATGAAGTCCCTAACTCTGCATTTAATGAAAGGTAACTGTGGAGGCGTAGACATCTACACTACTGTGGATAGTAATGAAGGAATCGTACAACTTAACTGATAAGCAGGTGGTGGTGGAACTGCTTTAGCACCTAGGAGCCTTATGTAGGACCTAACTCAAGTTCAGCTCTCCAGACAGAATCAGAACAAACAGATGAACTTGAATCTCATATCCCAGACCGCCAGTCTCTTTCTTTTCTCCTGAAAAATTGAAAAGTTTCTTAGTCTGTACTGGGGTGTAACAAAAACAACTTTTAAGACCTTTATTTTGTCATAAAATGAAATTCTCATTTTATGATCACAGTCAGAGTCTTCAGGCACCAATACAGCAAAAATAAATAAAAAACGGTCAAGCTATAGTGAAATGACAAAATTATCAACCACACTCCGCATAGCTCCAAAATACAGATTTCCATTAACAGATGGCATAATCTATGAAGACTTTGAATTTAACTGCTCTCATACTCAGGATGGTCAAATTAAAGATAAAACAATGGACTAAACTGCAAATCTACAAATGTTTCAATATTTGTTTGATGAGAAACTCAGTCTAAACTGTATTTAACATTAATTAAGAAGCCAGAAATTAAAATTGTTTTGGCCTCAGTTGTAAGGAAAACAGAAGGCTTCCTTTTTTAGCCAAAACATTTTGGATTATGTTTTTGTGCTGTAGTGACACAAAGCTTTTAATTCCGTAAAATGTTTTGGAACACACTTTGTATGGAAGACTATTCCAAATCAACTAATAACATACTGAATGTATCGCTGAGATTTGACTCACAGGTTTTGGATATTGGGGTTTTCTTTTTGGGCTGGAGGTTGTTTGGTTGGCATGTTTTTCCCCTTTTGGTTGATAGCAAAATATGGCATTGAATGGAGAATAGGGATGTAGCTGCAGTGTACCAAGAATGGGGTAAATCCATGACTTCTGGAAGGAGAATATTTTTAAAAAATAAAGACAGGCAGATGTCAAGTGGGAATTTATTTGCCTAATTATTCCCTAAAGCCTGAACTGAATGCTAAGTGCTAAGACTCAGATACCCCATAATCACTCCAGGAATTGCAAAAAGGCCTGTATTGTATTGCTGAACTTTAGGAACTCCACAGATTAGATGAATGGCTCCTTAACCAACTGACATAGTCATACAAGATGTAGGCATTTCTACACTGAAGAACACAATTCACAGGATTCGGCAACCTCAGAGAGGAGTCTGAAATGAGAGAGGAGCTAAGAGGCCTTGCACTGACTTCAGCCTCTTATTTTGTTGCGAAGACTCTGCTGCAGGTATCTCTCTCCCTTTGGGATGCTCAGCTGTAAAATCCCAGCCCATGTAAATGTTGCTGCTCTTTTGATTTTAAATGGCTTTAACGCCGAGTTCATCTGCTAATTCCCCTCCTGCCCCTT
>JANZLP010000064.1:4529321-4546767 GCA_026930925.1 Chelictinia riocourii | reverse complement strand
ACAGTCTTAAACAGTTGTTAACTTATTTCCAAGCAGGCTATTTGACTGTTACACATTGATTATTACATAAGCTATGCATCAGATGCAATATAAAAAGCATATATCAACATTAGTTATAACAGGTCTGATGAATCCTTAATTGCTTAATTCTGTGACACAAGAGAAAGAGAATGAGTGATTCTGAGCATGTCAACATGCTAAATTCAAATGCTAAAAATGGAGAAATGATAAAAGGTGAGCAAAAGCTTTAAGAATGGTTAAGTTCAGATTTAGCTGCTGAAATTCCACACTTCAAATGTCTAAGACCCGAAATTAATTACATTATCAAACTCCAGGGTACCTTTGCTGCACACTTGCTCATTCGGAAAACAGTTTACAGACTTGTTTCTATTCAGTGCTCCTCAGACATTGCACTATATAGAATCAAATGAGATTTGCAAATTTTTCTTTTTATCATAGAAGATGAATCATTAACCATCAAAGCCCAATAATGACAACAACAATGAAAGTAACATGTGCCAATTGATCTCAAAACTCTGAGAGTGTGATTCTGATCACCTATCAAAAGTAAATAAGAAAAATACCTTTGTTTTTTAACATAAAACACTACAAATAAGGAATGAGATTTTAGCTTCATCACACCTTACTTGAAACAGTCTTTGTAGTCATCATGTAATAATTAAGATTCTGAATCGGTTTTTGGCATTAGGGAAAGAAGTTCCAAATAATAACCCAATATAACAATCACAATTTCCCTGCAAAAGAATTTTCCTCTAAGGGTATGGCTTGGATGTTAGTAGCTAATGCTAACAAAAACAAAACTAAACAAAACAAACAACAACAAACCAAAACCAAACCAAACCAAAACACCAAACAACCAAACCCAATACATTGGTAAAACTATGAAGCCTAACATCATGTACATAATCTTTAATGAGCTAAAGTCCTATTTTCACTTCCTAATCCAAAACAGCACACATCGAGATCAATGCAAAAATCCTAACATAAATCCAGATGCATATTTTCAGAATGAAAGACCAAAGCAAAGAACCTCTAATTAAAAAAGCCAAACAAGCAACAAACAAAAAAAACTCACTGGCATTTTCAAAAACTGGATCAAAATGGACAGTCAAAATTTGAATTCATGCACTTCATTTCTGTTGCAGAGGGATAATTCTTGTATTTATTCTTTAACTTGCCTAAATCATCATAGATGGCTGAATGGAAGATAGGTGTTCTGATGTGTGAACAAGAATTTGAGAACTGTGCAGAAACTATAGCACAGTCAATAAGTTGAGTGCACAGACTGTAAACTTGTTTTCACGAATATGACTTTTAATTTAGAGCTAGACATATGTGCAAAGTACTTGAAAACCCATATCAATGCTCAGCAGCTTGCAGACGACTACCAAGTGGCCTAATTTTTTATTAACATTACAGGAAGAAATTGATTTACAGTGGAAGACTACTTTGCTGTAGCAGTTAATACTACATTTACATGCCTCTATAATTTACTTCACTTACGGCTGTCTCTTATATTAATATTCATTATAAAAGTCCTCTTCTAATATTGCTTGATTTGACAGGAATGCATTAGCTATGACAAATGCTTTATAATGTGCTCAGACAATATTAATACAAGCAGAACCTCTGATAATTGCTGTTACTTAAATACAAAGATTTTCTTTTTTATTTGAATTTACCCTTTCCTCTCTTCTTCCAGCCCTTCACTAATAAAAGTTTTGATAACTATACATCAGTCAGAATAATTCCTAAGCTCAGCTTGGCTTGCTAAACCACATGAAAAACTGAACCAATTCAGTCCTTTCAGAAATTTTAAGATACAAAAATTGTTATGATGCTTTGGTTTGGGAAGGGATGTTTTAAGTAGAAGTAACTCTCCTTAGCTGTGATTTCTATTTTCTGTTACAGTAAATATATTCTTCTTCCTTAGGAGATGACTTGTCAATGAAAGTTCCTTATCCATATGTAATCTGAGAACACAGTCAGAATTTTTACAAGCATAAAGTACAATAAACCTGGCTGCCAGGTTTACTACAGCTCTACACAGTTGTAATAAGACTTGCCTGGAGAAATAGGGTCTGAAATTTCAGAGGATACATAAGTAAGGTACTACCACAAATTACATTCAAATTTTGCAATATAAAAAGACAATAAAATTAGTCTGTATGGTAATAGTGAGAAGAGAACTATGGGCAAGGAGCTATTATAAAAAAAAAATATTTACAGAACCCTGACGTACACAGAGTAGAATCCACGACTCAGCATTTATCAACATTTATATCATAATCATAGTTCAGCTTCATAAATATGTTAATTAAGCCCCTCAGAACAAAACACTGAAAAACAAGTTGCTGTAAAATAGGTGCTACCAGTGTTTATACTGTAATAGCTACAAGTCTATCTTTTCCTTAGGCAAAGTGTTGCCAAAAATTTAACACCAAGCACACTATAATCAACTGTCTCAATCTCTTGTGTTTCCTAAGACATTACTATGATATATATGAATAGTCTGTGAGATGCCAAAGTTCTCCAGATAAACGTTTGTCATGCTCATACATAAAAACCAGCCATAGTCTAGACTCTACTTTCTAGAAAGCCAGGCCCCAAGTCATCTTCGCAACAAATATTCAGGGAAAGAATTTCTTGTTCCTGATATCAACGGCAAACAAGTATTTAATTTAAACGATAAATCTATTTAACTACCTATAGTCAAATGTTTGAAATGCAGAAGTTATAACTATTGTAGGAGTAGTATGTTTGCAGTGCACAGCAAAGCATGTTCATGGCCTCATGCAAACTTACATGTATAGACCAATTGGAGGGAAACAGGCATGCTTTGTTAGCATGATTTTAAAGCAGATAATTCACTTTGCTATATTGTGCTAGATCAGTTATTTTTTCCTTGTATCAAAGTTGCTGGTGTCAGGATCTGTGAGGGTTGGTAAGCTCTCCTCCCCAGGGAGGCAACAGTCCCCTTCCTCTTTGGAGACAGAAACACCCATGGCTTGCTTGGCAGAGGGTATGGCACAAATCAAGTGCCCCAGATCCATTTTGGACTAGAATTTGTTGAGGAATACGCAAAACAGAGAAATATAAATACCAGACAGGCAGTTGCAGCACTCTAGCCAAACCTTGAAGCTCTTTTTATTTTTTTGTTTGGTGGCTTCTGGGGCTCTGGGCAGCATAGCTACAAAATATGCAATGCTGCATCTAGCATGGACCTCTGACACATAGGTGGAGCTTCAGGAATACCTCCCTCAATTCCACTGGCTTTTACTCCCATTTTTCTATGTGTAAATCTTTCTCAGGTTTTTGGGATTTTTTTCTCCTTTGATAATTCAAGTGCCAAACAATATAGTAACAAGATTCATTTGAATGGAAACTGGGGGATAACCCCTTCTTTGAGCCTGGAACTATTCTATTTATTCAACTCAGAACATCGTATCAACCAGTGGTATATGGTAAATATAAAATTATAAAATAGGCACTGGGGAAAAATCTCTTTAAACCTTTCCCTGTTTGTTTGCAAAATTCTACCAATGATAATCCAGACCTTTAGATGCAATTAAACACATATTAACCATTCAGAAGCACCTGGTGAAATAAATTTCAGTAATAAGTCTTTAAGGATTCTTCTTCAGGGTACATGATCTGTACATTTACAGATCTTCACAGTCTGTAAATAATGGTACTATCATACAGTGAGTTTCAGAACTTTTTTTAAAGCTGGAAACTATGTCTGTCATCTATAAGTATGTCTGATCTGGAAAACAGGCAAGGTGTTGCCACAATTAAGGTGGGAAAAAAATAAAAGAAGCAGTACATGACTCTAATGCTAATGAAGTATTGTGCTGCTGTATCAGAATCATTCCTTTCTTTAGAGACTCAAAAGACTAATCTTGTATAGATTGCACTGTTGCCTCAGCAGCCTGTAGCTGAGGTAGGTTAAGAAATGTTCCAAATAATAAATTTTATTTGAATATTATTTATGTGAAAATTTCCTTCTGACTAAAAAAAGAAAATAAGTTGCCAAAGCACAGCCCTTTTACAAGAGCACATTTTCTCATATACGAAAGAACAATTTGGGGTATCAGTTTCATTGTTCTGACATCGGTCAACTATTTGGTACCAGGGAGATGGATCTTCTTTCCACATCTACTCCGTACACCTTCAAACCAAATTCAGTTTCTGGAAGCATGGCCTCTTGGGTGATGATCACACCTGAAGTTAAATTAAATTAAGAAATGTCTGAAACTGGCTGAGAAATGAGCAAATATTTAAGTCTCCTAAGGCTTCTTCTAGTCAATTTATGAACTTTATTGCCAATACTTCAGATATTATACTTCAGTACTTCAGATATTCAGGTTAGATGGCCAAAAAAATCCATTAAAAAACATAAATAAAACAACCAATTCTTCAAACCAGGACTTGAAGCAATTAGTAATATATTAGGTTAACTTTGAATACTGAGAATAAATATATGTTTTTTTCTCAGTTCACATAATCAGAGATGTATTTTAAAAAGAAAACAACAACAACAAAACAATTAAAAAAAACCACATTGAAGGTACCACAGCACCTCCTTATTTTGGTAAAAAAATCAAATCTTGTTTCTCAATTCAGAGACTGCCCAGATATGTAGTAATGACCTTGAAAAAGATAAGCATGTTCTTCAAACTGGTACTAAAAGACTCAGTAGAGGGGGCTTAGCCACTGGAAAGCACTCCCTGCCAACCGTAAAGCAAGTGTGCACACAACAGCCATTGCTCAGAGCATGATGACACACCAGCAAAGGAAGACAAATGCACTCCCAAATATGTAAGGCTGGAAATGTCAGCAATATATCTCATGAGTTCCATAATGACAGCCATCTTGATTGGATACAGTGTCCACAGTATCTGAGGAACAGAAAAACACTAAGTTTAAAGTAGCACAGCTCTGTGTGAGAGCAGAAAAGAGAGAAACTGTTTTTTCCAACTTTCTGGTTTGGGTTTGGCATTTGTTTGAGTTTGGTTTGGGGTTTTTTCTGTTTGCTTGTTTGTGGGTTGGAATTTTTTTTTTTTTTTGCATAAACAGCAGCTGGTAACAAACTGAATAAAAATAATACAGGCAGAGGTCCAAGGTAATACAAAATATAATGACCTGTTCTGGATGAACCAGACTAGTATCCACAACACTTGGATTACTATTTTTTTTTTTTTCCCCTCTGCATCATTGTTTTTCCCCTCAGTATTCTCAGTTCAGGATTTTACTTCAAAGTGTCCTGGAAAGTATTGCATCTTTAAAAATCTCTTTAAACTACTAGAAAGACTATTACCTGAAGGAAACAATGAGACAAATTTCCAGTCACAGATGGTTCTTCTAGGCTATTACTGATCAACAAAAATGTGGCACGAAGTGCTACAGCATTGACAACCATGCTGTTAATGCTATTCTGTAGGAGTGGGCTAATTCAAAATTCCATTAATTCCTTTCCTTTGTTTAAAGTTAGCTAGGAATTGTTAAAAGCTTAAAACAAAATAACAGTAGAAGATAGTCATGAAGCCGGCTTCACAGCTGTGATAAAGAACAAGCAGAGACCTTGACTTGGAGCTAGACAAACCATTGGATAATTAAAAGGCAGCCCAGTAACAACTCAGCATTTGTGAACAGTCATCACAGTGGACAGCTTGAAGAATCTCCTGGTGTAGGAAAAACAGAACTATAGAGGAGAATCTCAAATTTTTGTGCAGTGAAACACACGTGAAAAGTTCTCAACAACAATAAAGTGACAATTAAAGGCTTAAATTTGCAGTAGCATGCTAGGTAATTTTCCTTTAAATTTACCAAACACACTAGTTAAGTACCATTATGTAGTCTGAATATTCAGACAGATTGTTATTTGCCTTTTAAACAATTCAATGACCTTAAATCGGTGTCCTGACTTTGTCTCAAGAAGGCATTTGGGTATCTGCTAAAAACATGAAAAGGAGATGTAGCCCCTGTGCAAGCGGAGGTTGGCCCCTCAAACCTGGCAGGGCAGCAGTTTCATCATTATGAACTTTACATCTACTCCATTAGTTTCCATGTTTTTCTTTTGCTCATCATGGGTGTAATTCACCTTCTCTGCTTAGCAGTGCGGTTATGACGCTTGCTGTGGGTACCTGCAGCAGGAGCTGCAGGACCCATGACACAACATGCACCCTGGGCTAGCAAACTACAGTAAGAAAAGAGTGGGAGAAATGAAAGCCCTTTCAGTTCTCCTCTTCATCTTGGTAAATCAGTATCTGACCATCCAGGTAATCAGGTAATGTGCATGAATTTATCTACATTTAAACAAAAACCAGCAACCTGACTTGTGCTTCCAGAAAACAGTTCTTGTAGAGAGATTAGTATGTGTGGATTTTCACGAGGGAAGTGTCAGTCATAAGCTTATTACTAAAAAAGCAAATGTTATTGGGTTGAAAGTTCCCAAATTTTAGTAGTTTGAAATAAAAGAGCTGATTCCTATTATGGATACTTCCATACATGCTATTGATTTTGTATGGAAGCCTTCCCCAAGTAGCATGCTCACAGGGGCTGAGAGCACTGTCACTCCTGTGCACACACACAATAGATGTGTCCCCCACTAATGATCTATTAAATTGTGTTGCTGAAGTTCACTTAAACTAGTGACAGTCTGTGAGGGAGATAACTGCACTAACCCTTCTCCAAACCACTGCCTTTGTCCTGCATCTGGTGCTGTAAAAAAGAACTACCAACTGGGAAGCACGTGCAGGAAAAGCATTACATTATTAGTTTCTTCCTTTCTGTCCTATTAAACGGTTCTTATTGCAACCCAGAAGTTTTACTTTTTTCTGATCCTGTCCCCCCATCCCACTGGGTGGGGGGAGTGAGCAAGTGGTTGCATGGTACTTAGTTGCTGGCTGGGGTTAAACCACCACACAAGGTTGGTTTGCAAGATCTGCTATGGATTTCAAGCTCCCTATATATTGCCATCAATGGCTGCTGTTATTTCCTTATACTTGAAAGCAGGAAAAAAAGTATGCATCTTTCCCTACTGGGAAATGTTGGTTTATTAAGGGCAACTACTGCAAGCAAATTCGTCTAGATGGCTGAAGTGGGTAATCTGTTGATGCAACTTTCAGATGGATCTGCTAAGATGATGCCAGAAACTTGCAGCTATTAAACCAACAGAGCAGAAAATGAACCAGAAATAGTAAAAAGTAAAATGTAGCAAAGGAAGGGATTAAAACTGCATGGCAGCTGTCTCAGGGCTTCTCTGATAAGGTGAATGAACTAAAGAGCTCATTCGAGTGCTCTAATGTAAGAAAATGGCTATTTGCAAGCAGAAATGAGATAATTTGAAAAGTGTGATAAAAAAGTCTGATTTTCAAAATTTGTATTCTCTAATACTTACCTGGAAACATGGGTTACTAAAAGTAATGCTACTAGCTAAGCTTTGATCAGTGCAGATCTACTAGATTAAATAAGTAGATCTTCTGAATCTCCTAAAAAGCTTATTATAGGGCTTAAAACTGATTAGAGGTGGAACAAGGAAGTGTAAACAGTACTAAATTCTGATTAAAAAGGTAGGAATAATGCTTGAAAGTATACAGTTTGGGAATTAAAACATGAATTTTAATTCTCTCCTAATTCAAATTCTAGTAGTGACAGAAAAAGAAAATACTAAAGCAGGTATAATAGAGTTGCTATACCATTTATTAAGAGGCTCAACCCACAGAAAAAAAAAAAAAAATTAGTCTATTGGTTTTCTAAGTGTCTTGCACACTTCTTTCCTTTAAAATGTTCTTTCATAACCTCAGGAACTAGTAATATTCTACAGTTATGTTTCAATCTGACTGTTGTTTTGCATGTTTGAAAGTATGGTTGTAATAGTACCTTTCAGATTCTTCACTTCCAAGAATTTATTCCTGTACCTTGGACACAGTTACTGTTTTTTTAAACGTGTAATTTAAATGGTTTTCACATCTGATTTGTAATATTGTCTTCTCAGATATAGAAATATTAAGTAGTAGAGCCTGTAGCAAATAAAACAATTACATAGAAAGTTGGGGGGGGGTGGACAAAAACAAAGACTAGGTAGATTACAAATAGCAATATCTCAGCAGTTAAGTATAAAATGAGAAATTATGCACTACATTATGCTTAAGCAGCCTTATTGAAGTAAATTGGATTTTTCACCTCAGTAAAGCAAACAGGATTTGGTCCTTTTATGTATAAAGTGCTTTGGTCTAATTTGGAATAAAAACTCTATTTACTGACATAGATGAAACAGGAGGAGGTGAATACTGTGGACCTTTTCCATACCTGTTCTGCATTTTATATGGAAGGGCTGCAAAAACATCAGCAGGTTATAATTGCAATGAAATGGGACTACTTGTTAAAGAAGTGTCTCTAAAGCTGCCATAAAACTGTATTTGTAAAAATCAATTAAATAGCTAATTCTAGTACTAAATTGACTCCCCAAGCAAAACTTCTGTTGACATTTCAGACATTGCCAAATGTAGCTCTTGTTTTTTATGACTTTGTGACTAAGTTGAGGGGCTCTTAGCCTAAAATATTCAGAAAGCACAAGCTAACATTTAACATTTTGCAGATTGGTTAAGGTTTGCAGGTAGATTTCATATCCTTCATGACCTTAAACACAGAAATTTTAGGCACACACAGCCTTTCTTTGTGTTTGAAATAAACCCAGCAGTTTTCAGAATTAAATACAAGTTGAGAACAAGCTGCTCAAAATTTAGTTAGAAACATGCCAGTTAGACCAGCTTTGAACATGAACTGTTATTAACCCTGAAGCAGAGAGCCTGTTAATGTTGAGGAAGGGGAAATGGGAGTGAGGAGAGACAGAAATAATGTTTCTTAGACACCTAATGTATTTATGCAGAGGAAAGAAAGACATCTGATCAGCCCAGAAGAATTAGAGTGAAGAAATAGATAATGTAGTTTAAGATCAGTATTGCTGCTGAGGCATTCCGTGTGGTTTCCAGCCTTTTCTTTGGGACATGTTGTGCTGCCCTCCCTTGAGGATCTGGGTGGAGGGATCAGGTATATCATGATCCATTTTGAGATAAATGGATTCCCCCTGGAAGATGAGCACTTTATTGATTGTCAGTGTGATGTCATTCTCACGACGAGTCATTTTTTTAGATTTACCTACATAGGTAACTATGAGGCTATTTTGTGCACAGACTGAAGCGTATTACATTCCTGGAAAATACAAGTATTAATTCAGGAATGTCGAAGTTTCTGGTCTAAAAGTATTTATTGCAGCTGTATGGAGGTGATGGTAAAGATTCAAATTTTTTGGTTAGGCATGTGTCAGTGCAACAATTAGTGTAATTTGAACCATGGGGAATTTGCTACTGAGGACGTAGCTGGGTTTGAGTGGGAGTAGGGCAACATTTTTCAAAGGCCATGAGTAGCTGCAAAAAGACTTTTTTAAAATTAAGATCTCTCATCCAGGATACAGCTGCCTTCAGTTACAGCATTGAGACAAGGCATTAACGCAAACACCTGAAGTGAGTAATCAGCGAGGATTTTCTTTTCTTATAGAGGTAATTCTTTATGTGGTGTTCAAGTGGCTCTTTCAACAATGTGATGCCTTTCATTAGAGGACTGCCCTTATTTAATAAGAATCCTCTTGAGGTGACTGAAGTGAGTATTCTATGTGTAATCTAAACCTCAGAGGGAATGCAGTAATACTGGATGGTGCTATCCTGTTACTCCTCTTGGGGTTTGTTTTGGAAAGCAGACTTTTGTATAAAATAGACATTAATTGGTTGACATTTGATGAGTTTTTTGATAAGTTATTATTTTTGCAAATTATTTTGCAAATCAGCAAATTAATGCTGACGTAAGAATATTCCAAAGACAGTCTGAAGAGGCAATGATTACCAAATTCCTGGCACAACTTGAAAAGAAATCCATGCTTTCAGTCGAGATGATGAAGTTGTCTATATTTCTGAGGTATAGCATGGGCTTGGTTAGAGTTATTAAAATATTCCTCTTCAGAATGGTTTGTAAAATAATGCCATATTGTGGAGCCATTGTAGCACCCATAGGTATTCCCACAGGTAGTCCTGTAGTTCAGGGGAAGTGATGGTTGAAGAAATCGGTTGTGAGTGCAAATGAAGTGCATAATTGCTCTGAATGCTGGTCTTGCTTTTGTAAATGACTCGAAGGAGGCTGGCTGCCATCTTTGTATTGAG
This sequence comes from Chelictinia riocourii, assembly GCA_026930925.1. Taxonomy (NCBI): domain Eukaryota; kingdom Metazoa; phylum Chordata; class Aves; order Accipitriformes; family Accipitridae; genus Chelictinia; species Chelictinia riocourii. The sequence goes on along the minus strand of JANZLP010000064.1, from coordinate 4,536,529 downwards.
TATTCGTGTGGAGATTTTTTGTGACATGCAGTTTTCACTCTTATGCCTGAAATTCCTTGTCCCATCTTTTGCCTTGCCAGGTCCAAGAGATCTGTTACCTCTCAGAGCAAAAAGAAATGCTACAGAGCTGGTTTCCCTGGCTTCCCTGTGTGACGATGAAGAACAGGTATCTCTAATTGTCTTGGAATCACTATCATATTCTGAGCAACAAAAGAAACTTTTCAGTGTTTATGCCAATGTGAAAATGGATAGAGGTAAAATGCCCAGGTATTCTATATTGATCGATGTATTCCAGCAATACCTCACAAATAGGGACTAGCCTCATCAAGGGATAAAAACAAACGTGGAGACCTGTCAAACCACCCCAAGGCCATGGCAAGAGGGCTCTGCTCCAGAGCACCAGAAGCTGCCTACATATCTCCTCGTGCCTGCAGAGAACAGAGCAAGCTTAATTTGTTTTGTGAAATATGAAATATGGGCTGAAAATAACATGGGGTTACCAAAAAATGTGAATGCATTTTACCTCAGGGGAAAGGGAACAGCAGGTATAGCTGCACCAGCTCCAGTCTTGCCCATGTTTCTCCAGTCCCGCCACTTTCTTGCTATGAGAAGTTTTTTATGCCAACTTTTTGGTTAGAGGAGACAGAAGCTGTACTATCATGAGTGGAATATGTCATCCCCAGATTTAACCATTCTGCTTCCTTCCACCCCTCTTTTGGCCTATTTCTGCCCCCCTTTCTCTCAAAGTTCAACTGCTGTTATTGAGCAGGAGTGGCTGGTGTGACCATAATCTGGAACACTATCAGCTGGATGAAAACTATTCTTGGAGTTTTTAATCATTCCATTACACTCTCTTCACTCAGATCTGAAATGAGGGTTGGAAATAGCATTTTCTGTTTGAAAATTCACTGGATAGTACCCATAAAAGTGCATGAATTTCATAGTGTGGACTTCACAAGACTCTTGATCGGTGACATATTTTGCTCTCTACTTTAGGCCAGAGCTATCAGAATCAATTAAGAATTAACCAACCATGAAATATGTTTCCTTTGTAGTTATGGCTGATGTGATTCACTGCATACATTATCGTCTTTTGGCATTTGCTACTGCCAGTGAGTAAGTAAAGTTGGAAGAAATCACGGTTATCCTTTCAGTCCCCAGAGATATTTACTTTTTCTTTGGTACATCTTGTGATTCATTACAGCCAAGTTCAAGTCCTGCTGTTGACGGCAAGAAGACTTTCAGGCTTAAGTGAAAATGTATTTTATCTCTGCTTCACATTCATCAATAGTTGCAAAACTAAGACACTGCTCAGAAGAAACTGTTCATGTAGCAATCAGTTGCTCAATATACTGCCAGAGTTTTTGGCCTGTCTTGGGCTGGTAAAATTAATGGGTGAGTGCCGCTATAAACAGAACTTGGGTTTAGATAAAAGTTATGCCTACTGCAACTGGCATAGAAAGCTGCAGTAAGTACAACCTCTTAAAAATTCTCTAGCATTTTTCATTTGCATTTCACGCTCATGCAAACTGCTGTCTTTACCATCCTGGAAGTTAAATCCTCTGTCCACAGCAGAGGTACAGTGAGGGTAGCAACAAAAAATGACACTCCACAGTCTACTGCTCTGACTCAACTAAGATGTAGGGGCAGGAAAATTAAATTGCCATGCCCACATAGGTTTTGACCTATCTGCTGCAACTGCCAACAGAGTTCTTGATTAATGTCACACGAAGAAGGCCGGTCGCTGGGGGCTAGAATGATAGTAGTGTATTCATTTTCTATATGCATAAGCAGTAGAATCAGCTTTTGACCTCATCCAGTAAAACCTGAAAGCACGTTTCACTTCCAATATGTAAAAATTTCTATTATATTCAGTGGAGTTGCCTGAATGCTCAGATATTTTGCATCTGTTACAACCTACCTGGCCTGGATTTGAATCATCATATTAGGTCTGGAAGGCTTTATACATTTATTTGTGTTTCACAATTATATTTGCTAGTTCAAAGGGGGTTTCCTGTAAGCTGAATTTTAATATAATACAAAAGTCAATGAATAAATTTATGTACTTGTATTAATATTTATTTTAAATTGTAGCCTACAGATGGTCATTCATCTCTATAGACATATATTAAATACTATCACATAGGGAAGAAATTAACCTGAAATTGGTGGAATAACAGCTTTGTTGCTGGGACAACTGTAGTCAATGTGACAGAATCCTCCACCTAAAGAGGCTGATAAGTGGGATGAAGACGTGGAAGTTGGGGTCAGCCCATGCTACTGTGGCCTAAAGGCGAACAGTACCAGTCTGAGTGAAAGTTCTTTTCTTTATAGTGGGTTGACTTTAGGATAATTTAGTATTAAATTTATTATTTTTACTGAAGAATGTTCAATCAACAACTCTTTTTCATATTGAAATATAACTACAGGAGTAAAAAATAGAAGATAGAAAGCACATGAAAGGAAGAAAAAGTTAATTGATGAAAATAGCACCTGCAGAATTGGTATCCAACCATTCAACGGCATATGTATGATGTTTTAATAAAATGGAAAGTGAAGGACAGCTCAGTTGTGCTGCTGTGTTTGGAAGAAGCTCCTTTTTCCTACACACTGACTCATGTTCAACAAGAATTGCAATCCAATACATACTGCCAGTACATATGACATGAAATCACAACTCATATTTACACTTCACTGAGCTTAAACCTTCTTTTGAACCTGCATCAAGACACGTTTTCATCCTAAATTGACAGGAAGCCAAAGAACCTGATAAGAGGTGGACAAAATATTTTAATTTTGTTACTTATCAACTATTATTCTATGACAGCAATTATCTGCTGTAGTTGACAGAATCTTTTCAATAAATTTCAAAAGTTATTTGAATATTAATTAAAAAAGATCTTGTCTTGACTGGGAAAACCCCTAAAACGTACTGTGTTAAAATTAATCTGTTATCTTTATTTGAACCCCTTACTTATCCAAGTGGCGTTCCATTTAAAAATACAATAATCTGTCCTCAAAGCAATAAAATCAGGAATTACTCCAATGCCTTTCTGCTTTTGTTGCAATCTCTAACTAGAATCACAATCTGACTATACCACACCAAGAGAGAAGAAGGCAAAAAACCCCAACTGCCACCACATTAGAAGAAACTAATGTTCATATTAATCCATCACTGGGTGGTATTTTCTGTGATGATATACTTTAGGTAGTTTTGTCCTTACCCATTGCCAGTGTGAAAGATGTGCTGAGCTTCTGCTGTCAGATTTCATCACAGTACCTGTTTGGAGCCAGAGTCCCATCCTTCTTCTCCTCAGTTTTCAGAAATATGGCAATGTGATTCAGACCTCAGGCCATTATGATTAGCAAAGAGGAATACGTAATGCACAGTAGCACTGAAGGCACCAACTTCAGATGCATTTCCCCCTGCAGTTCCCTCTCCCGCTCAGGGATGGCAATGCTGCATCAGCTCTTACTTCAGCTAATAATGCACACTGTGCACTCAGTGAAGGACTTTTTTTTAATAGCACCACAGGGTGTGCTGATAGTTTCTTGCACATGACAGGAGTCATTCTTACAGCCATGGTCCGCCTGCTGTTGCTACATTCAAAACCTTACATGCAGCTGCTGGAACAGTCCTCACCCGCCCATGGTCTGTAATCAGAGAAAGAACAAAATGTCCTCAGGAATTATGTGGCTTGTTTCTGGGAGGCTTTTTATTATGAGTATTTTCAGACTCTATCTGTCATTGGTAGGTGCTGATGCTAAGAGGAGGTAGCAGATCCTGCTTCTAATTCCAGCTCAGCCTGTCACCATGGATAAATTATTCCTCTTTCACACACCTCAGTCTCCCTCCTCATTCAAGTGTCTACTTAGACTGTAAGCTTTTGGAGACAGTGGGTATCTCCCAGCGTGGGTTTGTACAGCACCCAGCACAATGGAGACCTGATCTTGATGGCAGCCTTCACTCATTATCTTGAAAGAAGCATCAAAGTCTTTATAAGAATTAATTTACCTGAACATTCCTTTGGCCCTATTGACGCCAGATCACACGTGTGATAAGAAGCGACAGAGGAAAGTGTGTGTATATAAAACCACTTTCCAGGTTTGGCGTGACTGAAGGTGTAACGTCTGGGTTGTGAGTGGAAGTGGTGCATGATGTGTATGCCATCTCCACTGCCTGCTGGAAGCGTTCTTCTGTGTGGGGAAAAAGAAGTCAACTCCTGGTCTTGGATCCCAAAGCGCAATTTTGTAGCAATTGTGGAGGTTCTCTGCAGAGAGCAACTTCTCAGAAAGCAGGGCTAATAGCACACTGGCACCAGAGAATGAACTGGTGGTACCTTTGTTACAAAGGGATGCTCCTGACCAGTCTGAAGAGGGAGCAAAAACCAAAGGTTTGAGGTGACTGGACCCTCTAGTCCCTTTTCCATTTTTAATGACCCACTAGAAACACCATGGGAGGTAGGAGGTATCAGTTCATAAGGGAAACTCCCTTTTGACTAAAAGAAACCTTACAAAGGACATTTTAAACAAGAGGTTTTTTCCTTTTCCCATAAATAATGTGAGGACCACTATTACTGCTCCACCTGTCATTGAGTGAGTGAACTTCCTGTCCTGTACAGCAGGAGAGCAGAACCCGCTGTGCACCTCACCTCCAGTGGTATGTCTTCCAGCTTCGCTGGGCTGCAAGGAGCAGATCCGTGTGCAGTCTCTACCACAGAGAGCCTATTTCATTGGCTTACTACTCTCTTGATCAAGACATCACTCAGTCATCCAAAAGACCTGGTGTTGCATTTCACTGTGCTTCCTCAGGCCAGCCTTGCATCTTCTGTGTCTCCTCTGCCCCAGCTTGGTAGACCCACATCAACACTGTGCAGGATCTATCTGGCAACACTAGGCATCCTGAAGCAACAATGAACCTCTGTTCCTCATCTGCCAGCCAGTTTTTAGTCCAAGCCTTGCTATTTTTATCCAGTTAGGATTTCTTCACTCCCTTAATAAATATATAATGTGGCACTCTATCAAATGCCTGGCCAAAGGCAGAGCAGTTTGCAATCATTTCTGGCCATACCAGCCCAGAAAACGACTGACTAATCAAATGGCATCTTGTTTGCAAAGTTGACTCCAATAGCAAAGTCTCCTCTCAGGGGAAGAATCTAGATATCAGGACTCTGTCAGCATTTCCAGGGTCTCTCTCCCTTCTCTCCTAAAGCAACTGCACTAATGATGTACCGGTGGAGAATTCAGCAGCATCCTATCATGTCCACCATCTTCCCCATGCACCAAAGGAGCAAGCGCCCTTCACAAGGAAGGTTGTAGGACCTCCAGTAAAATCACTCAGTCCTCTGAGATTTCTGCCCTCAATGTTCGAACAAACAGGAACAGTGCACACTACCACGTCCTCTCATGACCTCAGCCCCAGTGTGTCCTACATGTGATACCCCTCATGGAGAGCTGAGTGACTCTTCTGGTTTGGACCACCAGCAGACACTGTTTGGGCTTAATCTGAGCCAAGTCAAAGCACACATATTCAAAATATGCTAAGCCCTACAATAATAAAAGGGTGGCCCCAAATACATTGTTTGTAGCATCAGCTAAATGGTAATTTAGAGCTGTTCTCCTTCCCCCCTTTCTGGGTTATCTTGAGAGGACAAAAGCCAGAATTCCCAAGAAACTAGCGATTACTAGCAAGTTTCCAAGAGCAGAACTCAGAAAAATCTAAGGAAAAAAAACCCCAGTCATAAAACCCTCTCTAATCCTGAATTCCAGAAAAAAATAGAGCCCCTGCCCTCTGAAAATTGAGTGCTTCACAGTATCTTTAGCAGGATTTTCAAAATCACCCTCCACATATGTAAACCTTGGGCTGGATGTCCTCTATAGAAGGCTAAGATGGTGGATCATTCTCTTATGCTCACTCAAGTATGTTAATAAATTTCTTTCAGGCATAGTTAGGGGCTCAGCCTGTGCATTTTGGAGTGTTTGTACTGAACTTAGCACAAGCTTATAACTTCTCTGCTGAGGAAAGGTGGACTGACACCTTATGGGGAGCCAGGCTGAGCCTCAGCTATTCTTGCTCCCCCTTCCAGGTGAGGGGATTGGTGGGGGATAGAGGGCAGCTGAGCAGTGGGCTTTTCAGTAAAAAGAGTCTGCTGGGACAGGAGCTTCTGGAGGGTTATTTGAGGTGGGGTATGTAGGGTGTTGCTGATATTATATGCTAGGGAAATGATGGACTGCAGCAAAACTCTAGTGCAGGTTTAAAGATTAAGCCTCAGAAATTTTGCTTGTGGTTTAGGCAGTTGTTTAAGGCTAGTAAAGCAGCTGCTGGAGAAAAGGGGAAGCAGATGTATTTTTAAACAACCTATTACAACTGGTACTTTGTAGGGGAAGGGGAGCAAAGCAATTGATGGTCTGGTCTCAGGAAAGAAAGCATACTTTGTTGAGTAGGGAGGTATCTTTTGTGATTCTCCTGTTTCCATCTCTTTTCTGGGATTAGGTATGCTCTGGGTAGTGTGAATGAGAAGCTTTTAGGGCCTGATATTAGGAACCTGAAGCACTCCTGAGGCTCCAGAGCCTGTGTTTCTGACAGTTTGAGTCCCCTGCCTTTGAGGAAAGCAGTGCCTTTGTACCTGGCCTTACATGCAATGAAGGCTTGTGAAAGTCTTCTGATGATGATGTGGCTGTCTGACCTCCTATGTGGCATTTCTCTGCTTGTTGCTGGGATATCATTAGGGTCTAGAAGCTTATGAATTAGTTCTGGGGATGTAACTGCTGTTTTAAGTGCCTTTGTGCCCTCTTCCAGGAGAGCTTTGTTTCTCAGGTCTCTGAAAAACTTAATAGTCAATCTGTAGGCTCTTCCCTGTGCCAGAGCAGGTCTGCTGCGGGGTCTCTTTGGCCAAGTCAGGAGTATTTCTCAGCTGATGACCTTGCAGATATTGGGGTGGAGGGGCAGAGCTCAGGAAATGTCATCTGAGAAGCTGGAGGCTGAGGCCACCCTTCAATAAGGTCTGTCCCTGATCTGCTGTCTTGGTTGGGTGATTTCAGCATTAGCAAGTGTCTGCGTTGGCAGTGCCTGATCAGGTCATTTCACTCAAGTAACCCCTTGCTCCTCCCATGGCAGAGAGTGTGGGGTGTGCAACAATCAGCTGGTTTCCTCACCAGTACCTTCAGCACCAGACTTAATACTTGATTTGGCTATACCTGTGGATCCC
>JANZLP010000064.1:4053980-4066420 GCA_026930925.1 Chelictinia riocourii | reverse complement strand
AGCTACTAGGAAGACACTTAACTCTATCCCAGCTGAAACCAGGACAGTCACTAGCAACAGATTTGATAAGCATTTTAATGGTGCACTATTTTCTTAACATGTTTTGCTTTGATATTTTACCTACTTAAAAACAGTCAAACACAACTGCAAATTAAATGTAACATTTAATTGTGTATTAAGGTAACATCCCACTCAGTTTGAAATCAACATACACTTTGAGGTTTTGTTTAGTTTTGTGGAAAAGAAAAATAAATATAAATTTTCCTTTGGGGTTGTCCCTTAAAATTCTTATTTTGATTCCTCAGGCAAATTCAAAATAAAAAGAAAAAAAGAGGAGCTACAATCATTCACAGAGCTGTACTCCTGCCACAAATTGTTAGGCCATTAATGGTCTGTCAGTGAGGAGACGTGGGTAGGGAAATCACTTTCTCAAGTGCTCTTTTAAGAAACTATTCCTGAAGCTTCATTTGTGCTCTTTTCAAGTATTACTTTAAAGGTTTTGCCATTGTTGTTGCTCATGACAGCAGCATGCCATAAATTGGCTCAGTAGCGTAAAATCTGCTAACTTTTCACAATTATTTATTACATAATAGCATAGAGGAAAAGATGGATCTTCATACCTATTAAGGGTAATAGTGACAAACCAGGCAAGTAGAAACAAGTGTTAAAATAACTGCAAGTGACTTGCACTCTGCTGGGTGAAATCTTGTTGCTCCTGAGATCAGAGATGCTTTTGCCAGCTTTGCTGCCAGCTGCAGTGGGCTGAGAAGTGCCCATCTTTACATCCTGGAAGGAATTCCCTAGCCAAAATCCACTGCCAATCCTAACACAGAGATTATGAGACAAACTATAACTTGCTTAGTGATATAAATCCCAGTTCAGCTCTTACAACTGTCCTAATGTTGTTATCAAAGGAGTGACTTAATATCACTGACCCAGTTCAACAAGGTGATAAGAGGTGATAAGGGGAAGTATTCATCATGGTTAGCTTAACACACACTTTCAGTGAAACAAAACTGACCCCTGTGGATATCGTTGGAAGGAACCCAAGCTGGTCTTCCCTCCTGAATCACCCGGGGCAAAAAAAGCAGCTCACATGCTCCTGTGCAAGCCTCCTGTTTTCCCCAGCATTCATTGATATGGTAGAGAGTATCTAGAGGATATCTGCACTGTGGATACTCCGCTGCTGGGTGGGGAGGAAAAGAAGCTGTTATAACTCTCCATACAGGTTAACGCCTCCAGTAGTTTAACGGTAATATACATATAAAAATACTTATAAACCTCTAGGAACATACAGCAGAAGACAAAAAGCAAAACAGTCAAAATATAGGGAGGCAAAATTATAGTAAGAGAAAGGATAACAGTCTATCCGAATATTCCTTTACTAGGGTGTTTATTAGATGGCTATTCTGGCTATTTTGTCAGACACTCATTCCCTCTCTTTTTCTTCCACTCTTTTTTGTTGTGACTGTTCTCGTTGTTTGAGAGTTGAGAAGAATTTCCAATGAAGGAGTTACATTTTCAATAATACATCAAACATAATCTCAACGCATTCAGAAGTGATGGGACCCATAGTAAATTACATGTTGCAAAGCCTCATCAGCTGAAGCGATTACTCCATTTCTTCAAGCCATTTTAAAAGAGCCAAGAAACTGATGCTATTTACATCATGTATATAAATAACACGTATCTCATATTTATATAAAATGTGTGAGATGGGTGAATATTTCTGCAAGTGTTCATTTGAATTTTAACTTGAATTCATATTAGCAGTGATTGCACAATGGAGACAATGATTGTACCAAACCCCTTTTGAATTTTCTCCCCTTAGTGTTTCAATGAGTCTTTGCTTTTTGCATGAGCTTTCTCAGAGGCAAGGGCTTGTGATGACAAGTGCAGTATTTACGGAGGATGATATTTCAAAAAGTCATTTCAGGAGTGCTCCTGAAGATACAGCCATCTAAAGACAAACTTATTGTATTATGAAGAGTGAGAAGGGAAAGAAAGAAAAAGAAAGAAAAGAGAAGGGTTTTTTTTTTTTTCCTGGTATTTTATTTGGAGGTTGCTTTAATTTAATTTAAAATGTATATATAAGCACTGTAAAACTGTAAACCTTGTTCGATAGATTTTAGAAATGTTATCAAAGACAAGAAGCATTTGTCAGTGAAGTTTTTCAGTCCTGCAGAGAGATATGTAAGAGAGTATTTTTCTTTTTATGCATGTTAGTACAACTGGTAAAGGTAAGTATTTTTGCAAAAAGTTGCAGTTAATCATATAACAGTAGATTATATAGTACAGTGAGCTTGGTACACAACAGTGTTTCACATTGCAAGTGGGTAACATTTCCAAAATCCCGTGTAGGAGAAAACAATGAGCCACCCACACAAGGCACTGAAGCACCCTGCAGAAAAGAAGTTTACTTGGCTAATGAAAGCTTTATAGCCAATAAATCTCACTTGCTTGGTATTATTTTACATAGTGTCGGGTACAATTCATCACAGGATGACCTTATTCCAAAAATTCCTTACCACAGCCCTCAAGGCCAGCAAAGTAACCCATCAGAAGGAGGATGTGAGTGTGGATTTCATCTGTGAGGACTCTGGAAGTGGAAGAGAAAAAGTAATAAAAAGTTATGCTCATTCATTCAGAGAGTGAAAATAACATATACTCTGTTGATGGCTGAGGAGTGCGGCTAGAATTCCAAATGCTACTTCTACTTGTTTATTATTCAGTCTGTAGAATAAATAATAGCACTTTTAAATAAATAGTACCCATGAAAAACAAGTATATTTAAGAAAAATATACACGATCCTGAGAAATTCTAGAATTATAAAGAGGAGTTAAAATTGACCATGTTATTCACCAGAGCTATTTAAAGTTCCATTATGCAATACCATGCCAAATCAGTATTGCCCACCAGAAATATCACACAGAAGTTGTCCCCCAGATCCCAACCGGATCAAAAATGCAGCATGAGTGGGCCACTTTTGCACAATTACGTTTGCTTCCTGGTTTAGAAGCAGTTTCCAAACTTCTATCCTCTGACACGCTTTTTTAGTAAATGGCAGCCAAGATTAGCTGGGACTCTCATGACTAAAAAGAAAATGGCTGAAGGACATAAACTTTGTGAAAATTGAGGTGACTTCCCAAAAGACTTTGATGCATCCCCATTAGCTGGCAACGTCATAGGCATTTCCAAACCTACTACAAAATTAATCAGTGAAGTCTCATACCCACTTGACATACAGAAGCATTCTTATTCATGTTAAACAGTTAGCAGTCTGAACTCTGAGCCCCAGAAAGTTAAAAGCCTGTATTTCAACTATGGCTAATATTTTTTGTATTGTAGTTTGCATTTAATTGGGACTGATTTTTCAGAGTTAGAGAGCACTTCTGGCCTATGATAGACAACTGAATAACAGGCAAATAAATAATTTTTTAAAAACACTGGCCTTAAAGAACTTTTCTGCAGAAAAAACAGTATGTCATAAAAATACAGTGAGGGAAAGCCATTTCTAGTCCTGTAGCTGAGCCCCAAGGCAACCGTTTAGTTAATATACATATGGCAAAAACAGATTTGTATGGTTTTTTACAGTTTGTATGCGCAATATAGTGGAGATAGCTTTGTACTTTAATTCACATTTGCCCCCACACAACCCAAGCTGACACAGCACTGAGTCTTTGGCAGTGCAGATCGGAAGGCAAGGCTGCAATGTAGCATGGCCCTGGAGCCACTAGTCATTCAGCTCTGGATCTTAAAGGAAGTTTTGGGGGAGAACAGGAGAAAATAAAAAAAAAAAAAAAAAAAAATGCCAAACATAACTAAACTAACTTTGCATAGTTGTTCCCCTAGGGTACAAAGAAGAAGCTTTAACTATGCCAAGAATAGAGAAGGAAACGAGACTGAAATGTACTTGATAGAGTCAGGCAAAAACAGCAGTGATTCCAAGTAATGGAACAGGTTCTGAGGGATCTTTGCAAATGAAAATTGGCAATTGGCACCAAGCCACTCTTGTAATCAGTCAGCGCTGAAGTCGCTACTACGGCCAGTGCTTTGCCACTCTTGAGTAATAAGCTTTGTTTGGGGAACGTCAGCTCAATTTATTACACATAGATTAAATTTTATTTTCTATTACATTGACAAATTATATGCAGACAGGCTTAAGAAAACCTCCTTTGCTGTTAACATGCATTTGTTCATATTTCTTATACCTGCAGTTCAAAAAAGGCTGATGTCATCAGAATTGTTGAATTATTACTAATTACTATTGCATTTGTAAGATAACAGAAACAACATTCCAAAACCATATATGAACATTTGATTTCCATTGCATTAGAAAAAATACCTAAACACTTAAAATACATACTCTAATATGTAAAAAGCAACTCAGAAAAACAAAGTTGAGTTTACATGCAGGTCCTATAAAAAAAGTTCAAACATTTAGAACACCCCAACATTAGGTAAGATTTACATGGTCAGCTCAAATGCAGAACAGTCAACAGGTCATTTACTTACCTTCTAACACACTGTAAATAAGATATAAATAAATTAAATGAACTTGCTTAATAGCCAGGGTAACACCAGAAGTAAAATAGCAACTTTTTAAAGTGCCATTTCATGGGAAAGGAACACATCAGACAGATTCTCTACAAGACACTGAATCCACCTAAGTATGCTGACTCTGGCATATTGTACTACATGCCATTTTCAACTTGTCAGTGGCCTAGCAGCTTTCTTCCTCTCCCTGTCCAGACATTCAGCATTTTGAAACTTAAAAAATATTCCATTTGAAAAAGCTTTTTTATTAGATTTTGTCTGTTTTTCCACCATGATAGTGCTTCTTGTTTGTGCCTAGCTATATATATTTGTCACCCTTAATGAACGTTGAGGCCACTGACTGATTTGAACTGAATTTGAAAGATCAAGATCAGAAAGATAGGTTGGGTCCTAGCAACTTTATAAAAAACAGAGAAACCCTGGAAATGCCCATATGACAAGACAACTCCTTATACCTGCTCCCATCAAGGGAAAGCTCATGGCAGAGTTTACACTTTCTTAGACAACAAAATCAAGCAGAAAAATCAAACCCATAAGAAATCAGATTTCATTCATTTTTACAGTTATGGAAACACTGTTAATTAAACGCCTGCATGATGGGAAAGGTATCTACAGAGAAGTGTCATTTCCCAGGTCCACCCATACATTGAAGATATAGCCTCAGTACAGTCTCTTTTAGAAATGTAACTTAGGTATTATGTGGCTCCATATAGGCCTGACTCATCTGTAGTACATTCCCAGTCCTTTCCTTTAGAAAATTAGGAGCACATTTAACATAGTATTTTGGAGGGAGCAGGCAAGATCATCCACTGGAAAGCTCTAGCCAGATTAAAATTCACTTTGTTTCTTTTCAGCAGTGCAAAATAATCCTATAAAGCTAAAGAACACAGACGGGTTTTCTTGGCAGGGGTCTCGACTGGCTGCCTGAGAGACCCTCCCTATACTCCTGAGGCCCGTGTGCCGATGTTCCTGCTAACCGCTGTGCCTGCACCTCCCTCTGTCCCTCGGGGCCACAGAACCACAAAACCAGTGGCATTTCGTAGGTGGGTGGATAGCCTGGGCAAAAACTTAGGAAATCCCCAAATTTAAAAACACTTGCCTTGCCAGCTGAAATGAAAACAAAAATTTTCACAAAGGAAGACTATTTTAGGAGTTCTTTTGGGCAGTAAAGCAGCTACACATAAATTCTTCCATAACTCTGCCCAGTCTGTGGATAGAAAGAGAGACATAACCTTTAAGGAGATGGACAAGATCCTATGTTTAAACTGAAGGTAAAGGAATCCAATTAATGCGGGGGGAGGGGGGGGTGTCCTTTTTCCTTTTGCCCCTTTCTTTTTTAATGTAGCTTTCTGGAGAAGCTCACCAGCACAGGACAGGAAAGTCCTCAAGAGTGAAACAAGGATATGCATCTCAATTTCACCATTGGCAAAAGAGTATTTTTTGTTGAAAAAGCCAAGTGGTGGCTTTTTGGATGACTGCTACCACGAAGCAAGCCACAGAGATGTTCCTTCTGTAGAAAACGAAAATTATGAAACGGTGCTATCCCACAGAAAAACTGACAAAAAGTAGCTTTTGCTCAAGAGAAGAGATTCCTAAGCATACTTTCAAAGGCAGTTAAAAAGGTGACATTATTATCCTTAACAAAGAAAAATTAAGAAACATAATTGCTGGGTGTGTTTCACAGAATATCAGTGAATATAGCTGAATATTTTCACCATAAATGAAGTCAAGGATGTCTGAAGAGGTTGAAAGTGTGCACTTATACTACAAGAAAGTAAAAAATCTTTAAGTCCAAAGCCAACAGCTTAAGATAAGGCTAAAGCATGAGCATGTAGCTGTTTCTGCTTTTAGTAGGCAGCAGTTTAATGATACTTGTTTCTGCTTTACTGTTCTCCTAATTCAACAGCAAGACTGAAATGGTAGTCATGTTTGGGAGACCTGACGTAGCATTCAGTGAAAGCACAAGTAGTAAAGAAATAAGAGAAACATAACATTTAATCTTTTTTTTTTATACTTCTCTGAAAGATCTTTCTTCATGTCACATATAATTGCTCCAAGTATTGATTCATCATCCTCTCTCCAATATTAGTAATTCTTGAAACACAGTAGTCTTTGGTTTCAGTAAAATTCAAGTTATAATTTAAAGTAAAAGCTGCTGCTTTATTCTCAGGAGAGACACAAGTCTTCTATAATGCCTACTCTTAAGCGATTTGGGTTTTTACCATCACCTTATTTTTTTCCAATATTACTGGAAGATCTACAGGAACATACACAATACAGAAATGTTTCTCCAAGTCAATGGGGAAAAAAAAATACATGAAAAGTCATAAAAATGTGGCTTATATTTACACAGAACACTTTCCTTTTCACCCTTCTGTCTTCACCTTGCACTACCTAGTGGGGTTTTTTTGACATATATGGACAGCAACTAAAAGAGGTGGAAAAGTGCCACGTCCTACTAAAGATAGCTTCTTTTGAGCAGAACATAGAAGACCACCTGTTGTATTTTCTGTTTATTTTTCTTTATTCAGTAGCATCTGAAGAAACATTATTGTATGCAAATCTACCTCATCTGCAAAAAATGTTTACACTCCCCAATGAATGCTTACTTATTGCAAAAGAGTTCTTAGCTATTTCAAGACCAAGCATATTTGACCATCTAAAATAATAATTCTCTTCAGTAAAATACAAAGACGGGTTGGGCTAAACATTTGCATCTACATTAAGGTATTAATAACACCATCACTTCATTTATAACATGGATTTTTATAAACATCACTTTTTCTCCTCGGAAGACACTATCAAAATAGAGATCTAAATCAAGTACTTGAAATAAAAAGTAAGAGAGTCTACAAGATATTGCAGTCCCTTAGTCTCCAAAGGTCTTGGAGATGCAGAGTCAGGAGTGATTCTGTATTATGAGATGGGTGAGTCCTGCTTGGATGTGGTTCATGTCAGCACTCAAGGTACCCCATGTACCTCAGTGAGCATGCTTAATTTCTCAGCACATGTATTGTAGCTGTTTTCTGGATGTACAGAAGTGCTGATGGTAAGACATCTGGAAAAATATCTGATTGTCAAAGACACCAGTGCTAAATAATGGAACTTAGGTGTCCTTACAAAGTACAGGGTCTATTCCCTATCAAGTACGTGGAGCTCTTTATGAATACTAAGCGTTTTCACCAATAGTGTACAATTTCGATATAATTTCCAACTAGATACATTCCACAGTAAAGGCATTTTAATGGACTACGACAAATGAATATCATAAGAATATAGGAAGACTGTCTTGGGTGACACAAGTAATATTCATGCCAATTCCTAGAATTCACATTAGGAGCCTCTAAAACACATTTTCCTTCCTCAACATTAAGAGCACACTGAATTAGTGCATCAGGAAGAATCAACTCAACTGCCAGTGCAGTTGCCACAGGGAATTGTCTCCTTCATTGCAACACAATATATTTGCCTGGGCATATCACACTAACTTGCTATCTCACTACATTTAGCAGAAGAGACTGCCAAATTACTGTTTAATTCAGTGAAGACACAGATCTAAGCAGCCTATTAAGATCTTTGCTTTGACTTATGGTCTGATTTAAAGCGACAATTCAAATCTGCTCTTGTATAACCGTAAAATAATGGGATATTAATAATACAGTTTATGCATTTCAAGCCAAGCTAAATTTTAAGCATATTATCAAGATGCGATGAAATATTTAAAAATTAAAGCAGAATGATAAATGAGGAGGCTGGAGGAAGGTAAAGCATACAAGTTTTAAATTGTCCTTTTCCTGTGTACATTGTTAAACTTTGTTATGGATAAATGCAATAAAACAGCCATATTTTACCCCTCAATATTAAACAAGAGTATCCAAGCTATGACAGATCATTTATACATTTTTCACTCTGTGTATTTCAAATGCAGTGCCAAGCACTGTCTCCTTCCAAGCCTTGATAGCAGATGCTGAAATGAAGGCAAGGGTATTAAAAAGATTATTCAAAAATAGAGATGGCACAAGTTCTAAAATCTAAAGTGCTCCAGAGCTCCCATGTTGGAATACAAAATCTTCATAAAGCTTCTTATGTAGTTAAGAACTGGAAGGAGGGTAAATTAATGAGTTTCCAAAAACCAGTGAAGGGACAAAAACATGAGAGAGAAATTGGGGGCTGGAAGCCATATTATGATTCAGGCTATCTCTAGCAACACACATGCAAGTGTGAACGCAAGCAACTTGCAAACACCACTTAAATCCAAGTCGTGATTAGAAACTGAAGCCAGAAGTATTCATTGTGTTAGAACATCCTCATTTTGAATTTTTCCCGAGTCTATCTGGCAACAAGGGAATTTTTCCTGTGATGCCAATGGACAAACAAATCCACATCTAAAATATTCCACAGGCTGGGCTGGCAGTGGAGAAGATTAGACCCAAAAGCATTTGTAGGAAGAAAAGTCAGTCCTTAGGGTGTGATCATAAGATAGTGATGATAGGACTAGTACTGGTCAATAAGTATCACCCTTCAAACTTCTGCCGTGCTTGAGCCTGACATTGCCCCATGTGTTTTAAAGGTATAAGTTTACCTTCTCCAACAGTTCTTCAACAGGAAATTCTAGAAACTGGTGAGACACTTCAGCTCCTGAGGGCAGTTCATTCTTTTTCCTTTGAAAAGCATCCAGACAACTGCATCTCCCCTCCCTAATCCTGCTCGGCATTTGAAACTTAATGAGAAATTAAGTTTGAGAAATGGGAATCTTCCACCTGTGAAGAAATACAAATCCTCACGCTCAACAGCAGTCAGATTGTGAGCCTTGAACTGAGTCAGCTTTTAGAGAGCTGAAGTTTTGTTCCATGTTATGTACCACGTGGGGATACTTTTAAAAAAGGAGAGCGTGCAGCGAAGATATCCGTGACTACTGGCTATGATTTTTATTAAAACAGAGTAAATGTTTAATCCAAAATGAATCTTTAAAATCTATGCAAATGAGATTGCAAAGTCCTTGTTGTACAAGGTAAGCTCTTTTTTTTTAATATTGCAGGCATACACTGTGACTACTGCAAATGTCAGAGCATGAAAAATCTCCTTACAATGCCCAGATTTGGATACATAAAAATTTTCACCACTCTCACTGAATGAGAACAAATTTAATAAATCACTGAAATTCACTCTCAAAAGGCTATGTTTCAAACCTGTCCTGTGCAAAGCTACCTGTTCCTATTCAACAGAAAAAGCACATAAAGCGTTTGAGGCTATATTCTCAAATCGTTCCTGTAATCCATCATTGCAAGAGACTGCTTTGGCCGCGGAGATACTGATTTACACTGAAAGGTGCAAATATGCATACCAACACTGGAAATTTCAAGCAGTCTTTTACAAAGTTTTGCAGAAATAAAAACTGCTATAAAAGAGATGATAAGACTGGATTTAAAAGCTTACTCTGGACCTCTGCCTATTAAGTGACCCCAGGAAGATATCTGGGCCTCCCTCTGCAAATAAATTTGGGATTTACATAGTATTAATAAAACCAGAAAGATCATGTTAGGATACTGGCAAAGTGAGACAAATCTCTTGGTTTGAACAAGGTGGACATTATACTTCTCCAGTGCTGTAAGATATGGGTAGTTCCCCCACTGGTTTAATAAAAAGGTGAACTATTTAAAGGAAATAGCACATATTCAAGCAAAGGGAGAGCAAACCTTTCAGTAAATATTAGAAGAATAAACCACCTAATAAAGGGTGTATAGAAAGAAAAACAAATCTGGCTATTCATTTCTTTCTTTATTTGTTTGGGCTTTTCTTTTGTGAATTTTTATTTCTATTTTTTAAGAAATACATATAGAGATAAGATAATGAGTGGAAGAAGTAATGAATTTCAAATAGAACTTTGTATTATGAATATTAATATCAAGAAATAGTAGCATAAAAGGTTAAAAATAGAAAATTAGAACAAAAAAGACTAAGAATGCACAAATTCTCAATCTTAATTAAAATGCATGTATTAATTCAGAAAAACATGAAAAAAATGCTTTGTTTCATAAAAAAAATTCTGATAAAAAATGTGAAGTACAACAAATTTTTGTACTGATGGACTGTTAGAGGAGATGGAGACAACCACACAGAACGGAGCAGTGACATTTGTAACAAGAAACAGCATTTGCTGTTTCAAATGGCCACATGATCCATAGATGCATTTGGGGACCCAATAGAGCCCTGGTGATTTTAACCTCTTTGAAAGGTGTGGTGTCAAATCCCCAACAAGAATAAACGCTTATAGTTCAATTGTCATAAATGTGAAGCTTTTCTCTGGGGACTATACTTTGCCCTGACAACGTCAACTTGTTCAAATCAAGTCCCAGCCCATCTATGTCCTATGTTCAAACCTTGCCAGAGCAGTCAGTGGCTCGATGCAGAAACAAAGTTGAATATTCTCATGTACACAGTGACAACACTAAGCAGAAAAGGGGAGTAAAATAATTAAAACATTAACTAGATTGAAAATTAAATGGCACGGATCATTGGGTAGCTCTGCATTGGCTTATTGACTGCTGATAGGTTACTTCAATTATTTGCAATTTCTACTGCTGCAACATTAAGGGCCCCGTTGTGCTGCGTACTGTGTATACACACCTGCTCTTAATGACTAAATCTAAAAGGACAACACATGGGAAGTGACACAGAGTCATAAAGAGGTTAATGGACTTAACCAAGGTTACAAGACAAGATAATAGGAGGGACGAGAATAAAAGAAAACAAGCAAAGACTACAAGCCAAACCTCCTATCCCTTTTGTCATGCTTAAAGTAACTCCTTGATTTAGATAAATGAGCTTCACAAGCAACTAGCTTTACCAGCCTTAATACAATGCATCTCATCACCTGATGAGTTTCTGGTGGTAGTAGCGGAAGGATACGTCTGTTGAAAGACTACAGGTCCAGCACAGAGGTCAGGAGATGCAACTTTGGTTGCATCCTCTGCCAAATTTGTGTGTCATCAGGGACAAGCTGCCTGAAACTTTTGTAGAATGGGGCAGACTGTCCTGCCTCTCAAAGTGTTATGATGACATATGCTGATGTGACAGCAATAAGGCAGCCAAGGAAAGGTATTTAGCCCCAAAGCGCTCTTTGATTCTGAGAATTTTCTGTGTAAAAGCAGACCCCGATCGCAGTGGACTAAAATCCAGAATTTAAACTGTTCTCTCCATTTTGGATTTTTCAGCTTCTTCTGTCTTAAGTCCTAACCGCAGTACTAGCTGATTTCTGACACTGATTTAGTTACAATGGTTACATGCCTTCATAATGCTAGCATAATTAGACAGAATTATGAAAATATAATATTACTTATCAAAGCGAGGCTTTGTTTTGTTTACACACGCTGACAAAGGTCAGCTCATTTTCTTCGAAGAGGCCAATACATCAGTTCACATCCACTTCTTATTGCTTCCCCTTGGCTATTAATGAGTCTAGCTGCTACAGATTTTGAAAAAATGAATATACTGCTATTTTAAAAATAACAATTACAGTAAGCTTCCTCAGATGCGTCAATACGTTGCATTGTGTTATATAGTTGAAATTCATTGTTATGTGTATTAAAAGCTGAAAAGCCTGTTGTTAAAATATATGTGTAAGAATGCACAAAATGAGATTAGAGCGCAGACCAAATCATGTCTTTTGTTCACCTTCTCCGATTCTGCAATACGCCGATAATTATTAGAGAGAAATTCTGTGGGACAGCAAATGTAGCTGTTGGGAGAGGAGGGGTAGCTTTTTGTGTTTGCCACTGGAAGCTTATATATTGCCATACTTTCCCTACTCCGTTATTTACAGAAGTGACTTCTTCCTATGCTCAGTTGTCCTGTGTGCCTAGAAGTAAATTTTTTCAGCCTT
>JANZLP010000064.1:3943432-3953882 GCA_026930925.1 Chelictinia riocourii | reverse complement strand
TAAAAGCAGTAGCAATGCCCCAATTTTAAAAGGTGATAGTTGCAATGGGGAAGGGAATCCAACTCAGAATATTCAGAAAACTAACAGCAACAAGGAAACAAACTATAGTTTTATCTTATCTTATGAGGAGCCTGACCTCTGCTTGGCCTGATGTAAAGCAGCCCTGATGAATGCATACTGCCTGGGTAGTCCTGGCTGAGCTATTTCCAGCACAAGCGAGAGATGATTAGAGCAGTAAAAAGCCCCCTCCTGTAATTTTTTTTAAATGATACTGTGGGGGGCATAAGCAACCCCATAGTGCAAGGACTAAGGGAATAGAGGCTCATTTTATTTCTCTGTCAGGAAAAATGCACAGTCATAATCACATAAAACTCTGCACATTAGCCACTTTTCTTTTATAATAAAGTATCTCTTCAAGAAAGACAAAATGGAGAATATGGCATAAGCCATGATGACCTCATAAGCCATTATAGCTAAGGAATACACTTAATTCCCTTCTGTGATAAATCTGGAATTGATCTTCCATTTATGTCCTCTTTTTAACAACAGCAGCGTGATTACAGCTTCAGGGCCATGAAATGATTGCCGTATGGATGGTAATTTTGTTGTTGTTACTGCACTTTGTTTGGCGAGTAGCCAAACTTCACTTTCTATTTCTCCCTTTCTAGCACCTTGCCCTGCGCCTTGGATGCTGCTACAGAGCAGCTAACCACCATGTCTTGCCCAGTGGCACCTGCATTTTGGATCACAGGGAGGTCTAAGGGTGTAAGGGATACTCACCCATGCCTGTAGCCCCAGCTGGCCCTGGGCCCTTCCAGGCTCAATACAGGAGGTCAAGGAAGGCCTGCAGGCGAGGTGTGACGGCAGTGGCAGTCCCTGAAGGATGAGGAAGCAGCAGAGGCAAGAGCCGTGGTGTGGGAGGGGGGAGCTGGGGCACACCCCACGGCATGCCACTTGCTTGCAAGGAGCCTGTTGGGAACCCGTGATGAAGGTTAGCTGCTTGGTCCATGATCCCAGAGGTGCTTTTTGTGAGGAAGCTTGCCTTGACTTTTAAATAATGCTGGATTTATGATAAAATAGATTTATTTTTTAAGGGGACTTCTGCCATGTCTTCTGTCTCCTTAAGCAGGGTCACCATAGTCTCTTATATCCTACTGTATTTTCCAGGATGAAAGATGAACATTAGCCTCTTTACATACATTTAAAATTGTCACTTTGACAGAGCTTCTGCTGTTGGTACCCAACGTCAATAACAGAATTGGGACATCAATACAAAAACATTGTCTTAGCAAGTGCATTTCAGCTTTGCTTCTCTTCTTGTTTTCTTATATTAATGACAAACATGCTGCAGATGCTGTTTTGGAGATAAACAAACAGTATTGTTAATTTCCCCATGAAAGCAAGGGTATAGGTGATTTATGACTATGATGTATTATTTATTAGATAAATAGAACTGCCTATATGAAATTTGCTGATCTACATTTTTGTTTTTAATGTCACCATAATGCTACTAGTCCAAAAGGATTTACAAGCTGTTTACAGAAAGCAAAGTACAATCCCGTAACATAATCTAGCATTTAGCTTGGTCAAATTCAGAGGAAGTTAATCCATG
The DNA here is from genome assembly GCA_026930925.1 of Chelictinia riocourii. Lineage (NCBI taxonomy): Eukaryota > Metazoa > Chordata > Aves > Accipitriformes > Accipitridae > Chelictinia > Chelictinia riocourii. The sequence continues at coordinate 3,952,270 of JANZLP010000064.1, read as the reverse complement.
CAATCCAGTTATATTGAACTGAAAACAAAAACTGAATGCAAAGCGCTGAATATAAATCTATATGAAACACTTTCATAGATGTACTTATATTTGCTTTATTCAAATTAGTCAACCAAAGAGTACAGTAATGATGGTGTTATAAGCACCACAATTGATATTATCGCTTTACTTGCATTAAATATATTTAGAGGTTTACGCTGGATTTATATTGATCTCTGGCCTTCACAGAAAACAGAAAATACAGGAAAATAAGGGCACTATGCAGTGACGATATACAGCTGTATGTTATCTCTTTCTGGTATGAGAAGAAAACAGAAATCTAGGAAGCTGGCCAAAATACACGTCCATCACAAATAGTCTGCTAACATGCTTTCAATTATGTGCTCTCAAAGGAATCAGAAGGTCCTAATTACAAGAATGAATGATAAACCTGAGCAAAATCCCAACGAGGGTGGCAGCTCAGCCTGTGTTTTTAAGAGATGCTGACACTCGCACTCTGGGGGAACAGCAGATGCTCAGCACGGCTGACTTCTGGGCCTTCAGTGAACAGGATTTGTTTTCTGGTATTTTTCTGGGCTTCAGAAAATCTAACAGGTTTTGGATTCATCTTCTTGGTTTACACAAGAATACCTATGTGCATTCCCTGTCTCAGACCCTCAGCTATGCTGCATTTAGAAATAATGTGGGGCCCTCTACTACCCAGTTTTGGGTGGGATTATGGCCACACAAGGCTTCATGGTGAATCTCTGGTTAAATGAGTAGACTTTGAAGGATCCCAGGTGGCAAAAATAAGAGGAGAGGCCTTACAGTAAGGACATGTTTTCGCCACCGAGGCTATACCAAGCAGAGATAAGATGCCTCAAAGCCTGGCCCATTTTCTACAACACCATCATTTCTACACTGTACTGGTACATGCAGCACAAAACTAGGGTCAGAGTATTCACAGCTGAAATCACCAAAGGTGAACTGGTAGTCACTCTAAGAGCCGAGTTGCTGGTACAAGGCTCAGCCACAAAATGAATAGGTTTGAAACTTATTCCCCACCGCAACCATATCCAACTAAAAAAATGGGCTCACTGCAGTCACGAGGTCTGAAAGGCATGCACATTGGCATCTTGTATTCTCACGCCCAATGAAGAGTAGATATCAGCATCCTCAATTAACCTATCCTGAATCAGTGATCATCAGCTCCAGTTATCCAGTTGCCCTATTCTGCATTATCGGACTGTCTGTCTTACAGAGAGAGTTTGTACTTATTTGTAAGCAACCCATGTCCCTGCTAGAATTTCTGGTTCGTTCCACTCTCTTCCCCCCTCCTCCCATTTTTTATATTTTAGATCTGCAGATGTTTTCACAGGCAGGGAAAATTTTATTCTATTCTTCCTCTAGATGACCTTCTACAATTCTAGCTTATCAGATGGTGTGCACACTTACATACAAAAAGAAAGAATGCAAATGTGGATCTTGTTTTTAATACTAATTAAATGCATTAGAATAATTCTGTAAGTTTTCTGCTCTATCTCGCATAATATTAAAACAACTTTAAGCAGTACCTGACTATTTCTACAAGCTACCAGCATAATGCACCCAGGTTATCATCTTCAATTACCAACCACTGACACTCACTGGGATTGCTAGTGGTAGGAAAGGACAATGGGAACATTAACTCCTCATCGAACAAAACTTCCCATAAATCAAATCTATTCTTGTCCATATAATAGAAATAAGTTTAATTAAAAGAAATGGAATGGAGGAAAGGGTCTGTAACTTAATAGGAAACTCCAGGCTAACAAAGGAGAATTCAGCCTTAAAGGTTAAATTGAAATTTCTTGAGCCAAGATGGAAATCCACAAATTTTGATAATGATTTTATCGTGTCAGTTCCTGTCAATCATTCACAAATGCAACTTTAGCAAAGAAACACAATATCAGGAAAAAAACCTAATGTTAAAGAGGAGTTAAGACTTACTGTTACCTTTTGAAACTGCTTTGCCATGTTTTTCATTAGGCACTGATCTTTGGGAAGAGATGTTGAACATCAAGTCTCAACAGCAAATAGCTCAGTCTGAGGATAGTGGTAGTGGCAATGGAGTGGCTTAAGGTGCAGTCCCTTGCTAGCAATAACTTCCCTCTGAAGCAGGATTCTCTATACCCACCCAAAGAAAGGCCTCCCTTCTGCCTCAGCTGAGCCAAAAAACTCTCTAGACACTAAGATCTGATTGCAATTATCTATGACAATTAATATTACTTTGGTTTTGGAAGCTCAGACTCCCTCACTATAACAGCAGCAGGGCAGGAAAATCATCAGTTCCCACATGCCCCGGCTCCTGCAGAAAGAGCAGAGGAACAGGGGGAAAGGAGCAGCCCTCCAGGCTGGAGAAAGGAGAGCAGGGACGACTACAGTGGGACAGAAAGCAGGGAAAATGATGAAATCTAGCTCTGACATACCCAAAGCACAGCTGGTAACATTAAGATTGTATGGTAAGTAGTAAGCAACAATAAATACGTTTTCCTCGCTATCTTCTTGTATCAGAGTATACTGCCTAGGGATAGTAGCAAAAACTCATGCTCACTTGCTCCCTTTTAGTCTCCACTTTTCCATTGCCCAGTTTTTTAAGATCAGGAACAGCACAACTTCACTGCCATTAAGCCAGTTTCATCCCCACTGCAAGAAAGAAAAATATTTGTTTATAATTAATTATTATTCTAATAAATTATAAAATAGTCTGAATTATTAATTATCCAGATACAAATATTCCAGATGCAAAAAGTATTTGACAGCAGTAAAGACTTGTTTACAGAAAAAAGTTATAGATGAATCCAGAATAATTACTTCCAGACCACTCAGACCACAGACATTCATTCTGGAATAAAACTGAGAAGTCCATGCATAGAGTTACTTAGGAGTCCAGTCTGAACTTTGAATTCAGTTGCTCCCTTCCTCTGAATTAGCTCTATGGTGCAGACAAGGCTATATAGTTAAACTGCAACTCAAAGAAAGCAGGAACAAGTAGCAAAATTGCTCCTCAAGGAATTACCATGGACTTTTTTTGTATTTAGGCTAGCATTATTCTAACTATGCATAACTCTCATAATAAGCATTTAATCAACTAATCCAATCACCCAGCACTTTTTCTGTCACCTTTCCGGAAGGCTGGGTTCCTATTTGCTCATATCTAACAGGCAACTTTGTACACTCCATTAGATTTTTTGTCTCTGGAGCCTGGTTCAAATTCCACACACTTTACTCAGTCACCTTCAAAGCACTTTATGATGGTTCATCACACCTAAAGCTTAGTACAAAGTCTGCTGCAGAAAATCATCATGATTCTTCAGTTTACAAATTTCTGCAAGTCCACTCCTCAACAGAGCTGGAGTTTGCTCTGGGACCATGTCATTTGCTTCCCAGCAAAATGCTGCTTCTGAGTACCTGCACTACAAATTTGAACTCCAAAGGTGACATCTGAGAAGGGCCCATTTTGATCCATGACAGGATTTGTGACAGGAACTCTGTGGCATACGCTCGTTCCTCAGATGGGGCACGCAGATAGAAGTAGCAGTAGCAATCTTTCTTATCCTGAGACATTAAACTTAGCAAAACAAAGACTGAAGTGCAGTTGCTATCCACAAGTGTAACAGGAGAGAAACACTGAGAAGAGAAATTTTGTGTTTAAATTCAAGTTCAAGGTGGAACAAGAATAAGCAAGCATAAAACTAGCCACAAATCTGGGGTGAAAGTTAGAAGGTGACTTTTTGGCCAGTATAGCAGCTAACCTGGAGAGAGTGGAGGGCACACAGGACTCAATCTCTTTCTGATTATATGACAACACTGTTAGGGGAACAGCAGTTTCATTCAAGAATTCAAAAGTTCCTTTCTAATCTTCCAGTCCCATGATGCAAATTAAGAAGTTTTTCATCCACTGGACAATTCTAAGTCCCCTTTCCATATCTGTTGGTCATCTCAGGCTCTAATAATGTATTTTGAAAGACAAGATTGTTAGATAGAAAAGCACCACTCACTCTTTTTACAGGTGGGCAAAGAGAGGCAAGGAGAACACGCAGGGTGGCCAAGGACAGGTGGGAGGACTGCAGAGCGGCAGGGACTTGGGCAGAAGTAGGTCAGGTTTAACCTGGTGACTGAGCAGACCCATTGGCCAGGGTAATGACTGGGTTAAGAGTGGCACTTTGCACAGTAGCATTTTGCTTGAAGAGTGTTTGTGTACCTACTTGGTCACTTCTAGACTTGTCAGAAGCAGTTGAAGTGACCAGTGAAATGGACTGAAGGCCCACTTGGAAACGAATGGGGTTTTTCATAAGATGGAGCTCTACCCTGTATCTTTTCTATAATGTCATATAAACTGTCTCCTTCTCTGCCTTCCTGCACACACACACCCCCAAGGCTGCTGCTTCATACCCAAAATCTCAGAATTCCACTCAGTGTTTTCAGGAAAATAAATATCGTTTGTCATTGCATGCAAACACATGGTTTTGTTATGGGTGGAATGTGTTCAGCTTGCCATTCCTGAAGAACTAATAAAAAATAAAGATACCTGAAAAAAAAATTGCACTTTTTTTTTTAACAGTTAGTAGCTGTTACTATCTGATGAAGTAAGGGTTTGTTTGCAACAGTATAAAATAGAAACATGAACGCAGATGTGGTGAATATGGAGTGATGTTATCATTTTAATTTCACCGTGGTTTTCTCCTTGTCTCACAGATTTTGGCATGAAATTATAGGGTATTTATGATGCTATACAAATTCTGTTTTCTACCTACATAAGGCATCTAAGGAAAAAATAGCTAAAAAATTCCTGTTCAGTTTTTCTAAGATGAATCTAGGGGGAAAAAAACACAGGTACCACCATTGCATTTAAAAAAGACAAAGGAACAAAAGGCAAAAAGAGAGATTAACTTTTTTGGATTCCCTATCTGAAAACAGCAGTCACAGAAATATGAAGTTCTTAGCTTCTGATATCACTGAAGTGATGTTATGTTATCTGATAGACCTGTCAAAGTGAATTTCTAATACATTGAATCAAAAAAAACTATGTTGAAATGGTCTGACTTACACTCATAAGAGTCAGGAAGTTCCAAGCTGAGGTTAGAATTTGTCTTCAGCTCTCCCAGTCGTGCTGAGAGGGCAGTAAGAACATTATGCTACATTACCCTCTTGGCAGACTTCTTCAGTACATGGCTGTAAGACTGGCCTGGATCAGAAACACCTTGTGTTTGTGAAATTAAGTCGCTAACTTTATCTGAGTGCAGCCATGTAATTTAACAGACCCAGATCTTGATCCAGTATAAGCACATTTCAGAAGCAAGTTTTTAGTTAAACTAATGAATAGGAAGAGGGACTGATAATGCAGATACTGAAGGGCCTAAAATTAGTGTTCACATACAAGAATTACTCTATGTTGCTGCAGTCAACACAGTTGCAGCTTAATAAAACAACATTAATGTGAGTCTAGACCAATGTGAAGGTAGACTTTATAACCTTAGAAGACAGACTCTTTTAAAATAGACCTGGGGAAAAAAAGAGAGATAGAGAGACCCCAGGTAAAGCTCAGATAGGGAATTCACTTCACCAGCTACTTGGGACATTCAGCAGCTCTGCCTATTCTTCCAAATCATACTTATTTAACTTTTCCCCCTGATCATCCACACTAAGAAACCTTGTCTTTAAGGGCTGATTTATTCCAAATAGTTTTTCTAGTGGTTTCTCACTGCAGGACTGTTGGCAGGCCTGCTCTAGGACAGCAGCAACTCACGGTTGCGGTTCATTAAGGTCCTCCCTTTGGAAGAGTGTCTTTCTGCTGACATAGATGGGATCTGCTGGGGCAGATCTCTGCTTGGCTGTGTGTACAAATAAACCCAACCTGCAGTGGAGTGATGGCAGAACAATTTAAACCACAGCATGTCATGTGCACATTAAGTCCTTGTGCAGCCACTTTCTCATACGTAAAAAAGCACCAAATTGCACAGCAGAAGGGAAGCAGAGGCAGAGCACGTTTCTCATCTTTTTAAAGAGGTATGCATCGTTTCCAGGCTTCTACCTCAGACACTTCACAGATACTTTTTAAGTTGTGGCTGCTGTATTTTGTAAAAAGTTCCAGTGAAATAAACCTCCTATCTTATTTCAATTATCCTCCAATTTATTGTCCTTGAGCTGAATTCATTTTAGCTCTGGGTGCCCACCTCGTCTTTTACAAGTGACAGTATGCCTCTTCATATTAATTTAATGACAACTGGGTTTAAAAAACATTCATGTGAGGAACCCATGATGCGTAAGCAAGGGAAATTTGAGCATGGTAGATGATAGTCTAGATTGAAAAGACTGATACCCATGACAACTTTGAACACAAATCCAGAGAAATGTTCCTGACTTGCATTAGAATCAAATAGCCTTTAATTTTAACTAAAGTCCTTGGTCATATTGAATATTAATGTTCATGGCTAGAAGTGGCAAGTCTGAGACAGTCACCATCTCTCTTCAGGCTGCTTATATTGGATTCATTAGCAATTTATCACCGATGTAAAGGCCGAATTCAATTCTATCTGTAGGCTCCAAAGCACATAAGACTTGGCATACCTGATGAATTGCAGATGAGCAGGAACTGGAGTTACCATAATAGAGGTTAAAGGCTTCTGGAAGCTGCAATAATTTTATGGTATTATGCAATTTGGACAATAATTATAGTCGTCAAAGGTAGAGTTTAAATAGCTCCTCAAAGGAAGCCTAAACTTAGAAACACGCTACATTTTTTAATCTCAAATATCAGATTACAGGATTGTTTTGAGGATTTCTAACCACTTCAGACATAATTCCTTTAGAATTTTTGAGCTTCAATTTGATATTATTCAATTCATATTTCTTCCTAAACATGAAACACAGTCTTAACAGGAAGCTCTGGGCCAGGCTGGGCTGCCTGAACAATGTTAAACAGTACTTAGAGCCAAGGAAACCAGCAAGGCAGTCAGAAGAGAAGAGAAGAGAAAGGCAATGCCTGAAGTGAGTAGCAGGGGAGCAGTATGGCCCATTATAGACAGGTTAAATTTTAGGGCTTTGACTGCTTTGCTTACATACACACAGTTTCAAAAACATAAAGGTTATCCCTTCACCTCTATCCTTTGCACAACAAAAATTAGGTGAAAGAGTTTGTCATGGTTTAATGCCAGTGAGCAATTAAATACCACGCAGCCGCTCACCCCCTTCCCCCACCCCCAGCGGGATGGGGGAGAAAATCAGGAAAAGAAGTAAAACTCATGGGTTGAGATAAGAACAGTTTAATAGAACAGAAAAGAAGAAAGTAATTATAATGATAACAACACTAATAAAATGACAACAGTAGTAGTAAAAGGATTGGAATGTACAAATGGTGCACAGAGTAATTGCTCACCACCCGCCGATCGACACCCAGTAGGTACCCAAGCGGTGATCCCCACCCCCACAGCACCCAGTTATTTCCTGAATGTGACGTCCCATGGTATGGAACACCCCTTTGGCCAGTTCGGGTCAGCTGCCCTGGCTGTGTTCCCTCCCAACTTCTTCTGCCCCTCCAGCCTTCTCGCTGGCGGGGCATGAGAAGCTGAAAAATCCTTGACTTAGTATAAACATCATCCAGCAGTAACCGAAAACATCAGAGTGTTAACAACATTCTTTAAGGCTCTTCCTCTGACAGCCCGCTCAGTGAAAAGCAACGTGGGCGCCTCTGCTTTGTGCTGAGTTCCTCCATACCGCAGATGTGGCCCCAGAAGCTGTCGATTCAATTCTTGCCTCTCCTGCAAATAATCCTGCGACCTTCAGAAGTGTCCGATTCCTGTTTGCCGTAGGTTCACGCCTGCAAATAGGCCGAAATCTCTTGCTTTGCTGGCTTTTCTGCTCTATCTGTTTGAAGTTCTGTGGGATAGGGATGGCCTCTTGGTGCGTTGCGTACAGAACTCCACAAGGCAGCTATCCAGCTTGAGGTCACTGGCTGCTGTAGTAGGATGCTTAATTTTGCTCAATAATATACTTAATAGAAAAATGTAACGTTAAGAGTTTTGCGGATTGTAACTTTGGGGAAGTGTTCTGAAAATAATGCAGCAGCGACTGCACCAGTTAATCAAGCTGACCTGATATTTTTGTGCAGAGTTGAAGATACACTTCATTATGCCAGAGGACTAATATAAACAGCCTATCTGTTAGTGCAGCCAGCTGGAAGTTCACGGAGATTCCAGTTCTGAAGTGACAGCAGTGGGATTCAAGCACATCCAGAAGTGCGGTGTAAATAGAGGGCTTACATTTTTTAACTGTGGTCTTTAATCTTAGGTAGATAATGCAACGAGTATGCATTCAGGCACCTTTCTTCTGGAGGTCTTTAGGGTCAGACATTAATCTTCAGATGATATAAATCTTATCCAGTAAGTTAGTCAAAATGTCATTTTCTCTTTGCAATCAGTATTAGAAATTTAGGAGATACCTGAGTTGTTAATAAATTTTCTACATCTGTAACTGGACGGAAGAATGGGATCTCAGCTGCTGTATTAACTTCTGCAGAGAGCTTTACCAGTTACGAACCTGTTATTCTATACTCTCATTTGGCAATTAGTACATCTATGCAATTTTCAGATCTCATTCTCCTTGCTGAAGAGCATTCCACATTGTACTTCACCTGCTGGCCAGAGCCCAGCGTTGTAGCCACTTCGGTGTTCAGCAGCACGGCTTAGATACAGAAAATGAAGATTCTAAATTGGCAGCAATCTCTGCAGCTCCTTTAAAATCAATGGACTGTCTAAGCTGACGCACGTCAGCTGAAGATCTAGCCTTGGTGCATTTTCTGACGTCGTTTTGACATGTTGT
>JANZLP010000064.1:3610054-3622828 GCA_026930925.1 Chelictinia riocourii | reverse complement strand
TAAAGTACTAAATTGGACAGTTACTGAATTGCAATGAAAGCTGAGTATGCAGCAGACTTTGCAATGATTGGAGTTTTAATAAAATGAAAGAAATTGTGAACATAGTGTGAAGAAGCTTTAGGAAAATGTTTTGCTTATTCCAAAAATAAAAGATATAAAAGTTTAAATGGAAGCTATTGAAAACAATTTTATTTAAAAAAATGCTTGGGGTTATATGCAGATTTTGAGATTGGTGAGCACCTACAGCCGTATGACTGTAAATGGTGTAAGAAGAGAGGCTTATTGTAGACATCTGATGTTTAGAGGAAATAGTGCTGATATGTTGTTAAAATGTTAAGAACCATTCAACCAAGCTACAGAAGTAGTAGTACATAATCGTCCATCTCATGAGTATTGTCTGAGGTGGATGGATCTATAGAAAGTGTATGTGTCACTTTCTGTACAGATGGATGGATCTGATCTTTCCCCAGTCACCCACTATAGTTTGGGTATTATTTTACAACTTATATTTTTTAGAGTTGTAAGGAGTGTGATCATCTCAGTCCCTCCTTTGCCACTCCTGCCAGCAGGATCTGGGAGGGCTGGGGAAACTGGGGGGTGGATGCATGGCTCTGCTACTTCCCTGCTGCGTGACCTTGGTCATGCTCAGCTGCGTATAGGATGTGAAATGAAAAAGGGAAGAAATAAAAAAAACCAACTGCCCAAAGCCCAAGTGTGACATAAGGAGCCTCGAGGCAACTTTCATCATGTTTTTAATGTGGTTTCCTTCATCTCCCTGGGCTCGCCTGTTTGCTAGAGCAGATTGTATTTAGATGATGTATTTACCAGATCAACAGGAGGATGCTCCCCCCAACCATCGGACCCCCTACCCCATAACTGAACCTAACAACAACAATAACAAAAAGATCTGATTCGTTCTTTAAAAATACAGTTCTGCAGCACAGTGTCATTTTGTCCTTGTGCTAATTCCAAAAAAGCATTTGGCCTCATTACTCATCTCTGGAGGGAGATGAGCACTGGTCTGATTCCTAAAAAACGTCTCAAGTCCTCAGAAGCGTGAAATTTCAATTTCAGCTTCAGAAGATTGCATGTTGGTCCCAAAAAGAAAAAAAAAAAAAAGCTTCCATGCTGGAACAATATTGATGCTTTCCAGGTCAGGGTTTTGTCTGAAAAATAAATACAGCAGAGCAATCTTTCCCAGCATTACCTAGGGCCCTTTTGTTCCTGTGTCCGGTGTGTGCAGCATGCATCCCAAATTTCAGTAGCCACTATCAAGCTCTCCCTGCAGAGGTTGGCTGTGGACATACATGCAGATTATTTTTCCTTTTCCCCTCATAAAGAAACAGTGATTCAATTGTAAACCACTCCCATTGAAACTGGGCTTTTTATGTTGTATACCACGAGAGAGGGAAACCAGGAGAAGTAGCTGTAACCTTGCAGAGAGACTGTTCTTCACACTTTGCTGTCTTAAATCTCTTATGATGTTTATAAACTTGAGGACCAACAGCTTTTGAACCAGTTCTATGGAATGATAATGCCTCAGGCTTCTCTTTCAGAAAGCTTAGTCAGTTGTAAAGGAGTGTTGGAGCATTACCTTGATTTTGCAGATGGGAGAAGAGAGTTACAGAAATGGGGAGTGGAGAATGCAAAGAAAAGCAGTCTGAAACCAGAACCAAGGTCTTTCCAGCATTGATGCTGGGAAGCATTGCGAAGCAAATCACATCTTGGAGGAGTTAAATGAGGCTCCCAATGGCCCATGATGGGATCCTTTGCAATTAAATCCCACCAGGGACTGCATGGGTAGCAGCAGTACTCTTCTCCCATCACAAGATGTCAAGTGGAAGGGAGTTGATCTGGCCAAGGGTGCAGCAGAACTTGCCTGTGTCTGTGGTCCAAGTGGTTCATTTTTAGCTCATGCTGGTAAGGATCCTATAGGTCATCTCCAGAGGCTGATGGTTTTCAAATATAAGATTTCATTTCCAATGGACTCTCCATGATCTGATGGAGCTGGGGTGAAGCAAGAAGCTTTGTTTCTGCAGAAGGTAAAGGGAACCTCTTTCCATATTGATTTCTTTTTAAGGCTACATAACACAGAAAAGGGTTGATCTGGCCAGACTGCAAGACATGGGCAGAAATTTTTGCCAGACTTTCAAAGGTGTGGGTCTCCTCGCTTGGTAATGTAACGGCAGAATATATGTCCTCCATTACATATTGCAGACAGTAAGTGCTGCCTCCAGATTATTGGTCCAGATTACTCCAACAGGATATTTACAGGTCCTTACATGTCATGGATCTCAAAGTGCTTTAAAAAAGTGATACTGTTGGCACAGAACTTGAGTAGTTTTGGATAAGCCAGGATGTCCATGCCAGCCCTGATGATGGATTTAAAAGCTAAAACCAGAAACACAAATTACCAAAGCCAGGGGAATCTCTATGTGCATGCAGCTGCTTAAAAAAGTAATGGTCAGTGTTTTGAAGACCAGGTGGTGGGTGGTTACTGGTGGCATTCTTCAGGGACTGATACTGAGGCCTGTGCTCTTTACTGTCTTCATTAACAACCTGGTCTCAAGCCAGGCTCCGTGCATCTGGTGATCCCGGAGGTCCCAAAGTACACACCTCCTGGCAGGCTAGGAGCTGCAGAGTTCTGTTGTTACTGTTATTAATTTATTGTGGTTTTATTTTCATTTCTTTCACTAGACTGTCCTGATGATAACACATTTCTGGTGTAGCTTTACATTCTGATCCCCTGGTTTTCGTTGTCGTTTGGACACGGTCCCATTTGGAGTGAATTTCTGAAATGAGGCCTGATTCACTGGTGAATCACGCTACTTCTGAGACAAAAATAAAAGAAAAAGCTAGAGCAGTTTGCTAGTTATGGAAACAAATTTCTAACGTGGAGAGCAAAACCACAGATATATAGAAATGGAAAATAAGAAACAGTTTTACGGTAATGAGAAACGGAAACATGGGAAGAGTACCATTGTGGATTTTGAGATCCTTTTTATCTCTTAATTAGATAGTTTACACAGCAGTTGCTTTATAAATACATATTTGGCCCTACTGGACATTTGGCCATAATGGAGATTTTGCAATACTCCTTAAATAGTGCAGCCCGGCTGCGAACCAGGTGGTGCTCAGCCATGTGCTACTTAGTTTAGGGGGTAAATGGGAACTGCTGTTTCTTCCTCATATTTTTTATTTTGTAGGACTTGGACACTATGACCAAAGCTCGTGCATGTTGAGAATTAAATCTTTTGTTTTAATGAAGGTGCTTTGATTTATCTTGTAATCTCCGTTTTATGGCCCATCCCCCTGAACTGCATAGCAATGGTAATTCATGACTCATTAAGTGTTAAGAGATCTGTCTCCTTGGGCCAGCCAGCCGGCTCCCTCCTGCACCGGGGACAAGATGGCTTGGGCTTGAAGCTGCCCATGCAGGTGCGGAAAGGCACCATTTGCATTTCTGGAGTTGACACACCATCCTTATGTCCTCCGGCACAAATGCAGTGTGCTGCACCAAATTAGCCAGCGTGCTGCTGGTTGGGTGGCTCTGATCCGAAGTTAAAATTTCCCTCCTCACCAGCTGCCCCAACTTCCCAAACAAAGCAGTTGTGCCTTCTGATGGTTTTACGGCTTCACAGGAACTGCTAAAATAAGCCAGCTCTTCAAACACCTGTTGAAGAGTCTTTGTTAAGTCCTCATAAATAACAACATGTAATGGCCACACACCTCCAGACCCTCTGACAGGGATGTGAAATAGCTGGGTCTCTCTGGCAATAACTGGTTTTCTATTTCTTCCGTTTGGAGTCTCAAATGAGCAAGTGGTTTTGCCACACTATGGGTTTGTTCTTTTATTCAATATTGTTATAACCCATAAAATGTATAGCCAGATTGCAAAGGACAATGTTGTTCCTGTTATTACCGAGATCATCTTTTAGTAGCGTCAGCTCAGCAGCTGGCTGGGGGGGCAGCTGGTCCAGCTCCTGCTACAGCAGGCAAGGACCTCTCTTTGCTTCAGCAGTCCTGCTTCGCACAGGCAGACATCCATGGAGGGAGGCAGTGGCTTGAGGGAAGCACCCCGAGATGATAGTTGATTCACAGGTCACTCTCTCAGTGGGCATTTACACACCTACCACAAAAGCTATGTAGACCTCAGACATCTTGCTGGCCATCACCTCCACTCTTTCCCCAGCTGCCAAAGAAAATACTGCAAAGACAAAGGCTTGGACGTATGGAAAAATAAACAGCCCAGTTCCCTACACTACTGGGCTTCAACAGATTTCCCCACTTCCTAATCAAGAACTCCTCTCACTGATTCTCCCACCCCGAAAGAAAGTAGATACCCTCCCGTGCTGGGAAGAGGTGAGAGGAAGAGCTTGTACCTTCCAAATCCTTACAAAGGTGGATGCTGTTGAAATACTTCCTTGCTCCCAAAAGGAGATACAGATGGAAACCCACACTAGGAAACTAAACATCGTAATCCATCATCCAGGATTGAGGATGATGATAAGATCCTCAGTACCCTTTCAGTATATCAAGGAAATTGATTTACAGCTCTCAATGTGAAAGACACGCTTTCACAGAAACATTCATCCCACACATAAAAGACTTTCAGATTTGAACTGGGTAAACCTTTACTACGGCACATCACTTTTCACTGACTCACATAAGGTTTTATAAAGGCCTTAGCGGCAGCACTTTAAATACGCACTAAACCTCATTAAGCACTTGCTGCGTTCCAGATGATAATGCCATGGTATTCTTGCAACCCATCACAGCCAGATGCCTCAGAGGCCAAACCCCACCTTCCTCAACAGCATAAAAACCAGCACATTCATCAAATTTTTCTCCAAGGATTCCTTCCAAGTTCAGCCCTTAGTCTCCATTTCTCCATGGGTCTGTGAAAGTGTTTCTTTGCACAGCGGTGCTGCATCCAAGGAGGGTGTGGGAATTCACAGCAGTGCTGTCGGGCTTATTCATTCCTGAGCTACATAACACTGTGACAAGGTTCCCCTGTGGCTACTCCCTAAATTTTTTGCTGAGAGACATTTTGCCCTTTCCCATTCCCCAAGTTCCCCATTTGCCCTGCAGTGCTTCTCAAACCTCATTCCAGCCTTGAACAACTGAAACGTTGCTTAAACACCCATAGACGGTTAGCCTCCTATTTGCACAGAACAAAATCCTTCTGGTAATCCCCTCTATAGTTCTTCTCCTTGGCTGAGGAGTTAAAGGTGATATACTTTCTAGTCTGAAGCTTTTTTTAATGGATCTTAGATCAGATATGCTTCTTTGACACTCATGCATGTAAAAATAGCAAAGTCCAGGCCTCGGTGACCTCCTCTGGATACATTAAGATATTAAAGCTAAGCATATGCAGTAAGTGTTTGCAGGACTGAGACTATGGGGACTTAGTACACCACAGTCATAGGTGATAACTTGCCTTACTAATTTAGAAGGTGCAAAATTAAGATTCAAATCACAGGCTCTTTCTGAAAGTGCAGGTTATACTTTCAAAGCAAAAGATTTTTTCATTAGATGTTATTCACTAATATTCAGTAATGTTGGCAGTAAGCCAACCAATTGATTTTTGGCTAAACCAGTGTATTTCTCCTACCATAAACTCTTATCAACAAACAAACAAAAAAGCCCAGGTTTACTCTGTCTTGTGGCAGGCCTGACATCTAGTCCCAGGAATTTCAGGGGCTAATAATGCAAATGCCACACTGAGATTACGACTGGACTGGGGAAGCCGAGATTCATATTGTTCAATGGCACCATCTTCAGTCAACTACAAAGCTGATTATTAACTGGCTTTCAGAAGAATTCATGTTCCTAGGTCCAAAGTCAGGAAAAAGCATTGTATGAGTGCTTCTGAACTAGCATGCTACAACCTCAGGAAATTCACTGTTGCAGCAGAAATATCAAGAGTTTCTCCAAAAAAGGGAAAATCTCTGTACATTTTGTCTGCTTTAAATTGAGAAGAAAGAAGTGTTGTTTAATTGAGAAAAATGTTGCTTACATAGTCACTTCTGGGAAAGCCTTGTCTTGGTTTGTTTTTCTTAGAGGGTTGATTGTTTTTGATTAATTATTTGTGAAGTAATTTGTACATTCAGACCAAATCATGCAGCATTCTGGTCATATGAATGCTCAGAAAGATCTCAAATTAAATACCAATTCCCAAAGTTTGGAATTTACTTTTGTTGCTTTGAAAATAGTACTTACTGTCCTAAATCCGCATCTTTTTTTATGCTTTAAAACTAAAAGTATCAAAAAAAAAAAAAAAGAACCTGATAAAAGTTAGAGCCTATCCTCTTCTTAAGTGATAGTATAGATATTTGTGGGAGTCTAATACCATAAATAAATGGCATAGTATGTTTATTCTTATCACCTGAAAGCATCTTTTAACTCAAAATACAATAATTGGAACATCTGTTTGTGATGCAGAATTTTAGAAAATGGTTTTAGTTATATGTTTACCAGAAATGTATAGCAAATTGCTGGCCAACTCCTCCCCATCTTCTTCCTTTCTTCCTCTATGCATGCATGCTTTCAAAATGGGACTAGTATATGTAGGTACCTTGTTCTTACAGTTAAACCTAAGAGAACTGAATGAATGTGGATCTAAGAATAGCTTTTTCATCCTTCCAAGGCTGACCAGTATTTCACGGTTTGTGTTTCCTTTCCAGCTGACCCCCTGGTTGGAAGTATTGCCACTCAGTATATGACTAACAGAGCAGAGCACGACAGAATGGCCAGACAGTGGACCAAGCGATATGCCACATAGGAACCTACTCTAGGATTTGCTGGACCTGTGCAAGCACATTCACTAAGTGCATCAATAGCCCTTCCCTTCATTCTTATTTTTTATTAAATTTTGAACCATTTTGTGACAAAAGGTTGTCCTTTCCTTTTGGTTTTATTTTTATTTTTATTTGTTTGGGGGTTTTTTGTTCTGTTAACTTGAAAGTTGTTTCCCTCAAATGTAGGCAGGGAATTTTGGTTATCAGTGCAAAGAATGTTGGATCTGTAATAGTATAGAGCTTTGTCACAAAGCTTTGTATTAATGTGTGGGTTTTTTTTTTTTCTTTCATGTGGTTTTGGGGAAAACAAATGAATTCAGAATTATATCTCGTTTCTACTTAAATGTAGTGTTTAGGGTTATTTTTTTGTACTGAAGTCTTTAATGGTGGGTGCATGCTACTGGGAACAAGTTTTGTATAAAAGCTTAAAATCAAGAATCACTGTGCATTACTAAGACTGTGTTTATCACTAGCCTTCTGTTTCCCACACAAAAGGCTATTGCGTTGAACAAATTAATATGTATTTTGATTTACTTAAAAGAAGAAAAGTGCTTGTAAATTTCTTAGGGACCTGCCACTTTTGACTGTGGATCAGTTGATGTACACTTGTATTATTAAAGCACTCAATAAAACACTGTGGCTGATAAATGCACTTCTTGCAAGACGGTGCTTTTTGCAGTATCGGCTGCATAGTCCTCACATAATACAACTCCAGGTTAAGCAACTATTTTTAGACCTAAACTATTCATTTCTTCTCAGCAATGCATTTCTTAACTTAGAATTCTTCATTGTGTATATCTTTCATATACAAACATCTTCCAAATTTTAAGGCCTTTCTTTCACATGCCAGTGCTCAGGTCAGCTATTCAGAAGCCTCTTGCTACATCTTTTATACTATGGCTTCATTATATCCATCTTGTTACATGTAAAATAGTTGGCTATAAAAATAGCCTTGCAGTGAAAGCAGAATATTGATGATGATTTTATACAGCCGGCCTCATTTTGCCTTTCTGCAAGCTCTTTAATTGTAAAAGCAACTGTTTGTTATTTTAAAAAGTAAATGAAGGTTTTCGATGGAAAAATTGAGCCCACTGCACCAATCATTCCCAGCACGTTCAATGGCAAGAGTATTACTATTCAGCTTTGACCTTCAGGCTAATTTTAGATATGCAGCCATAGGAGGAAAACTTCTACTTGGCTAAGGAAATGTGTGGGTGTTGTGATTTAGAAAACATATACTGTGATGCTGATATCTGAATGTTCCAAGTGTTGCAATGCATATTGGAAAATCCCTGTCTCATATAATTAAACGTTACAGATGCTATATACAGTGCTTGCCTGCCCTCTCCCCTCTCTCCTTGCCTCTTATGTTTAAAGAAGATCTTATCTTAAAGAAGATACATTACAATAGGGACAGTATAAACATACAGGGAGACCCAAGCCCATTATGCTCCAACCCAATCCAACCGTCCTGAAAACTAAAGCAGCCAAGGTGACACCATAGGGCCTCTACGCCAACCGCTGTGCTGCTCAGCATTTCTAGGCTGTTTTGTTTTTCTCTCAGCCATTTGCTAATAACTGAACACACATACAGCTTGAATTTACTGGTGAGTTGTCCTCCATGTGTGAAGAGAAGCTGAATGTTGACTTTGTTGTAGGTGGTATATAACTACTGCCCCGGGAACCACAGGGATCTCAAAGAAACAATCAGTCTCTTACGATCAAAGCAAACAGAGAGTCTTCTGGTGTCTGCAGACGCCAACTGTTTACAAGCCTGGCCATACAACATTTTGAGGCCAACAGATCCTAAATACCAATGTGGAAGAACAATAACAGTTCAAAAATAAAACAAAACAAAACCCCAAAACCAGATTTCTCTGAGCCAGAACACCTTCTCAGGACAACTGTTACACATGCTTCTCTTGGAAGTTGCTTCCGCCATACAACTTGCCACGACGTACCTCCACGTCTGAAGGGAACCTTCCTGCTGTAAAAATACAACAACAAAAGGGTAAAAGGATTACAAAGAACAACTCTATCTTGCCCAGTACGGTAACTGCATTACTTCTCCTCTTACCCCATCTGCTGAAGAGATTCCTGCCATAAAAGACCCGTATCCCGAGACAGCAATTAATAGGCAATTTCAGATTTCTTATGAATTACTTTAAGTGTCTGCCGCTCTACAGCCTTTATTTACACTCATCTGAGCATAATGCAGTAATTTCCCAGGTACATTTTAAGCCTGCTTGGAAAAGAGGTCTTTAATTCCTACTTTTTTTTTTTTTTTTCCAAAATCTAAAGCAGACATTATAAACAGAAGAGCCTATGGTATCTCTAATGAAGACGTAACTGAAAGACAGCTGAGGTACCTTGGAGGGGGAATCACAGAATTCTTAATAAATGTCTATTCTCAGTTCGTCAGCTCTCACTTGCCTTTCTTACCAATCAAAAGCTGCGCAGTTTGAATTTGCAGGTAAGTTGCCCTCTGTGTGAAGCTGAACAGTCGCTTTGTCCTAGATAATATAAAACTACTGCCTTTAAGAACCATGGGGATCTCAAAGAAATAATCAGAAAGGATCAACCCACGTTGATTAAAGCAGATGCAGAGTCTTCTGGCATCTGCAGGAGCCAAATGTTTGCAAGTCTGGCCATAAAACATTCTCCTCTATTTGCAAATCTGCTCTATTTGCCTCCCAAGTAATTCTTTTTCTTCATCTGCTAAAACCTGCGAAATATGAAGCGTTATTTGAAACCTGCTGTTGTCGCTGAGGAGAAATGAGCCATCCCTGAGAGAATTCAGTTTGCCTGCAGAGCCCCACTGAACAACAATATATTGGCATTATCTCTTTTTCTCCTTTTCTTTTTCCTACATCTAGAAAATACTGCGTGTTACCCTGTCTCACTTTTGCTCTTCAGATCCAATGCAAATTTAGCTGATTCCTGCTTCCTCTTTTATGACAAACCATCTTTCTAACTTCTTCTAGACAGTGAAGCCCACATGCTGCCCTCCTACAAGTGGGTATGAAGGTCTTCCAAATGACTCGCACCCAGTAAAACATTCAATAGCATACAGTTGTCCTAAAACAGCAGATAAAGGCCATCACTTCAGCAAATCTCAGTATTTTCTCAGGGACACAAAAATGCTAAAACTGGGTTTCTTTAAAGGCATCTTACAGCTTTTCTGGATTCAATTGCAATATCAAGTAAACAATATTTAATTTCCAGTAACCCCAGCTATATGTCACTGTCCCATATTCTTTGAGTTCAACTCAGATGAAACCAAAATCAGGGAACTCTCCAAACTGTATTTACCCATTCACGAATTATTGAAGTGTCCTTCATATCCCCCTGTCCAACTGACCAGCTGATGTCCCTCTCCAGAAAACTGCAGAACAACATAGTTTAAATTAAGGTACGCAGAGACAGCATTTCCAGACTGCTCCAGGAGTGAGTTTTAGCAGCTCATAACCCTTTTGATTACATGCATTGTGAGTGATTGCAGCCAAACAGTTAAAATCCATTAAAACCAGCTGCTGTGCCAGGAATAAGGCAGGAATAATTCCTCTTGAAAGATCTTTCTTCAGCTTTTCATATTGTGAGGTGCAAGGGGATACACAGTCATATCCCATGCCCAGGCAACGGGCAGCAGCTCACAGCCCTTCTGCCCTGTGACCCTGTGCAACGATACCATGTAAGTATGAAACACCAGAGGTGTGTCGGGCCCCACGAACCCCAAAATTGGGCGTCTCTTCAGGGCCCTCTCATCCTTTTAAATCCTGGCCCAATGCAGGCTCCAGGTGCAGTGCATGCTCTGAGCTGCTGTTACAGCATGCTCCCTCCTGCTGGCTGTCTTATCTCCAGCATTGGACTGGACGCTGATGCCAGTTCAAATAGCTCTTCCTGAAGTTGCCTGAGCACAGTAATCTCTGACGCCCCAAGTACCTGCCCAGAATGTGCCCCCAGGCCCCTCTCCGCTCCCCCTTGCCTAAAGCCGTGCCCACTGCAGCTGGAAAAGGAGCAGAAAAGCAGCGGTGGGTCCACTGGGGTAGGAAGATGCCAGGCAACGATTCACAGCACAGCAACTCCCAGTTACTCCAACCCCAGGTGGAGTTATCCTGGAGTCTCTTTTCTCCTTGCCAGTTCTCAGAAACTTCTCTTGTCTCTGGAGTTGGACATCTTGCCCCAGGCCCATGCAAAATGATGGACATCAGTATTATGAGCCCTTGAGCTCACATGGGAACAGTGCAACAATTGTAGCTGGAGTTTCAGATTCCGTGGGGGAGGAGGTTATCCTCATATTGTGTGTGGTTGGTCACCAGATGCAACTACACCCTCCAACTGGCCCATAAGATCTCGGGGTGGAGTTGGAGCAGTGCTACATCAACTGCTGGGTTCACTCCAAATGTGTCAGTGTGGCCTCAAGACTAAATCAAAGAGAGAATATGGCAAGAGACTCAGAGGCAGTTGCTTCTGCACCAGGGACCAGCTGGGTGGGGAAAGTTTGATACATTCAGATTTTCTATCACGGGGTGGGTGACTAGGTTTTTTTCTAATCTTTAATAATGCTTGTAGTTATGGTTATTGTAACCTGTATTGCAATAAGTTCTGTCAAATGCTTTGTAGTAAAGCCTGTACTAACAATTAAGTATACTCCTTTAAAAACCTATTCATGCATTGGATATTCCTCTGTTTAATATTCCACTTTAATTCTAGACCAGAATGGAATGATGGCCCACAATGAGCGTCAAATTCACTGGACTGCACCCCCTTTTGACTTTAAAGGCAAGAGGTGACTGTACCACCACTCCAAGGAAACCAGTCGAATTATCACTGTGGTCACGGGGTGGATTGTGGCAGTACGTGCCCCCATCCTGCTGGCAGGAAACAAAACTCCTCCAGGCAGGGAGAAGGGGGAAGGAAACCCTGGAGACCGCAGGTCGAACCAATGGAGACGTGCCAGGTACACTGAGGTGACTGTCTTGGCCAAGAGGGATTAATGACCACAGTCTGATTTGACAGGGTTATAAAGGGGGTCCCGACGGAGGACACGTTGGCATCAGTCCTCCTGGGAGCAGTGGGTCTGGGTCTGGGACTCCCCTTCAGGCCGGGCACCACCTGAGGTAACTCCTGAGGGAGAGAGCCCTCAGCTTGTAGGGGAGTGGTATGTGCATTTTGAGCCATCGCTTTAAATCTCAAGGATTCTTAAGTCGCCTGTGCAGTACTAATTCCTCTTACACCATCGTGCCTATGGTTTTATAAAACGTTACTGGACTTCTAACCAAGTCTCACTGAAGAATAAACCTGAGCTTTAACTTCTGTTGGATTTGGTTATTTGTGCATCTGTAACGTTAATGGCACAGTCAGCAGGATGGTGTTAACAGAGGAATTATGATGGAGGCACAGCTGAAGTCCTTCTCCCCCTGGTCTGTACCGGGTGAAGGAGAAGCGGTCAGACCCTGGAGCGGTTGTGGAGAGAGCAGAACCGCGCCGCAGCAGTAGCTGGGACAAGGCTCATTTTATAGGCTGTTTCCTAACAGATTTTGACAATCTGATTTTATGAAACGGTTGTCTTGGTAACCCATTCATTTTGCTTACATCGATGAAAAAGCAAATGAGAAAACAGTAATCTGGTTAGAATTCTTAAATCTCCCACAATTTACTTGTTTTTATTTTCATGTCAGATAACATACAAACTGGAACCCAAAGTAATATAAATATGTAACACTGAATAATGTCTGTATAGCTCACAGGCAGATATATGTACTATCCTTACTTGGTATATAATTCACAAGGGTTTTAATTATAAGCTCTTCAAGGCAGTGACCTCATTTTCAAAGACATCTGTAAAGTGCCAAGCATCATAATGGTACTGTCTGAATAGTAACAGAAATATCTGTCTCATAGGAGAAGTTGAGCCTCTAACACTACTCATCTTTTATCTACTGATGGGAACCATGCTGTGAAAATACTACAG
>JANZLP010000064.1:3315626-3326359 GCA_026930925.1 Chelictinia riocourii | reverse complement strand
CTTTGGTGCTCGGTCCCACCGAACTCAGTTAACATCCTCCAGCCAGTGGTTTTGTGGCACTGCACAAATGTTGTAGGCAGAGTCACACAATTAAAGTCACAAATGTTGTAAATCTCCGTCCTTCACATTAACGAGATCGCAAAGCCCTCGCAAGCAAAAGACCGTAGCATCCCTTGAATACTGTTTTTTTTAATAAAACCTTTATTCTTGTAGATTTGTGCCCTATATTGGAATAGTGACTATCTTAATGAATGATTATCCAAAATTTAAGGTAAGAGCTCTTTCATTTTCTGCGTGCTTCTCCCACCCCAGCTAAAATTACTTCATGAGAACTTTATACACACAGGCAGAACTGTTTGCCCTGTATGTTTGCTGCTATTACAGAATCTTTTAGATATGAATATGCACTCTTGTGTCTTCTCTTCTTTCTCTTACAGTATGCAGTCCTCTTTTTACTGGGGTTATTTGTGCTGGTCCATCGAGAGTAGCCTCTTGTATTGAAGTATGAGGTGAAGGTGCCATGGATGTTTTTTAGATGAACATTTTACATAGATGATGGTCTGATGTGCCAAGAGGAAGATGAAAACATGCATTTCAAAGCTTCTTGCCAGTTTGGGTTTGTTTTGTTTTTTACTGCGTAAGGGCGAATGTTTGTCACAGTATTTCCAATGGTTTGTCACATTTTAGCATTTTTAGTGAGTTTTTATATTAAAAATTTAAGCCAAACTGTTCAGTGTTTGTACTTTGAAGCTGAGCTTCCTCTCAAAGTGCCTAACAGGACTGTGTCCTCTAAGTCTGTGCCTCCGCTGGGCAAGCATGGCCTCTGCCTATGCTAACTGAACTGTCAGACGGTGAGCTGTGGAGGTGATGTTTTTTCCAACTGAGAACTGGAATAAAGATTTTGCATCTCACCCAGTATGAGCACTGCCACGTTCTTCATTATTGCCCTCCTGAGTGCAGCCTTGTTGCCCAGTGTCCTTGGGGGGGTACCTGGGCTTTGCTGTTGTAGATTGACTCTTAGGGCCTAGCAAACTAACTTGTGCTCTCTTTACAGAGCAATAGCAGCTGCTCCTCTCATTTCTTTTTGGAGAGTGAGCAGTCCTGAACTGTAGATCTGTTCAATATTTCTGTTTCTGTAAATTACACTGAAATAATCTGCTTAAAGACTGCAAGGTGGTTTGGGCAGAAGATGGCAAAGGATTACTTCATGCATAAGCTGTCATTGCGGCACTAGGTAACAGAAGAATGGAGATGGGCAACACCCATAGCTGTTTGGCAGGGATGATTTAGTAGGATGCAACAGTAAAATTTTCTTCGTTTTGGAAAGGGGTTTTAGGTCTCTAATGATCCGTGCAGCTGGCCATGTCTCACAGCTCACCTGAAAGCTACAGAAAGGCTGAGCCCCCACTACCCTGAAGTCTGAAAAAAGAAACCAATTGTCACCATGGCCATCAGCTTTTTTTGTAGGCTTCTCATTCAGGATAGTGATCCTGCTTGTGAAGATGTGATGTCAGAGGAGAGCCCAAGGAAGGAGGTACAAGAGACTCTAGTTATCAGCTTCAATATAAATTTGTGCCACCTGCACTGAGTGATTGACCATTATAATTTGCCCCCATGGTGTCTATACTGATTCCTGAAAACATTTTGCTTTGCCTTCACGAGGGAAGATCTTCTCAAGAGATGGCAGTGGGAACACAGTGCCATTGCTACCTCCATCTGAGGCTGCCTGACCCCTCTTCTGCAGTTTACTTTCCGGTTGTCTTGCTAGGACAGCTTTGCCCTGACCATGGGAGCCTGTCTCCTCCCTTGGGTTAACAGCTCTTCTCTCAATCTTGCAAAATCTACAGACACTTCAAAGCTACTGTGCGTTATTTCAGGTGCATTTCACTGCATCCTCTATTCTCTCTTCCTCATGACTGCTGCAAGATTCCCTAGCAACAGGGATCATTAAAGATGGTTACTGCTGCCATGCAAACAGCTTGTGTAGGGTAAAAGCAGTCAGGAAAGGCAAGGACAAAACCCAACGGGGTTTTTATGGTCTGTTTTCAGTTCCTTGCATACATACCTCATTAGGCTTGTCAGGCCTGTCCCACCTATGGAGGTGAATTGTGCTGTTAGTTACGTCTGTGGGACCATTTTGCTTAATGCTCAGTAGCTGGGCTGACCTATGGTATCCCAATACGAGTTGGTTTAATTGGGTGGTTTGTTCCCTGAGTAGGATGAAGCAAAAAATCATCTTACGGTGGGACACTGCAAAGAGTCTATGAACAGGTTCAGTTCCTAGCACTAACTAAGCATTGGGCCTATGGCTCTTTGAGTAATCATAACAGTAATAAAAATGGTGATAAAATCTGTATCTGCCACTTGTGGTGCTGGAGGCCTTGAGAGGAGAATTTGGATATAGAGTTTCTCCAGAATACTTGAGTCGCAGATGGGATGTTTTGTCAAAAGCCAAACCTAGGCAGCAGTGAGGGAACACAAAATCACCTTTGAGAGCTGCCATCACCGTGGAGCACCTTCCTGAGGACTTCAAGCAGCATTTCTGCCTTTGTAGGTCATACTGAGGCTGAGTCTCTGTTCCCTGCTCTGCCTTTAGCTAAAGCTGGCTTTGTGCATAAATTTGTTTTTAACTTGGGCTCACATAAAGTCGAGCTCTTCTGAAATCTGCTAATCAACACCTCTCAGTGAAAACTCGCTGAAAGTGCTGCTGTTACTGTTCTCTGAGTGTTCTCACTTTCATACCCTTTGCAAAAATCTAAGCAAGCAGAAGCAGTTGTGTTGCTGTCACTGAGTTAATTTGAAAAAAAAGGCTAAAATACAAAGGATTTATGATTATAGAGCAAAGATTAGCTCCTAAAGAGCATCTGCTGAAACCCCAGTTCTGAGAGAAAAGTAACGGTCGTTTTGAGATGTTAGGAAATAAGGTCCCCTTCCTGCCTGTGGCAGGATTACTGATTACTGGCAGCAGGTGTCAGCAGTCAGTGCAGCTGAGGACACACTTTCGTTGCCAGTGTGGTGCAAGCCCACACTTGGGCACTTTGCAGGAAGGTGTGCCTTTCCCAGCCTTGCTCTCGCATAAGGCAAGGTGAAGTGATTGAGCCGGAAGCGCCTAAAAAATGCAAGGTCATTGGGGTGAAGGTTGACATGAAGCCTGCTGCAGGCCAGCTTCAGTGGCTTGCTCTCTTCTGGGTTTGAAGGCACGTCAAGAACAGAAACAATTGCCCTAAATCAGGGGCTGGGGTGTGAGATTTGGGAATTAATCTCTATGGCCCATGTTCTGCCTATTTTCAGCTCAGTGTAGCTGAGAACCTGGTTCTGTGTTTGTTATCTGCAGTCCTGAAACAAGGTGTTGGCTTTAATTAGAATGAGGATAAATAAGCAGTTAATCCACTCACAGCTGGAATGCCCACCACCTCCCACACTGCCTCCCATATCACTTCCTGCATCCCTGTAATGCTTTTCCTGCCACAGTGGGAAGAGAGGGTGCTGGGGATAAGCCTGTACAAACTGGAAACTGAGAATGTGGGGGCAGGATGACAAAGAGTTGTTGCTGGCTCTATCCCCGCTAGACTTATTCTGCTTTGCTGAGCAGAAAAGCTACAGAGCATGCAGGATCTCTGGTTCAGCTGGGTGCTAATGCTGAAATGCGTGGTGAGCACTGCTGCGCTCCCGCAGAGCCAGGGGTTTTGCTGTTAGAACTTGATGTGTCTTTGTTTTTTATTCTAGTTTTATTCTTTTTTTTAAAGGTGAAGCTGTCTGGCCAGCTCCAGCAAAGCCTTTGAGACTTAAGGCTTAGGAAGGATGGAGATCTTTGTGTCACAACAGGAATAGGATTTGTTTGTAAAGCATGTGGGTACTGAAAGGTCTGGTTTATAAAGGAAAAAATCTGCCAGGGCTAAGATTGCTTCTGTCTCTGTTGTGGTTACAGCCAAACATAGCAGGTTTTATTGCTTAATTACTGTTCAAACACAATTACTGTTCAATCACATCCGCCGTTCAGGACACAGATTCAGTCATGGGCAGGAGCTGTTTCACAGAGCAAAGTGATGCTGGGCCATATCTGATTGTTGCTAGAATTTTGTTGGGTGACTTTTTTCATATCAAAGCTAAATGCATAAGCAAACGCATGATGGATGGGAGGTGAGCTGTGAGGAGTAATGTGCTGAAAGTTGAAGCTCCTTGGGACAAAGGCTGTCTTTGTATGAGTTCAAAAGACTTTCTCAAGTTCCCATCAGTGTCTTTAAAGGTAAGTTTGTTTTATAGAAGCACAAAAGTTTTAGCAGATGAAGTGCCCACTGACAGGACAGGTGAGGAGAACCCCTCAGAAATTGTTTAATACAGGCCAAGACAAAGACTCCTAATGGGTGATAGTAAAGGTTGGCTTGTTCTCAGATAGGCAGTGTTATCTGAATGTCCATATATAAAGGACTATAAAAACAATGGAACAATTAATTTGTTCTCATCTCAATTACATGCTTTTTTCCTACTTCTCTACTAGTATCTGCCAACAGTGGTGAAGACAGAGATATAAAATTCCTTTCCCTTCGTCAGTATATCTCAAGAAAAGGGAGTCAAAAAGTCCCTCATCATAAAAGGGAGTCTGTTTTTCCAGAAAGATGGGAGTGGTAGCCACCCAGCCAGGAGGACAGCGTTTCTTGCTGGAATGAGCTGTGTACCTATTCTGAACTTTGACCCTGACAAAACCTGAGGGTGCACAGCACAGGACCAAAAAGCACACTGAATAGACTGCCTGCTCCCTGTGCTCACCACAGCAAACCTAGAGGCACCGCACTAACTCTCCCTGCTGTGCCCCGACAGCTACCCCCATCCTTCCTAGCTCGGGATCTGCTGTTACACTGAAGGCTGGCATTGTATTACCGTTATTACCATTACTGCTTTATGCTGCAGTACCTCTCGTTGAACAGCTAGATCCATTGGTGATGAAAGCTGCTGTGTGACCACACAGGCAATCAGTCCCTGCTCCTCAGAGACTACATTGCTCACACTTTTTTGGGGAGTGCAAGCATTTCTTTTTCACCCTCAGCAACAGGCTATCACTTAGTTTCGAGGCAAAAGGTAAATCAACAGTTCTGGGATGTCAGAGGATTGCTGTTTTTACAGTTACAAAGACACCTCCTCTCACAACAAAAGGTTATTTTATATTCCAAAACTGCTCTCAGCCCGTAAGAATTTCAACTTGTAGCTGATCAAAATAGTAGCATTAGGTGAATATACTAGCAGTCTCTGAATTGTCATTAACTTGACTGCAAAACAAAAGATTGACAAAAGCAATTCTTATATAAAGTTTTGCCTCTCCTCATATTTGAAGTTACTGAAAACAGAGCAGCAAGGGCAACAGCACTTCACTGTTGTGGGGTTTTTTTAAAAACATTGAAGTATGCAAGCATCTAAGGACACTGAAGTGGGTTGGCTTCAGAGAGATCAACTAAGGCAAATGTAATCAGGATTAGGACTGAGAGGTGCATAGTAGGTTGATCAAGCAGCCTAGCTTTGTATGGACCCAGTCCAATAACACTAGATGATTTTTACTTACTGACTTAAGAAAAAAAAGAAAGCAAGCTACAATTGAATGACATTTCCCCAGAAAAATTAAACCTGATTCATGTTTTGTACAAGCATTTTAAAGCACACAAAGTAACTATAAGTAAAAGCATGTAAAGTTTTCATGTGTGTTTGTTCTGGGAATGATAAAACTATCTGTGCCAGACAAGGCTAAGGTTTCATTTCTTCTCATTAATGTTGCAGTCAGCTCACAGCATTTTCTTTTCTCTCCTCTGTTTTGCCTCGCCTCTCCTCTCCTCTTCCCCTCTCCTTTCCCCTTCCCTTCCTTCCCTTTTCTCCCAAATAACACCATAGCATTTTCTTCTTATTCTTCCTTATCAAACAGGAAACCACTTCACAATTGAGTTTCTCAACTTTTAAACTAGGTTTGTGTGATCCTTGGATAAGCAGAAGGATGGAGCACAGCTAATACACACTAGCCAGATTCTTCTTTATAAATATGCAAAATCTGCCTTCATCTAATGTGCTGAATAAAACCTTTGACAACATGTGATTTCTTTCCTAAATTTTAAAATGTAAAAATGACAATGACTATAAGAAAAAATTGTACAATGAGAGAAAGGGACTCTAGCAGGTGAAACTAGTGATGTCTACTGAAACCACCAGGTGCTTTCCAGTACTTCGGAAAGATGTGTGTATGTGTACGCTTGTGGAAGTAAACAGAGTCAGGATTATTTAATCCAGGACTGTTGTACTGTTTGTTACTCGCTTTAACAGGGGCAATATTATGAAATACTTAAATATTACATTTTAGAATATAGCTTTCAATATAAATTAAATTTCAGTATTTTCAAACAATCTTTTGGACAAAGATTATATCATCATGAAAGAAGAGTGTGCAGATATTCCAATAAACTTTGTAAAGAATTTTTAATGAGTAAGAAAAGGTAACATTAAGAAACTTGCAATATCCAGTGTAATAGCTTTATCCTTGTTCTTGCTGACAGATATCTTAATGAGCTCCCTAGTGTGAACCAGTGTAATTGCTTTTTAAAAACATACTGAATTTCTATTAACTATTAAAGTAATACTAGATGTATACTTATCTCATCAAGAACCTGGGCTTGACATTATGCTCAAATTTCTAAACATAAGGAAAAATTAATCAGAGGAGAAGAATATCCAGAAGAACATGACAGCTCATCTGTAAGAACCAGAGGCAGGTTCTGAGCACAGAGAAGCATATGGTTCAGGTTTTGGTATGTAAAGAGCAATTTGAAACCCTCTCAGAGAAATGAACAGGAGTTGTGTACCCAAATAAGGAATCTCTTGACAGGTACAGATACAATAAATACACTGAAAGACACAAATGACCAAACCTATATGGGAAAAAGCAGTAAGATATCAGGATACACAATGGACCTAGAAAGGTGACATTAACCAAGAGTCACATAGATGCTAAATGCGTTTCACCCCCTCTCATAGTTCTGTACAACACATGGGAGGGAGTTTTTGTGAGAACTAGATATACTGGAGCATAGCAGCACTGTTCAAACCGCAGGGCTTGCCTGGTTACTGTTCTCCAACAGGACCCAGAAGGATACCCGGAGTAAGAACAAAGCAAGCATGTGTGAGAGTTCCCACCAACGGTCTCCCAATCCCCAGCTACTTGTCAGCCCAAGGGATTGCCTGAGCCCCTGTAGCCTATCTAAACTGTAGTAATATCCAAGGGATCTCTCTTTGAAGTGCAGCCCAGCCTCTTCTTGCATTTGCAACACCCCTTGGCAAGGCGCGCTCCAGTATCTGTCTCTCTTTAATGTGCAGAACCACCTCCCTCTGTTTGTTTTAAACCAAGATTAATTTGATGCCCAACAGACAGCGACTCACCTCTCCAGCACTCATGTTGCAGACTACTGCTTGTGTGAGTATGGGAATGTTAATGGATTTTTACTCTCTTCATATTATGCTAGGTAATTCTTTTAATGCCTGGGAACCTACTAACATAACACTGAGAAACCAAAACACCATTTCCAGATTATGGATCAAAATACCATAAAATCTTTAAAAACATGTAAATTACAGTGAAACCACTTGGGAAATCACTCAAATCACTTCCAATCACTACCATAATTTTGTAAAATCCAGGTTCTGAGTACTGTTTTCGCCATGAGCTTTCCAATCTGTTCACATGGTCTTTCCTCAGCCCCCCACATTAGACTTTCCACCAAGGAATGAACAATATATTTGGCCACTATTTACTAACAGCAAATCCTGGGGACGTGCACATAATTGAAGGTCTTTGTTTTTTCAAGGTGATGAAACAGTTCAAGCTATTTTAGTTCTAGAATTGCTTAAAGTGATACCCTGTATCTTGAAATAACACCTCCTGTTCAAGGATGGAGGTTTCAGCAATGGCCAGGGAAAAATAAGAGGTACTAAAACTAGCAGTGTTGACAAATACATAATTTGTGAAAGACAAAAAAAAACCCTAACCCAAATAAAGTTTGCCCAAATAATGCAGTCAAAGGCTTCTTCACAAAGACAGACAAACTGGAATATGAGGAGAGAATTCTTTAAAATTTGAAATAAACTGAAGCTTGGTACAGGTCTAAAAGGTTTTCAGACACATGATCGCATACGTAACAAAGCAGATCTGAAAGTCTGGCCTTCATGTTTTTCAACCTTTAAACACTTCCTTAAACACTTGTCTTCTTTTATGATAAGCACTGTAGCAAATCTGGTGCTTTTAAAGAAAATCATCAGAAATGCATTTAGGGAATGTAAAAGGTGTTTTGTTTGTATGGAAATAACTAGAAAATGCCTGACTGGATAGTAGCTTTCCTGTAGTTCATCGACAGCTTTACATTTGGCACAAAAAAATTAGTCCTCTCTAAACACAGGACTGCATATTGAGGACAAGTAGTCTAAGTTCATTGCTCTGACACACAGTCATCAGAACTGAACAGCAGTCTGTGGTGAGGCTTATGAAGACCATAAAATGGCAGGCTGCAACTCCTGCGGCAAGCACAGCAAAGGGAAGTGCTTCATTTTATAGACTAGTGCATAAGACGTAGAAATAACACATGGACATTTTGGGGTTTTTTAATTAATTATTTTAAAAGGTTTTTGCCTGTGAAATTAACAAGTATGTTTTGTATTGGCAATACTATGCACTCCTAACTGATGGCAGCAGTGAAACAGAGTGTTACACAGTCTAAGAATGATATTCAACATTTCAAACACAGGTCTGCTCCCATCAGAAATAAATTTCAGAAAGAAAGGTTAACAAAAAGTAGCACCTCTGGTTTACATAAAATTACTATAGAAAGAGACTAAGTATATTGACAGATTATTGAAAAAAAAATAGAAAAGGAAAAAAAAATATCAGCACTAACATAATGAAACATACTTAAGAAAATAGCTAGCAGATGTTGCAAAGCTAAAAAAATACTTGTTTGTTTTCTCTGTTCTTTGTGAAATCTAAGCAGATCCAAGATTTTTGAAAAATGTGTGTATCTTATCTGGAAAATGTAGCAGGTATCCATGACTTGTAAATACCAAACTTAAACACCTTTAGAAACACACAATCATAAGATCTTGTTTCTCCTAAAGAAAAAACCCCACTCTTTACAGTCTTTTTCCCCCCATGATGGGAAAGAAAACCCCACCACATTATTACAGAACTGCATAAAAAACTGAAACATTACAAAATGTTACACAGACTACTTGCCTTTTGAAACTTTTGGACTTATAGAGCACTTTTTGAAAGCACTTTTTAAAACATTAAAGTTTGAAACAAAAAAGTTAAAATTAAACCAGAATGTCTGTAACCTAGAACTTACCAAGTGTGATATTTTTAACTGCATATTCAAAAATACGCTTCTAAGTAATAAGAGCCATCATGGAGTGATTCATAGCTTCATGCAAAAACATCCCACAATATAAATCTTGTTAACCTTTTGAAAATCCCCAAAAGCTCATTACAAAGCTGCTGAATCCCAGCATAACAAAACCTTAAAGTATTTACTGTCCTTCTAAAAAGTCCATTACTTAAAATAAATAATAGTCGGATTTTATCATGGTCTGGCAGACAAGTGTCAGACAGTGATGTATATCAAATTAAATTATCCTAGAAAAATCACTATAGAAAATCAGGAGAAACATTTCTCAACTGATGTTACACAATAAACTATTCTCCATCTGAATTAATGACAACTTTACAGGGTAATGAGCATTACAGTGAAAAGACTCATGAAGAAAAAAGGTGGTACCTTTCCTATCCTATTACTTTTCCCAGTTCTTGGAAACTACATGCAACACCCTTGGAGACACTGGTTTTCAAATGGATTTGTTGCACAAAAGCTGATTAATTTTCTTCTCCAAATGAGTGACCTGTTACAAGAAATGCTGCATATTAAATTCTACTTACTGAAAACATGCATTTATGACATTTAAATTATATTCCCTAATGTAAGCACTTAATTTTATTGTAATTCCTATCTTGATCTAACTTTACAGCCATTACCAAATAGAATTGTGTGAATATTTGAGAGTATAAGTACAATGTCTGAGTCGATTATGAAACTCCAAGTAAAAGCAGAGTAAAATCCTGGCCTTACTGAAGTCAGTGAAAGAGCTACTGCAG
The DNA here is from genome assembly GCA_026930925.1 of Chelictinia riocourii. Taxonomy (NCBI): domain Eukaryota; kingdom Metazoa; phylum Chordata; class Aves; order Accipitriformes; family Accipitridae; genus Chelictinia; species Chelictinia riocourii. The sequence continues at coordinate 3,316,191 of JANZLP010000064.1, read as the reverse complement.
ACTTCACGGACACTGCTATTACATTCTTTGCATTCAATCTTTATCTGCCATGAAGGTGCAATTAATGAGATTTACTGTATTCTACAAATACTATTTTCTAGTTTTAGAACCCATTCTTGAATTCCTTCTTCAGTTCTCACTCCAGTAAACGAAGTAAGACTAAGATCTGTCTCAGGGCTCGTCCTTCATGTTGGGAGAAAATGTACAGAAGGAAGCCTTCCGTGATAAGATTATTGCCAGTGAATAATGATTATTGCCACTGAATAATGATGCTAAAGCCATAAGCTTCACTACAGTATTAAACAAAAAGAGGTTTTTAATTACCTGTTACATACCAATTTATTTGAAAGTACTATCTTCTCAATGAGAAAATAATACTTTCCAACTTTTTAATTCTTCTAATCTACTGTGCCAATGTATGGCAGAAAGACTTGTAGTTATTGCTAAGATAGTACTAATTTTTAAAATGGAGGTCTGTTGTGCCTGTGCATAGGCCACCAGTGGCGGGTGAGGACAAGCCGTGGCTTCTGGAAATGGCGCCTTCCTGGGGGGAGCTAGAGCCCGA
>JANZLP010000064.1:3005185-3016342 GCA_026930925.1 Chelictinia riocourii | reverse complement strand
GGAAATCTTTTCTTGATTTTACATTAATTCGTTGTAACAGCTTAGATGGTTAGTACCAGTGAGACAGGAGGGAGCAATAGAAAAAAAGCTTTGTATTCGTATATCAGCAGAAAGGTACATGTGAGCAGAGGAGGAATCTAGCTTCATGATACCAGCTGTTCTATTAGCTTGTATTTTCTAGTCAACTAAAGTGACTTTTTAATGCTGGAGATACCGAATAAGTTTTTTTCTTTTTTCTGTTGGACTTGTGTCCTGTTGTGCTGTTTTCTGTAATTTGTGTAATACTGTGAGTTCTTACTGTTTTATCAAAGGATAGCAGATTGTTTCATTTTAAATGAAGAAATCCCTTCAGATTATACATTTTCTGCTCAGCTGCAGATTAACAGTTTTATCCAGTCACAATTGTAGGGTATATTGCCAGAAGATAATTTGTTCCCTCTGTGTCTCAGTCATGCTTATTACCTTCATTTTATTATATACTTTGAGCCTGTGAAATGATTTCTTAACTGCACTTAAAGATAGTTTGTGTAGACAGCAAAATTACTGTTCCCGCCCTCAGGATCAATTTGTAACGTGCTTTTATATAAATATTATGTGCTACACTTCAATATTGTTCATAGTCCAGAAGATAACTGCTGTGATGAGTCTTACTTAAGAAGCATGGTGAAAACAGAGTCCATATGGAATGTGAAGGAAAAGGTACTTAATTAGGTGTGCTATAATACCACTGTCCTGTCTCCAGCAGGAGTGCCGGTGCCCCCAAAGCTGCTTCTTACATGAGGGAAATACTGGTTTTAGTACAGTCATTTATTAAATGTGTTCTGGGCTTTTTTTGGAGGGGGGAGATGGCAGTCATGAAATGAGGATGCAATTTAAAAAAAAAAAAAAAAGACAGTGACTTAGAAAGATTCACAAGGGAGGTAATAGGAGAGAAACGTAAGTGGAGAAGTAGAAGAGATATTGGTCGATAGGCAAAGAAATTGAGAAAGAAGGAAAAAAAAATTCACATGGTCTTAAAGAAGATTGAAGGAAAGAAAAAAGGAAAGAAGGGAGAATTGTCAGAATACAGAACAAAATGAGTTGCAAACTGTCAAATCAGGCACCCAAACATATTGCTCTGCTAACACTGGCCTGCTTGTCTTCACTTTTTTCTTTTTCTTTTTCCCCTCTTCTCCTGTCACTTCTACTGGAAAAATAGCTTGCTAGAATGAGACCACAAGAGGACTGAGCATTGCAGCTCAGAGGTGTCTTAACATCTTTATGTTGACTGCCTTATGTACATTTACTTAGGTTACCAAGGAGATATGCTCACATGCATTTAGTTATTTCATTACCATCTTTGAGCTTTATGCTGAGTAAAAGCGTCATTGGAGCCTCAACAGAGCACTATTTTTATTTTTTTTAAATTTTTTTTTTTTACCTGCATGAAATATCTGTGTGGGAAAATAGGGTATGTCTAGAGAAACCTGATGCATGATAGCCCCATAATTGGGTTGCTGCACACCATTCTTTCTTTGCTTTTTTTTTAAACCTTTTCACCATTCCTGCTGAATGGATGTCAGGTTTTGAAACATTAGCATGTGGAAGCATCAACCTTTGCCACCTGAACTAAACCAGGTTTTGTAGGCACGGGAGCCAGACTCCAGAGGGATAAATACAGTCCAGTACATTGTTAAATTATGGCTCAAAATAAGATACAATAAAATATGGTCAGTATTCTTATGTTTATCATTAGCTTTGCTACAGAGAAAAACACAATTTCCCAGTGCTGCATTTGAGATATGAGCAAGATCTCCAAGGTCTTGGTTGTTAATTTTAAGATTGCAGGTAGTTTTTTTTTTTTTTTTTTTTTTTTAATCCAAATGACTTTCCAGTTACTCTGGATGCAGTACTGTGGATTTCAAGATACTCTCACACTGTATAATGCTCTATCAGATATAAGGGAGCCTTAAAGTGATCAAAAATTCACACTCCTTAATGACTTTGCTGGAATGATAGAAACCTGTATTGCTCTGGCACTGTTAAGTCCTGCTAGCCTTATCAATATTTGTGGCTTTGATTCCTATGTAATGTAAAAACTCTTTATACTTCTTGGCAATCTAAGTGAGCCCTCAAAGAGGAGCAGTTGTAAGCTGAACTGCGGGTCAGTGTTTGAGAGGCTCTCACACGGATGGCACCGGCATGGGTGTGCAGGAACGGGCTAGGCTGTGTTTTGCAGCAACCCAGAGCAAGGTACCCTGCCGGACCTGCGCCGCTCCAGCGCTGGCAAGGTGCAAAGGGTGTGCCTATGCTCCCCCAATTACAATCCATTTAATTATTGCAGTTAGAGATGGGAACTGTCTTTCGCTGTCGGTTGCACTTACTTTTTATGATGCTTGGTGTGACTTTCTTTTTTGACTAAAATTTCCTTTTTTGTTAGTAGGTATTTAGTAGCACAACTTCTACGTTGTGAAGAATAATTTGTTCCATTACGTTCGTTTTGGCTTGGATCTGTGTGTCGTTCCTTCTGCTGTCTTCAGTCTGTTTGAAGACAAAATTAAATGTGATTCACTCTGTTGAATGAAATCCTTTATTTCCTTCTGTATCTGTGCATGTATGTGTGTCGGCTTTCCCCAGCCTTACCCTAAGTGCCTATTGTGAAACTCGTTGAGGTTGATCCTTGTCCCTGTGGTTTAATGCTCTTGCTGCAGCTTGTGGGGTGACTACAAATCATGCCTTCCTCCAGGTTCCCCAGCACCCGAGGCTAATGCATGCTCTTTGACATCTACTGCTTAAACATTGTTAAATGTTAATACAGTAACAGTTTAATACTGTTAATACATCATGCGTTCTTCTAACATTGTGGGGCTTTGGGTAGTCTGTGCTTTGCAGGGTCAGATCGCGCCACCTGTACTGACTTGGAAGAACATCTCACTCCTCTAAAAGTCTTCATGAAGTTAATGCAACTGCATAAGGAGCAGGTTTCGCTCAAGAGCCAGTCCTAGGATGGTCTTAATACTACAGGTTTGGCACGCTGCTCTCAGTTTCCCAGGAAGCTTGCTTCTGCTGGAATATCGATTAAATACTGTACACTCGCTTCATAATACATTTAGGAATAAGACTTGTGGCAATTTATTAAAAATAACTTCCACCCTTTGTTACTGTCCTGCAGAGAGCTTGGCTCACCACTTCTCAGTCTTCTCGAAGCTTCGAAACCTACATTTTTGTTCTTGTAATAGTGGTTTTAATGTAAGTGGGAACATCAGTCTTGTCTTAAATCTTCAAAATTGAGTTTAAATTTTATCTGTGGGTTTTCATAGAACTTGAAGCTTTGCAATGGTTCGTTGCTTTTATAAGCCAGTACAAGACATTTGTAATATACCCAGAAAGTACTTTGCCAGAACTATCAAGTGATGAGCTGTGTTAAAAGACTTTTAAGTATAAACATATTGTAATTGCAGTTGCAGTTTTAAGCTCTTTTGTTAGCTATGTGGAGTGTTCTTGAGTGACTATAACATGGTGCAAGTTAGTTTCCACAGGATGTGATTTGTCTTAAGATATTATAATATTTTTTTTTGCCTTGAAAAATGGTGTTTTAAAATGTTGTCTTTCTACAGACTGGCTGAGAATGCCCTTTTCTGTAAAACTGCACCCTGGATGAGTGTGATGCTTTTTACTCCCGTTTCTTTAGAACATAGAGGACAGTAGCAACAATGGGATCGGTGGAAAGGAGGAGCGGGAAGCTTGGACTGAAGAGGCAGGAAGAGTTTGCATCCACTGGAGCAAATTCCTGCCTGGATCTTAGGCTGGCACCCATAACTTTGTTTCTGTCCTGTGAGGAGACGCATATGCACAGCCTCCTTGGGAGATGCTACCTCCTCGTCTGGTTACTGCAGTCGTTGTAGGACAGCAACGTGGTAGTTACTCCCTGCGATCACGTAACAGGAGGCTGCCTGTTGAGCCTGAGGAATCAGTCCTCCTATTAACCCAAGTAGTTATCAGTGTGACATAATTTAATAGAAATTCTGTTTATCCTTTTAAAAAATTCTAGAAAATCACTTGGGAAACGCATCATCAGGAGGGCATTGCCGCCTGGGGTTATAAAGTTAGATGCTACAAAATAAAAAAAAAGAACAGAATTAAGGTATCAACAACTTGAATTCGGTGCATTTGAATGAGGCTATTGGTTGCTGCTGTAATGATTTGTTAAAAAGAGTGATGGACTGGGAATCTCATTGCAGTTCATTCAGATCTCCAGGCCAGACTACTGCATCTCCTCTAGGAGAACGCTGCTGTGTTTATATTTGTGTATTTCTGCCATGGAAAAGGCTTCAGCTGCGAGGTAAATTTTGATACATGGACAGATCTTGATACCTGTGAGCCTGGATTTTTGAGCTGGATGGAAAAACGTTCAGTCTTGCTGACTGGTAGTAGATAAATGGGGTTTCTAGACTGACACACAAAATAGACGTTGACAGCCAAGCAGTGACTTGTCTGGTATTGACCAGCTGCTTAGGGTTACACAAGTACAGAAGTGGTGTGCTCAGCCATGTTGGTCACCCCCTTTTTTGACAGAAGCATTCATCTGTAATTAATTTATAATGGCATTAGCTTAATTTTTAAGGATCCTGCTATACTGGATTTAAAAATAATTTTTAGGGATAGCTTAATAGCATAATTTTTTGAGTAGACTTGCTCTATTGCAGTGATTTACTGTTTGGTTCTTGGTATAGATTTAGAAATACACTGCTTCCACCACACAGCAGAATTTCCATATGTAGGACTGTATCTGATTAGATGTTTTTTATTTATATATTTTCATTGATTTCTTTACTCTGGATAGATTTAAAGATGCCAAGCATAAATGCACTGAGCTGCAAAACTGTGGACTAAGAGCTTTGGACTATGGTGTCTAAAGATGATAATATTTTTTTCAGACTTTTGTTATATCCTAGATGCTGAATTTGCAGTGAAAACGATATGGATGCAGGATCAACCTTTACTGTTGGTGCGTGAGTGAAGCACTAGACTGTAAATTCTGATTCTTGACTAAAGTCCCCTGGCATCTCGGTAATAACAATAAATAAATAATAACAGCTGTAGTGTGGCGCGGAGACAAGGAATCGTGTGTGTTTGTGTATTTGTGTGCATGATAAAATCTGTGTATCCAAAGATTGACTTGTCTATAGAGGCTCTTTTTCTGGCAAGAACAAACCTTTGATTTCTTGCAGAAATCAAGAATTAATTCAGCTCTTCCTGTTGAACTTGAGGGCTGGGTCTAAAAAGATGGTTACCTACCTATGTCTTGCAGGAAAATAATTCCACTTATGAACAGGTACCAAAAATACAATTAACCAATCTCAATACAACAGCTACTAAGCCTGCTTGCAGTCAAAGCCAAAACCAGATTTTATTTGCTTTAAAGGCTGATATTTTAGTTTCATGGGAAGGTGAGGTGATGCATTGTTTTATGCTTAAACATAATTTTGGAAACCTACATACAATTCAAATGTCTAATAACAATTTTAAATATTAATTTTTTGAAATGAATGCATTTAAATATTAAATACCTGTGCTGGAGAACAAATGGCAGGGTTGAATACTTACCTCGGTAACATGGTTTATTTCAGTGGTGGGTGTCATTCTTTTGCAAACAGTGAAAGAGGTGTTGAGTGTGTATGTGAGGTCAGGACTGTTAAAGTCAAGAACACTTTTTAAGAGCGATTATGTATTTAACTATGGGGTGGACGGCATTTTTTGAAATAACAAAACAGAAGTTACCCAGTTAATAAGACCAAAAAAGACTGGATTGCTGTAATCTGGTTAGCCGATTTTTTCCCTCATAAGGAATGTGAAATGCATTCTTGCTTTTCTCATTCATGGCTCTACTTTGATGTAGGAAAACCCAGTGGTAAATTAAAACCTGCATGCACTTAGCCACTGTAAATCACTTTTTATAAAGCCTTGACCAGCAGAGGGCTTCTGTCCCTGGGAAATAATCCTCCTCGCGGTTATCGCCAGGGAAAAGGAGCTTTAGCCAACACACCTTTTCTGCAGTGGTTTTCCTTCTCTTGGGGTCCGGTGGCCTCCTTTGCTTGCCTTCGGGTTCTGCGTGATGCTGCCTCATCTCCTCGGGGCAGGAAAATTGCAGCCCTTCTGCGGTGGTCCCCTTTAAATGATGCTAAAATGCTTTTGTGGTTGAGATGTAAATGCGAGGACAGGGAGGCATGTTTCGAAGATCTTTGGGGTTCAGACTGTGGGATAAATATAGTGTTGGTCACCAACTTAAAAAGTCCATCTACACTTTATACTGGAGCAAAGCATTACTCTTTTCATCCCTCCCTGGTGCAGAATGGCATCTGATAAAGCCTTGCTGTATTACGCTTTGTGTCCTTAGTGGTGTGGAAAGTGTGCGCCAGCGTGGGTGCGCTCAGGCAGGTTTCTGGAATGGCAAGAGCGCTGATCTTCACTCTGCTAGAAACATATTTCGAATCTGTCTTGCTGCCTCATTACTGAATATTCTTCTTGACACATAGTTTTGCATTTTACCTGGCAGGCATTAGTCTTTCTTTTGGCTAGGTTTTGCATTCCTTTTATCTGCTCTATCTAGAACTCATCTCTGCTGCTTATTCTGTAGCCACGATGTGCTAAACAGCCTTAAGTCAAATATGCCACATATAGCTCTCTTCTTAAAATACCATTAACTTCGCTTGGTGCTGCGAGCCACCCAGTCAGAACCAAGCCTTTCAGCTGGGTGACCGGCAGCATATGGAGAGACAACCTCTTTTGGACACATTTGGTTAAAAAGATAGTGTTTGTTCTGCCTTTCTGTGTTCAGCAGTGCCTTTTTTTCCTCAGCAGAACTGGAAGATAATAGGATTTTAAAGGGTGAGTAATTGACCGATGACCACTTCCAGCCATAGCATTTTTCTTCATATTGTGTGGCCTCAGTGCTGAGGTGAGGCACAGCCTGATTTCTTATTTCCACAGCTTGCTGCACTAAATCCCGCGGCAGCTTGGACATTCTGCCAGCAGCACAGGGGAAACAGAAAGATATGTAACTGGACTTGGTTGGGGGTTTTTTATTTGTTTGCTTTGTTTTAATTGCACTGTATATATAAGGATAGTATGCACTATCACATGCTAAAAATCAAACCAAATAGATGCAAAATCAGTTTTTATTGCTGATACCAAAATTAAATTTGTTGAAAATCCCATATATTTTAATATCCCCCCTCCCAACTATTTTTTTTCTGCAAAGTTGGCTTTTTGGTGCAAACATTTGTGTTAATTTTTGATGACTGCACTGCAGAAAGATGAATGCTGGAGGTTGTAGATGCTCAGGCATGCAGCTGAGTAAAGGCTTTTGCAGCTGAGAGAGGTTTGGGAACTCAGGAGGAAGATGGCAGTAACAGTTTAAAGCTTTGGCCATTGTGGGAGAGGTTTGTAAGAAAGGGAGAAAAATGCTTTAATCACTCAGGAGGGAATGAATGAATACTTTTCTCCTTTTTTTTTTTTTTATGAGGATCTATTTTTTATTAGATGGTAGTGGCTGTTTTCATTTAATCTTTTCCCCTTTTTAGCTTTTTTTTCCCAAGCTTCCTTCCCTCTCCCCTTCTTCTCTACTGCCTCCTGCTTGAGCCTGAATGACTCTTAACAGTAAATGACCATTTGATGAGCCTTTCCTCACCATCCCTCCCCCCCCCCCGCAATTTGCCAGGGAGTGCTCTTGAGGTGGGTGGTACCCCATTCTTAGCAGCGTTTTAGTTAGACTCAGCAGCTCAGGATGCCCATAGGCAAAGGGCATGTTTATCAAAAATGTGGGAAAGCTGTGCCAGCTTAGCTTAAAAGTGACTTAGTCAAAGTAGTTCTAAAACCCTGTCTGGAGATTCTCCCTGGAGCTTGGGAGGCTTGTTTAAATATACTTTAGAGTGATAGCTAATCAATATAAAACTGTATTTATTTATAACATTTAATTTATTTATTTATGTACTAACATATTTATGTTATCCTAAATACTGAAATGTGCGTCTAGGTATTTTTGTGTTAGTTTCTATAGAGTGTAAGGCACACAGATACAGGACTGTGTTTTAAAATCAGAACCTAGGGTATCAGAATTTTTTGATAGCACCTTTTTTTACATTTGCTGTGTCTGCATGAGAAAATGGAACCAAAACTGAAGCAGTTTGTTGTTTTCTGGTGATTCGGATCCTTGTGGTCTTTACTTTGGCATCAGTTTTGATGTGTTCTGTAAATAATCCTTAGTAATGTAAGGATATGTAAGCGTGTAGCAGTTTTAGTGCATCAAGGTTTCAGAAACTCTTCTCGGATTGCTCTGTTAGTCTGTCATGAATTTTAAAGATTATACTGGTGGTATATGCATTAATGTTATGTAAAGCATATGCGTATTAAAAGCAATGTGAATATATCTTGCCTTTTCTGAAGTAATGTAGAATAAGTAAAAGCACTTGCAACTGAACACTTGAATGTTTTGGTGGAAAGGAACCAGAAAGCATGTTATTGCAAAAACGTGTAACGATTGAACTTTGTGTATCTCTTACCTTAGTAAGTTACTCGCTTAGTTTAAAAGGTCAAATAAATTAAAAGACAAATTAATGTTAACATGTTGGTGAACTACTTACTGACTTTAATTGTAACTGTAAAAACAGATACCCTGAGGCAGATTTAAGCAGTAGCAACTAACATTGTTATGATAGCCTCAGGAAGCAAGTGTAACAGACAGGATGTTTTGTAATAAAACTGTAAAACAATTAAAATAGCTGCACAAAGCATGCTGCTTTTTAGCCTGTCCAGAGGAAAGGGCTGAGAAGGGAGTGTCAACCAGTAACAGCATCACAGTTGTTATAAATTGCCATCTACTTTTGGAAGGGGCAAAAGATGGATAACAAAGTCGACAAGTAAATACATGCTACATAAATATGCATAAATCCATTACCATCTGCCACATTGTCCAATTTGACTGGGTTGTCTTCCTGTGTCTACCACATAAATCAGTTTAAAGCAGTTTCCCTCAAGCAATATTTTCTGTAATGAATGGGTGAAAGATCTACATTCTTGGGTTGTACAGTTCTGGTATATAATATAGAAAATACCATATTTACCATTTTCTCAAAAAAAAGAAAGCTGTAGTCAAAAGATTTATTTGACTGTGCAGCTACTAAACTTTGCATTAGTCTTTGGAAGCCAAGCCAGGAAGTTAAATTATCAGGCTTTTTGCTTGGCTAGGAATTTTTAGTGCTTTATTTTATACAATCACTACTGCAGACAGTAAGTAAAGATTAGAAATACAGTCTGTAAATGTACTGGTTTTGTATCCCAGCATTAAGATAATTTTAAATAATAATTTTTCATAAAGTTTCATTCCTTGCTTGGTAAGCAAACATAGCTCATAGTGCTGCTGTTTATTCTTTGTGTCATCACTGTGATATGTCTCAGTTTAGGTCCAAGTAATTTTATTTTTCTCTCCTGTATATGTATAGCACACTTGCATTTAATCTTCTATCCAGATGTGGCCTCTGTCTCTTTAGATTCAGCTTGTATGATTTTCCTACATCCTGTTCTGGATTTCTCCTAAGAGCTACGACTATAGCTTCACTGTGCTCTGCCGTACGTTCATCTGGGCTTCGTTTCTTTTACACAGAGGCTGCTTTACACTGTTCTGGCAACGAAAAGGGGCCCCAGTGAGAATGGGACTCAAGACCCAGCTGGCTTGTCTTATTTTTTATGACTTACCAAAATAGATTGCACCAGGATAGATAAGATGTCTGTTTATTTTTTTAATGCAAGAAGAAAGTATTAACATTTCCTTGTTTGCTTATTTATTATTTATAGATTAAGTCTCTAAAATAAAAATCGTGAGTCTTTTTTTTAATGTACGTTTATGTACCTTTTTTTCCCCTTGTTCCCTTCCCAGTTTAGAGATTTGTAATTACTGTTGGAAGAATTTGTAGTTCTCTGATTAAGGGTGTATGTTAGGACATCATGATATTCTTTCTGGTAAGAGGTTTTATTCTTAAAATGCTAATTTATGATGGAAAAAGACAAAGTTGGGTTTTCATTAGCATTCTTACAAAGAAACTGGCATGAGTTTATATATGAAACCGTCTGATAACCCATCTTCTCTCTGCAAATATTTGCCTCTGGTAAGTGAAAGGTCAAAAATCTAAAATGTCTGTCAGGGTACTTCTGTGGAGCTTTGTAAATCACTTAAGTATTTTTAAATCTGTATAGTTAGGTGTCCTTTAGTAGGTTAGAAATCTACCTTTGTATTTCTGTTTCGTAAGAATCACAGGTTTGTAGTGTAAGAAAGTTCCAGCAATTTTATTAGTGTATTGCAAGTCAAAATAATTTATGGGTAGTACTGAGACAGCTTTTTGATGTGGTAAAGATTCTGTGGTGTCAGAAAAATAGCTTCTAATAAAAATACAGTTTCACCCCTTAATGTAGCAGAAATTTTAATGTTAATGTTTTAAACATTTAATGTTAAAACTACAAATGAATCTACTTGGAAAAAAGTGTGCAAGAATGGGATTAATTTTCACTTCAAATTAGCTGTCTAAAAAGTAGGCATCACATGGGAACTAGTTGTCCAGCCTTTCAGCTCAGTCATGGAAAGGAGGGGTCCCTGTAGAGAAGGAATCATCTCATCTAAAGTGTCCAGCAAAGGTGGGATACATTTACCCTGGGGGGGGCAGGCTGGCTGCATTGACTGGGGAGGGAGTTGATGCTTTTTGACTAGTGGTTAGCCTAGTGCTGAATTGGGTGAATCCTGTCCTAAATGATACAAGCTTCAGTGGTCTGCATTTTTTTATGTATGTATGGCAGTGAGTAAATCTGTGTGATACTTTCTGTGCGTGTGTGTGGGAGGGAACAGTGTGCTTATAATAAAAAAAAAAATCTGTATTTTTAATATAAAATATTAATCTACAATATGCTCATTTTCAGTTGGGTTTTGTACAGCTGGGGTATGATTTAAAGTAAAAATTCTTTTAAAAAAGAAACAAACCCCCATCTAACCACACATCTTAAGTCTGTATCTTTCTTATCGACAGACTGATACATGAAATAATAGACCAAAGTATGAAGGTTTGTTTGAGAAAGGTCGGAAAAGGGCCTAAAACTACTCTTTCATCAGTTTTGTGTGTTGGCTGGTTTCCC
>JANZLP010000064.1:1978133-1989623 GCA_026930925.1 Chelictinia riocourii | reverse complement strand
GTTGCAAAGCCTTCTGATTACTACTATTAAAAAACTTACCATGATTCATGCCCATTTCTGAAGAAAAAGCTGGCTGGTGATGAAGCTGGAACAGGATTTTCAATCACTAGTTAAAAATTTTGCCTTCACAGTTGTCTATTTTGAAATGTATTGCCAAGTAATTCTATAATAATTTATTATATTGTCTTCTAACTTGTATACATTTTTCTCATTACAAATTATGTTAAATATTTTTGTAAAATATTTTATATATAAAATTTCTTCTTCAAAAAAGACACCTTTTCAGACATCCTAAACCTCTACTAATGCCTTTAGAAAAATTCATCATTTCCACCATTTTTTAAAATATATGGGGGTAGGGAAGAAATTTACTACCTTCAGGTTGCAATTTTACGGTGTAATAAACCCTCTTGTCACCAGGTGGGGAATGTAATTTTTAAATGGGTAAAGTCAACCACGAGAGGTAACTTTCATGTGTATAATTGCTCTCTCATCAGTGTAATCTCAACAGTTTCATTTTCTAGTCCAAGCATTGCCTGTCTCTGCCCAGAAAGCTCCTCTACATGCATATAATTTAGTCTATAAGAGGCAAAACCAATCTGAGGTCAGTGACAGGCCATTAATAACTGTAGGATACAGCAGACTATGATAATACCTCCCTTACATTTTTACTAAAATCTTAAAAAAAAAAAAACCAACTGGTTTGATGTGGAAGGACAGTTTTCACTGCAAATAGCAGTAAAGTTGGTAGTCTGTCTCAATCTGAAATGTCAATGAGCACTGAGAAATGTGTAAAAACAAGATCCCAGTAATAAACCAGTGTAGCTCTCAGCTACAATGCTGTTGATCAACAATGTAGAGAAATCACTAACTTACTGCCTTCTTTCAGCACATATTCAGTGTCTCTCTGTCTAAAATAGAAGCAGATATTTTATACCCCACCCTTTGCGGGTTTTATTTTACAGTTTTGAAAATAAAGATCCAGACATCCAGTTAACATTCAACAACTGATTTGTATTTCTTCAAATTTACAAACCTTTAGGTTTTTATGTAAAAACATAAAACATTATACATGCTAACATTATACATTATTGCTTAGAGATGTCAAATATCAACTCTGAAAAATTTATGGTCTCTAGCAGTGTAATAAGACAGTGTTCTAGAACACATGAAAAACTGCCAGCAATTCACTTCTAATTCACCCATCATACATTAATACAAATCAAAACACATTTTTTAAAAAGTTTACCCTATTGTTCTTTACTCCTATTGCTTTGTTAAACAAAAACAAACAAAAAATCTGCTTCATATCTAAATCATTAAATATTCAAGGCAGAAGCATGTTCAAAGCACAAGGTCTTCTTCCTAATGCCCAAGTGCAAAGAGTCACTCATACCTACTTTTTTCCCAGCAAAACTTGGAGCACGTATGAAACTGTGAAGGCGAAACAACCTCACAGGCTGTTTCAAATATACAATTTGAAAAATATTGTAAGCCAAGATGTTGTTTTGCTCCTGATACTCCCAGTCACTCTTTATCACCGACTGCTCTGCTGTGCCAGCACAAGTACCTCTACAGCTGCATTATGCATCAGACCAAAGACCTGATGCACCTAAAAAATAATCTACATTATATTTCAGCCAGGTCAGTTCTTTAATATAGTTCATTATCATCTGTTTATGCAAATGCTTGTGTTGGCTTAGGAGTAGTGTCTGGTTTGGGGGGGGGAATCTACTGTTGGGTGTTTTTTCCTTGAATCATTTCATCAACGTAGTTTATATGACTAAAAACAACTGGTACTGGCAAAACTTTGGGAGGCTTTTTCTAGGGAAGACAGATACTAAATACAAGTGTCAAGAAGCCAGCTTTATAAATACAAAAGCAGCTTCCACTAAAACACAACTTTCAGTTTTACTCTTGGTTCATAACGCTCAACTGAAAATCTTTTTTTTTACCTTGCTAAGTAAGAAAAATTTAGTCAATCAAAAAATAACTAAACCAAGAAAATTTATAAAAAGCTTCAGCATATTTCTTCTCAATTCTTCCTTCTGAGCATAAAGCCTATATAAAAAGCTGCTGAAAAGAGAAGAATTTTGTTGTGAGGACTTCTGTGCTCATACTGAGAAGCAGAAGACCAGGAAGTTACATTCAACTGCTGCGTGTTCTCCCATTTTGAACTCTGTACTTTTTCTGCAAGGGTGTACATCTCTGGCAATTAGAAAAGATTAATGTATTTATCTAACAGATAGGAAGCTTTACCGCTAGTGAAAACAACTTCTTTCTGAATCTTATTGCATAAGTGTCTTTTTTAAAAGTATCTTTAAAACTGAAGGATATATTTCACTGATGTTCACCGAGTATGCTGCCCAACACACATCCATATCTAAATGTTCTTGTTTTTGAATACATGGAAAACAACATGCTCCAAAAATTCCCAGACACGGCAGTTGCGTACTTGCTGGGACACCACTGGGCAATTTCAAAGTCTTCTGCTTACATATCAATGGCAGCAGGTAGAACAGAAAATCTGCCAAGAATTCTCATAACATATAGGGTCATATATACTTGAAAGAGTGGCAGAGATCAACATGACAACTTTGTTCAAATATAGTTATGCCAGAAACAGTGTTGCTAGATGGATAAACCAATCTATGCCTAATTTGACAATGTGGAACAACAAATTAAACTAAAAAAAGCATGACAGTATCTGTCTTATGCTATCTAAACTGAACTACCCTATAAGTATGAACACTCTCACTGATTTTTACATGTGTGTGCATGTACATGTCTATTTGTATCCATATATATATATCCATACATATATACATGTGTATACATATATACACAGAGTACTGTATACTCAAAGATACATTTTGGGCCTCTAGAATTTTCCAGCCAGAATGGTATTCTGTCAATATTTCATTTCAGAAATAAAGTAATTCAGGAGTGTTTAGAGTGTACAGTACTATTGACTAAGGCTGGTAACAAAAATTGGGAGAACTCTCAACATAATGCAAGGGACAAGGTTATCAATACTAAGTATTCTTTACAAGCAGACCACAAATATCAGAGTTTCATGGGCTTTTAAGTGCATTTAACACAAACTGAAGGGTTTCTATAAACTTTAAAAAGTTAAGCATCTATTTGTAATGTTTTTGCCCCATCAGTGTGTAGGCATATTGGGAAATACTGCACAATTCAGTTTGAATTTGGCCTTCTTGTCTTTACACTGTATCTGTTGATCTGGAAAAAAACTTGCTGGGAGTCAGTGTGTAAAACTACTACATGTTTCTAGGCCTTCACTTTTTTAAAAGCTTGTTTCAAGGACAATTTAAAAAGCCTTGCTGGCTCTATTAGAAAAGGTGATGTTTATAGCAAGCTGCTTCTTCCTTCAGTTGTCTTACTATTACCGAAAAATGGCATGAAGTATCACCTTTCACACTGTACTGAAAATAGAGTTATCTAATCAAGCTCAACATGTGCATAGCTGTTTCAACTTTTTTATGCATCTAAATTTTCAAGATTATCATATGCATCTCTAAGTAAATTATAAGGACAAATCAAAGTATCATTATATGTAGTTTAGTGTTCCACTATTACATACAGAGCCTCTGAGAGGCTTAAAACAGAAAAACACATTACAATTCTAATTTACACCTATTATTCCTTCAGACACATCATGGAACAAAGTCTAAAACAACAAGAGGAAGCCAGATTCTGAAACTTACAAAATAAAATTTCCCTTCAATGTGATATTTGATTTACATTATTAAAGGCAAGCATCACTGCATGGTCCACACATCTGATGTTCTTATTCATACAAAAATATCTAGCAGATTGTCAAGCTGACAGTTTTAACAGAAACGCTGTAGATAAATTGTATCTGTAAGTTATGGCAAAGTGCTATCCATATACATTAAAACTGAAACACTTATATGTTAAAAGGTACTTATAACACACATCTGACAGATACTTCTAATAATTTATTCCTTCCAACCAGAAGTTTTTTCCAATGAATTATAACTGCTATTTCCTATAAAACGCTTTGAGGAATTGACTTAAGTCTGTAACTACACAAACAGCTCGGGAAAATAAAAGAGTTTTTTCCTTTTATCTGTGGAACAGAAATCTGAACACTTAAAAATGGAACAGGATTTTGCTTACTGAGCTATATGCCTTTCAGAATGAACTTAATTCAGTGCCTTTGCCCAAATAACCCAGCTTATCAAGAAATTGCATGAATATTTAAAATTGAAAGGGAGACATGGAAAAATAAGTATCTGCAAGATGACCACAAGCAGTAGCAAATCCAATTCTACAACAACTCTAAACCAAAGCTAAATCTTTAATAACTGACTTCATGTAAGGTGTTAGCTTCACCTAAATTTAAACTCCTATAAGTCAGATTTATGCTAAGCTAGTGCTCCAGATCCCTCTGTAGCAAATGGAGAGAGACAGGCACATCAAGTGGTTGATTCATCTCATCCTAAAATAGCTGTTTAAGATAGATGGGATGAAATTCATTATTGAAGTGTCTATTTTTTTCTGTTACCTTCAGTAATCATCTAGCTTCCTGAATTGAATAAGATGACTAGTTTTTTAGTGACTACATATAAGCAAGATGAATCCCAGCCACACAGAGACTAGTTTCTGACATTAACGTTTCTCACAGTAAGGTATGAATCAGATGACTTTGCAAGTATTTGGATTTGCTGTAACCTAATATACAAGATAATTAACTAATAATTACTTTTCTGTCTAGCAATCACATTCAGCATGGATTAAAAAAAGAAAAAGAAAAAGAAAAGGCAGACAGCTGAAGATTTTACCTGAATAAGATGGTAACTTCATTGTCTTCTTTTATATAGGATTTAAAATTCCCCAATTTAAATAAAGTCTGTTGATACAGATGGCTGCAAAAACCCTCACAAAAGTCAGTAGATGGAATATGAGCACAGGATCATAAAATAATAATCTAGGCATAACTTGTTATATAATTTAATATTAAACAAAGAATTTCTTGCTTGATGGCTTACTTACAAACATCAGCTGGAAAAGTAAGGTTACATGGGAAATTGTGCAAAGACTAAAGAGAAGAAAGAAAGAGGTTTGAGATATCACCTAATTCTATTCAGCTCAGTCCCTAACCACAGTAATGGGCACCCTTAAGAAACTGGCCAGAAGCAAAATAGGACAAGTGACCTAAACTGAACTGTCACATGACCCTGTGATGAGAAAACATTTAATTCCACTATTTTCTTCTCTAAATTCTCTTTAAAATTTCTTTCAGGAATAAACTAAAGCCTTTATCAACTCTTCTTGAGGTAGGAAGTAGAAAGAGAATACTGTACATGTTAATTTGTAAATAGCAATCAACAAAACCTACCACAAATTACATTTATAACACACTCCTGCATCTCCCAATTTAATAACTGGGCACTTTGACATCTATAAAAATACAAGACTACTTGTCTGCAGGTGGGATCCTATAGCTAATTCACTGCTATATCCCTGGATAACACTGTACTACCTCTTTAGTCATAAAATCATTGACCCTTGCTTGTGCAGCTCAAAAAGTGGAGAGCCCAGACACTGAGCAGCAACCCAGGAAAAGAGCTTTCTTCAGCAGAATAGATAGCAAATGCAGATATATATATCTGTCTGAAATGATGGGGTATTTAAATTCAACCTCCTTATGACATTCCTGTAAGCAATGACCAGCCGTAACCAAGAAGTTTGAGGACTCTAGGTATGAAAAACATCAATTGCCAATGTGAGTAACACACTACATAGTTGCAAGTACACTTTGGGCCCTGTGGAAAAGTGGGCACTTGAAAACTGAACGACTCCCACAGCGTTCTGTACAGCAAAGTCACTTTCTGCTGCTCCCAAAGAAACAAAAAGCATGTGCAGCTCTCCTGTTAGAGATTCCCTGAATGGCAAACCACACATTTCTTCACTCAAGAGTATCGCGCCACAGACCTGGTCGTCTTCTTGCCCAAACCAAGAGTTCAACCCATTTCTCATCCCACCCGGGCGTGAGGGTTTCTCTCCGAGAGGCCGGGCGGCAGAGGGGTGGCTCAGCCAGGGTTTGCTGTGGTGCAGGTGGAGGTTGGGTGAGCACATGGACAGCAGAGCAGGGTGTTGCTCCGGCTCACCCCTCCCCTGGATTCCCTGAGATGTCACTGTAGCTGGTAGTATTCAGGAATGGAAGTCAACGGGAAGTTGGTATTGCATCCAGAGAAAATAGATGTGTGTGCCCTATTACACAAATTAAGTGTCTAAATTCCACCATGTTCCTTTGGTTGCTGCTTGGCAAATAGGTTCTATGTTTGGTATCGCAAAGTGTGTTGATTTTGGTGGAATAGCTGCTCAGAGAGATGTAGCAAAATTAGAAGTATTTGAGTTGATTCAATGAGATTTTGCATCCTTATGTTGTATGGCACTTGTGGGTGTTCTTCTGCATTTTCCGTGACATCAGCCTTGACGTTGCTCTTGCTTTCTGGCTCGCAAGTATCTCTGGATTATTTCTGCTTTATTTGGAGCACTGAGTTTGTTCCTTCCCATCCCTCCTTAAACTTCACCTCTGCCAGGGCACATGATGACACTGAAGGAGGGTATGCTTTCCCACCATCAGTGTGGAAACTGGTTTATCCCAAATCCATCTTTGCCTTTTCACAAACTCTCTTATGGGGTTGAAAGGAACGTCCAAGTGACGTCTGCTCTTTGGGTGATAAGATTTCCTTCTTTGTCTTTTCTTGCATTTTGAAGTGTCTAAACAAATTAAGTTGAATTAAAGATAATAAAAATAGACAATAACTTAGGACCCACAACCAGATAGTATGACTCTGCAATTGCTCGTATATTTTTGGAGGTGATTTGCTGCTTCTAGGATTTCTTTGACTCCTAAGCCAGCAGTGTAATGAAGGGAGGGACAGACTGATATAGTTGTAGCCACGACTCAAAGTCAGTGTAATTGTTATTTCATATGCAGCTTTTAATTCAAAGAACTTGAAGGGTAGAGTCCCAGTTTAACCAAAGTACATAAATATGTCCCTAACTTAAGTGTACGAAGTCAGGAGGCAGCTAGCAGAGTTAAGGTTAAGAATATACATCAGTGTTTTTCTGAACTGGGGAGCAATCTTTTTCCCTCATAATATAATATTTTGCACAACCCAAACATGTAGGTCAAGAGGCCAGAAAATTAGCACAAGCTGTAACACTCTTGTAAAGGGGGTGGTGGTGGTGAAAACAAACCCTAAAACCATTCATACATTTTAACTGGTTTCCCTTCCCTCCATTCAGGGATTGATACAGAACAGCTGGTCGTGAAACCTGGCTGCATATTTGTTAAATGGGAACAGATTACTAAATCAAATTTGTTGACCAATTTTCAAGTATGTGGCCTTGAGATATTAAAAAAAAAAAGGAAAAGGTTTGCATTGCCTAAAGAAGAGGGGGTAACAGGCCAGTGGTACGAACATTTCATGCTGGTGAGATTTGGCAGAGGGGGAGGGAATCTAATCGCTAACTTTTGTGTGAGTACCCAGCTAAAACCTCAGGGAATTTTATATAGTGCATGTTGTCAGTATTTTAATCATCCACAGCTGTCAAAACTCTTGTAACCCGCCTCTTCTATTTAAAATGTGTCTTCTAGGCATAAAATAATTAAAGGTGCAGGACCATAAGGTAGGCTCAGAGCCGCTGCAATGTGACAAAACTCCACATATGAAAGGCATTATTTCAGGAAGTTTTAAATATAAATTTTGTTTTGTCAGAAGGCTGCAGGGCACACATTTTCTATACTGTCAAGCTTGATAGTAACAATATTTATATTTCAAATAAAAAGATTAAATTGCAGTCTTATGTGTTTCTGGTTTTCACATAGTTTTTACCAGTGTATCATAGTGTTCCATATCAGTGTGTCATCGAAACTTTTTTTTTTGCTGACACCAGTTTTGCTTTATTGTAATATTAAGTCTTGTACTGTCAGTCCCTGAATGGAAATAATGAGGGCAGACAGTAGTTTAGTTGACTAGCCTGTATCTTCCCTTTCCTCACCCCCCCTAAATAAACCTGAAAACAACACAAAAATTAAGTCATTCAAAACAGCAATTGTAAAGACAGAGATTCGGAGGCTATTAACATAAAATGTCTTTGTGTGTGCGTGCGCATGCGTGCACCTGTGCGTGCTTGTGCCATCTCTGTTTGCTCTGCATCATCCTGCGGTTCAAGACCCCACCTTGGAAACTCGCATTCATGTGCCTACCAAATGCATGTGAAAGGATTAAAGCTTAGTGTGAGAACACAGGTGGAAGAGGAGGGGAGGGCAGTGTAATTTATGAATATTTTGATCTCCTCTGTTTGTTTTTAATATTAAAAGAGGTAGCGCAAAGAATGACTATCTTGGTCGTTTTGAGTTGTCTGGTTGGCAAGCCTTTTGTGCCACTGCTTGTTAGCTGTTAGTTGTGAACTTTCTGTTAATGCCCACAGGCCCGTCATTCTTCATTGTTCAGAGCTTTGCAGCCCCATGAGTTTGAGTCCTGGGGTTGGGTTGGTGTCATCTGGGCAGCATCAGGCCTTGACAGAACAATGGGGAGAAATGTGAAGAGGTTCTGACTCAGGCCCGTGTTGGAACTGCCGATTGGAGTCACTTACCCTGCCAGCTGGGGCTGGGTTTGCTCTCTTTGGGTTGAAATGTGAACGTTTCATCACAACCCTTTTGTGGCAGTTTGGAACTGGCAAAGGATTTCTGTGCAAATTCCTCTGGTTTTACCCTCTGCGTGGTGGTGCAGATTTTTCCCCCGGTGTTGGGTGGTGCCAGCTGATGTGTGACAGCTTCTCTGACCATAATGCAGTTGATGAACTGGGTTAATCAGAAAAGCAATTCAAAACTTGGGTGTTACAGAAACTACTCCAGAATTACTATCAGCTTAGGCGTGATACGGCCTTGATTCTTCTCTCTGTGTTGCTGCTTAATGATGCTTCTTTCTGTCACTTTAAACCTTTGGTCTGTCATTTGGCCAGTCATGATTTTACAATAATGAAAATAAAAGTAAACAGCACTAATGATCACATGTGTGATGGAAAATGAGGAGGCTGTGTTGCTAAGGAAACTTGTGAGGAACCGAATGTGAAAAGTACATTTCCACGAAACTTCTCATGCAGGGAGTATTTACTTCTTTTATATTTACAACAGTTACCAGCTTAATATAATTTACTGGGTTTTATAACAGAAAAAGTAAACTGCGTGCCCCAGATCTGTGAGCTAATAAGTGACAGATCTGACCATGTAATTCTCACGAACATGCTTGTGACTACTCAATGCTCTCCCTGATTTATGCCATAATGTCAACTCTAAAATTGCTAGGTTCCCTGTAGAAAGCTGTGCATATTCAAAAGCTATTCAGAGTAATTTGAAAACAAACGAGTTTTGAGTTTGGGGTTTTTTTAAATTGCTACTGATACACCTCAGTAAATATGTTTTGTTTCATTCCATAACCAGCAACTAGTCCATTGTAGAAACTGGTTAGAAAGCTTCACGGATTGTATACAGGAGGATAAAATGTCATTGAAAAGATTGTGTTCACTGAAGACCAGCCTTGCCTTTTCCAGGTACAAGTCTGTGCCTCTGTACATCAAGCTCCTAAATGCATTGCAAAAGAGGCCAGCCTCTGGATTAATCAAAATAGGAACAATAGAGGAAGATATTTAAAAGTAAAGTTATGTACAAATGGAAGATTTTTGTATGTAACAGGAGACAACAGGTGGCACTACCCATTCTGTACTCAAAATCTGATCTTGCTTAACACCCCCAACTATTTTTTTTTCAGTTTGAACTGATAGATATACAAATCAGGCTATTGCAGCACACACATCTCAAATGAGGGAGCCCTATTCCGATGGAAACATCTGGTTTCATTACACCAGGTAACACCTGCATGAAATTACATCTGTGCGGAAAGTCCTTTAACAGAATTTAGTAATTAAACTGAGGCAATCTAATCAAAGAAAGGCATGGAGAAGGTGATACATGAAGTTTCATTCTCTGCCATATAAATAAACTGCATTAGTATATTGGGTCTTTCAAGAAACAGTTAACATCAACAGCTTGCAATTGAATAGATTTCATGTTAAAAACAGCCTTCCATACTATATCCACAATATATATTCTGATCTTCCAAACAAATCTCCAGGGTGCTGTTTGGATTTATTGCACTTAATAGCATATTGTTTGGAGTGTACAATGTGTGGGTCCAACTGAGTTTTACTAGGATATTCTGCGGCTCAATTTCCTTTCAACGTGTAACTGTGTCCTTTTCAAATTTTGCTTTAAAGCCCTGTGCAGTCGACTGCTTTGGTGGACAACCTTTGCTCTGTGCCTTATCAACTGGTTTCTAAAATGTGAAGGCTAACCTTGACCTGAGCACCAGCAAGGAGCTCCCTCAGTGCAGGGACGCGCCTGGGGCTCTCCGATAGTTGGGGGTTTCTCTGCGTGTTGTCGCTGTGAACTGCACTGTGTCGGAGCCTGGAACCGGCTCAAAGTGGAGCTTCTGGCATCGATTCTTGGTTGTCTTGTGATTCTCACGAAAGGACATGGTTTCCCCGTCTTGGAGTAGGTTCTGTTCTAGCCCTATGTAGTGTGCAGGCACTTCTGGCTTTGCTTGCATGAGATTTTACCATCTGGCAGTGTCACCTGGAAGGCATAAATAAAGCCATTGTTTCATGGATTCTATTGGGGCTGCCTATATTTTCCTTGTCAGAAAGTATAGAATAACACATCCAGCAGAAATCACAAAAAAATTGCTACTACTGTTAGAAACTGGTAAAGGACAGCAAGGATAACACTCCTAGCTTTAGGATGAGTTCCAGCAATTCTTTATGGAGCTGACTGACATTTTTTCCCATACTTTTTTCCTCTGAAAGCTGACTTTTTGGCCACAGTAAAAAATTTACATGCAAAATTTTCATCTTGGTAATAAATGCCCTTGCCAAGATTAATAAGTTTTCCAGACCTTCCCTGGAGAAGGAGTACTCCTTCGAGCATAGCTGGAAGTCAAGGACTTATCTTGGAAACCAGCTTTTTGGTAGACTGTTTCCCTGTCTGCTTTCAGAACAGTGTATTACTAATCACCTGACCTTTGAACAAATGCAGTTTATTTTTTTGGGGCACTTTCATCCACGTTAACCCAGATGTGCCTTTTAAAACCAGATTCCTCCTGTTGATCCATTGATGTTTTCAGATCCCTTTCCATGTACATGGCCTCAAGGGTGGGCCACAGAGCCATGCAGGATTTGGATGAGCCATAAGGGAGACGTAAGCTCCAGAGCTGAAAGGTCATCTTGTCAGAAGTAGTCTCCTCTTTGAAAGGGGAATGCTTTAAGCCAGTTGCCTTTGCTGATTGCTGCTGGTCTTTCGTAGGCCACTAATGGCAGGTGAGGACCAGCCACGGTTTTTGGGAATGGCGCCTTCCTGGGGGGAGCTAGAGC
>JANZLP010000064.1:1911376-1921671 GCA_026930925.1 Chelictinia riocourii | reverse complement strand
CATACATTTAAATTTGGCTGTGGTTATTTTCCCCCCTCCTTGTAGCTGAATTCTGAGTTCCTTTTTCAGCTGTGCACCTATGGGATTTGAAACAACAAAGCAGAATTTGAATGGATTTTACTCAAATCTGAGCAAAAAGCCAACTGAACCGATTGGTTTTCTTCCAATAAAGTCTTTGGAAGGGTACTATGGATATAAATTGAGAGAGAAAGCGTAAACTGAGGCCACAATACAACCTGCAAAATCTCTATTACACCATGATTATGCATAAGATAATCTTGACACTTGAAACACTAAAGGAAGTTTAATAAGTTGAAGATAAGAATAAGAAGCAAACAATGTCACTTCTCATGATCACTTTTTACACCAGATGTTTCTGTTACTTCTGCTATATTATATTGCTTCTACTCAAGTAACTTTCTATTTTTATCACACTCCTTTTCGCTCTCCATTTATGCACTCGCATAAGAGCTACAGAAGACCTATTTCAGGCAACATGGACTCGAGAAACTGAAAAATAGCTGGCAAGAAAATCTGGTAACCTGAATAAAGGTTGCTTTCTTCACTACTCACTACATTTTGAGCTTGCTCAGATTTCATTCTCTTACATCTCCCCCTACTTCTATTCAGCTAACACCTGCTGTTAAAAAGGCAATTTGAGAATGAGTCCAGGCATATTTTACTTCCCATAATAAAACTTCCTAACAATATCAAAATCAAAAGCACAAAGAAAACAGAAATATTTTGAAAAAACTGTCTTTTACCTTCAACACAGAGGTCATAAACACTGACAGCCCCATCAGGACAAAAATCATCAATCCTGTCACTCGCTGCTCCCGGATTCCCAAAAACTTTGGTTGCTCTCCTGGTGCTGAGCATTCAGATTCAACTTTGAGGCTATTAACATGACTTATAGACAAGACAGTTGCAGCAACAAACCACGGTAAGCCCATGATAGAACATATCCCCAACATAACACCAACCATGAGCAGATCAAGATGATAACCACAGCCTTTCTGTAAAATTAAGCAAACAAATAATTTTATAAACTTTCTATTTATATGACACCATATTTATAACTCGGCTGGTAAATAACAGAAAACTACAAAAGTTAAATACTTTGAGAGTGTCCACAAAATGATATTTATTCTTTATTAGTCAATACATACATCTTTTTAGTAGTTGTTGGCAATGTTTCACAGACTTGCACAATGAATCTGATTAAAAATAAACTTGAGACCTACACAACATTAGAGTTTTGTGAAAATTACTTTTACCTTCAGCTTATGCTCTTTCCTGTTTATAATAACAGCTGTTATTTGTTGATCCATGAAAATGAGAATGGTACAGAGTAAAGCAGGAACAGCAGCTATCAAGAGTGTCCACCAAGGATTGCTTCCAAGAGGATCTATGAACCATCCTCGGTCTTTTCGGGTGGGCTGAAAAAAACAAGCATCAAGAATTAAGTAACTAAGATATAATGCAGATTTTATTGCTACAAACAGCTGCAATAAACAGACCAACAGTCTCTTAAATATATGTTCAGATTTTTTTTTCCAATGGTTTTGACCAAAAGACCAATTTAGCTGTCACATGTGAATGTGACATTTATATGAAAAAATTAAAACAAACCCATTCCATTATTTCATTTCCATACATTTGCACAAAAGAATGCTTCCTTTTCAGTGATAAGGCATAGTCTCTTCTGTCAGATGAACCATACATCCAAAGCAGAAGAGAGATTACTTCATCAACTACATTTTAAGTAAAAAAGACTAACTTCTGTTTCTATACAGTTCCATTGCTCTACTGTCTATGAAATTGCAAGCATTTAATAAGTTACGTTTTTTAAAAGATTTTATTTCTTACTTCAAATTTCTCTGGAACATGAAGCTTAGGAGAAGGTACTCCTACAAGATAGTCAATCAAAACCATGATCACTATGGTCAGAAATACTGCAAAATCACTAATGGTAGAACGCACCTATAAAGAAAAGAATTGTGTTAACTCTTGCTTGTTTGTCCTTACAATCTGCATGTATAGAAAGACAATTTTCTACCCTATGGATAGTGAAGTCTTTTTATATTATACTATACCATTGAACATTATATATATTTTCTCTTTTTATTTTAAAATTTAAGCTGCCTGCCAGCATAGCATGAAGTTGCAGAAGGTAAGTATTCTGTACAAAGGTACATACAATTATCTCATTTAAAAGTGATCTACTGCAAGAAGCAAATTACTTAAAATAACTCCTTCCTCACCTTCCTGTCCCCTCAACCCTACTAAGAAGAAACCACGGAAACTCAATACACTGGGCCATCACAGCCAGTCTCTTGTAGCTTAATTCAGTAACATCACTGAATTGTTCTGAAATCAATATTCATACATTTAATGTTTTAATAGACAGGAGGGGGATAATTTGCAACAGCTTGAAGTTATCAAAGGTGACTTTATTAAACATTAGAAACACATTGTAGGGATGAGCTGAGGCTCAGAAGACCTAACTGCTTTATTTTGGCTAGCAGAAGTAAGTTGTGTAAATCAGTCCAAGGACAACCATTATATTAGTCTCTATTAGAAATAGTAATCCCCTGAGGAACAATTCAGAACCCTTCATACATCAGCAGTGTGGGGAAAGCAATCAATTGTTCTGTACAGCTAGATGAGGAAAACAGCAGCAGTATTATCTCTCCAAATGATAACTGGCAATACCCATTAATACAGGGAGACGGATTGCTTATGTCTTCTAATGTTTAGAACATCTTGTTGTAACTATAGGGGAGTAGAGAGTAAGAGCTGAATTTTCTGCAGCCAATTTCTTTCCTCTGTCTTCCTCTTTTTAATTATTAGCTAATTTTCTGGTTTTAATTTCTTTTTCTGTCTTAAAAGAAATCTCCCCAATACAAAGTGCTGAAGCAAAATAGAAAAATGCAACTCTGGTAAGTTATACTAATGTATTTATCACAAGATAACAATAGTCTCTAATCAAAATTACCTTAGTTGGGAAATAGCGTTTGGTCTTGAATTGCTTAAGGAAAGAGGAGAGGAAAAATGTTGTAAAGAATAATATGACAGACCAGAAGAGAACATCTGGAATATATGGTCCATGATGGCCACAAGCTGATCCACGAAACACACCATGAAATTCTAAACATTCCTACAAAGAGAAAGACACCTTAAATATCTACATTTTATTCATTTAGTACATTCAACTTAACTTGTAGGTTTTCAATATAAAACACATTTGAGACCTTTCACAATCCCAAAAAGGGGGTTCTTTCCTTCATCACTACCTCATCCTGAAATGCCAAAAATGTGTGCTGTCTGTTCCAGAACAGCCACAGTAACGGTCACTGATTATTTCAGGATGCCAAAATGCTGGGAGATGCCGAAGAAGAAACAACTTCTTTAAATTCACCTCATTTCTATTCTATTTCTCAAAGTATCAAAAGATAGAATGTATAAATAAAGACTGAGGACTAAGCCCAGGAAAAGCAGACTATCCAACATCAACTTTCAAGTTTACAAACACCTTCTACTTTCAGTGTGAAAGTCTAGGCTCACACAAGGAGAGCCCATACACAGGTATCTACCGCCATTTTAGATAGCCTAAGATGGCCAGAGCAGGCACACACAGCTAACAAGTGCAACACAAAATCTACAGCAGATCCAAATCATTCAAGATGTAGGTGGAAACCAGATACCAGGGTATGCAAAGCAGCTATAACCAGCTGCATTTAGGCAACTGAATCTCATCCAAGAAACTACTAATCAGCAAAATTGTTTCTTCCTAAAAGCCTTCAGTATCACTTCCACAAGATAACTTTCCTCCTCTTCACCTACCCACAAAATTAGGTACTGTTATGAAATACCCAGTTCAGAAGGTAATGGCGAGTAATTACCTCATACCATTAGAGAAATCAATCATATTTGGGTTTTAGTATTCTTTACCAGAACTGAGATCTACAAAAACATTTTGACCAACTGATGTCTTTTCCAGCATGTATTTTTATGTGTCTATTAGCTGGGCTGCAGCAGTCCCCAGGCTGGGGCTATTCCTTCATCTGTGGAGGTTGTGCCTGAAGACGGTGGCAGGGGAAGGGGAGGCACAGCCTGAACCGTGTGATGGTGACAGCTGTCATGTTAATTCCACTTTTTTTCCCCTATTCTGTTTTTTGTTGGGTTTACTGTGGAGGGAGTGAAATGCATAGAGGGGAAGAGGCGGGGATCAGGGAAGGAGAGGAAAAGACAGTCTGGCAGTGGTTTTATATCAAAAAGCTGGATGTCGGCTGGGTCTTCCCTACTGACCAGAGGGGCACCCTCAGTGTGAAGTCAAGTCCATCTCAGAAAACAACCCCACATGCTGCAAGTGTTCCTTTCCCTTTGCATTTCTATTTTTGCATTTTAGAACTCTGTAATTTTAAAAAGCCGCTTTTCCTATCCGTGGTACAGAGTGAGAGACAGGCACAGCGAGGGCAAGCTGCTGACTTTCCCTGGGGAAACAAAGTATTTCTCCAAGGGAGCAGTGCTAGGGCATACAGAGCTTCCCTGGCACCCCAGCCAGCCCTGGTGTCCACACCCTTTCTCGGTCCCAAATTAACTCAGCTATTTTGCTGAGTAAAGGATGATTAAACAAGCAGTAAGATGTTATCGTTAGAGGCTTCCCATTAAACTATGACTATAAATACTGGCACAGGGAGGATAAAGCTTCCTCAAGCTAAGCATGTTAGCAGCTAATGTTTCCTTAAACATTGTCCACAAAATGCATTGGCTGACCAAAATGTTTATCAGTGCTACCTCTTAGGAAACCAGACTGGTTTTTTTCAGTTCCTCTGACCGCTTTATATTTAGTGCAGTAATGTGGTTGCCTTTTACATAAAACTGCATCATTAAACAGATTCCCCAAACGATTTTCAACACCACAAAGGCAAAAGACTAATACAAAAGAATGCCGAGGCTGAAAAAGAAGCGTTCACCAGCCAGAGCACAGCAAAAACCTCTCACCCGTAGCATATTTCAATTCCTTTGCAGCTTAATCATAATTCTGGATTCCCTTGTTTGAAATGCTAGTTCTGGGATTAATTAAATCAGCTGGCCCAATCTTTGAGCTACTGATGTGCACACTTACTCTTTCTTAATGTAGGGTGGGGTTTTTTCTATACACAGGAGCAGTGGTAGCAAGCCAGAGTAATGCCAGCATGCCATAGTGAACAGAGCTCTAAAGCAGAAGTGGATGTCGGAGTATTGTTTCCCCCAGCTGATGCAAATGCTGCCCTGGCACAGGGAATCATGCTCCTGCCCCTCCTGCCACCACACGTGCATGGCTGTTGGCATGGGCAAACGCCAGCAAGGCAGGAGGGAACCAGGAGTGATGGCAGACTAAAAATATTAGCACATTTATAAGCAGAAAATGTGGGCATTGCCTCTATCCAGGGTATTTTATCTATGCCAACTGAGCAGCAAAAAAGTCCTTTAGGAAAGCCAAGCTGAATCTGTGCAAACGGTGTAGATGATAATCCTCCGTGCTCGCTGCGGATGAAACAGAATAAATGTGCAATACTTCGGGAGGTGCTGGTCTGCTGCTGAATTTCCAAAGTCCGGAGAGATTTATTCGTTTTGGGCCTGAGCCCGAAGCCATCACAGGCAAGGGGAGTCTTGGCTGGGGCAGAGGGTCGACCTTTTTATGGCAGGGCTGGTCTACGGTGATCGGAAAAGAGCTGCTTCCGTTCAGCCCGCGTCTCCTTCGCATGGGGGAACACGCAAATGTTGCTCTCACTGACGTTAATGGGAATTATGGTTGCACTTTAACTTCCTCACGTGCCAAGGTATCCCACAGGTAACAGCCCTGGTGTGTGTATACAAATTAGTTCTTAAAGTTGCACACATTTCTCCTCTTTATAAAAGAAGACCAGGCACTCTATAACTGCTAAGAACAGGCTGTCTGAAAGGTGTTTTATTAACTAAAGTTAGGGAAGAAAATGAAACTGAAAAGAATACGACTACATATTAAACTACATGAAGTGGTCATGACAACTGGGGATCTCGGTATCAGCTGAAACCAGAGATGACTGGAAATTATTTTATAAAAGCTGATCTGAAGTACACTCCTAAGAGGGTAGTAATGCACAGTTATGGAGGGCAGCTGGTTCAGGGCCCCGATAACTGCAGTGCTTAGATCCGATCACCGTATCAAGTGGCCAGGCTCTGTGGCAGGCTCTGTTCCAGTGTTCCCGTGCTTCTGGTGCTGACGCCTTCACGGTGTTCTGGCGTCCTCACGTAAAACACCGGGTTATCGTAAATCTTTCAAAAGGGTAGCTTTGGAAAGAGTAGGTGGTGGTGGTGGTTGCTGCTTTTTTAAATTGACTATTTTCTGAAATGTCGAGATGGAAGTTTATATCACAGAGTTTCATTTAACATTTTTCACTGCCTTTGTGTTTTTGCAAAGTGCTTTACAACAAATTACTAAAACAATTGCTCTCTCACCCATCAAAAAGAAGACAGCCATTGTCGAGCAGGTACTTCTTGACAATTTGAAAATCTGTAGCCATAAAATGTGGGTGCCCAGAATAGAAAAATACTTTGATATAAGTAGATCAACTTAATTAAGGCTTTCAAATAGTTCAGCTGTTTAAAACTGCCCCAGTAAGATAAATTGATTCTAAGGAGTCTGACTTGGGGTGGGGGGGAAGCTGTGACATCGTCTATGTCTAGTACAATGTACATGACATCAACACAACTAATCTTTTCTTACTGCTTGTATTTGTTACCCTCTATTTGCATTGCCAGTATTTCTCTCCAATTAAAACAAGCATTTTAGCAGAGGGAGGGATCAAGTCTCTGTATTGAGATAGATTCTGGTAGTGATGAATACCTGGTGAGGTTAGAACCTAACTGCAGTAGTGGTGCGTTGACAGAGGCAGGCGGCAGATGTGTTCCCCTGTTTGCCATTCTCAGGTCGTAATAGTTGAGGACAAAGAGTGAACTTGTGGAAATGCTCACTGATACAAGTTACATGTTTCAGTCCAGGGTTTTTTTGTGTCAATCCTTTCAGAATGCAAATATATTAGAAGTAACTGCAGTGACTAAAGATTGTTGTGCAAATCCTCTTCCTCTTTATGGCAATTACTCACCTTTTCAGAATGATTTCCCTTACTTTCAGCTCAGCATTAATACTTTAGCTGAGGGATGTTTTACACTACATTTCCCAGAACGCTTGTGTAGCTGACATCTGAATACTCTCAAAATAAATTCATGTTCCAAACTATCACCAAGCAGAAGAGGAACAAGCTCCAAATACAATGAAAAGGCAATATTTTTAACTCAAGTTTAAGTACAAATATAGAACGGTTTATGCCTAATCCTGACACAGAAAAAAATGAATTATTGGTTCAATTGAAAGCCAGCTTCTACACATATTCTTCCGTTAAATAGCCAGCATTTGTGACTGAGTTTTCAGCACTAATTTTAACATTATAGGCGAACAGCTTCACTAATTCATTGCTTTTTCTAAAAGAAAAAACACACTCTACTTTTGGGTCAAAAGCCAGTCACGTGCATCAGACAGAAGTTCACAGTGAAATCAGTTACAACTTGACATGATACAATGGGTAAGCTTACAACTTGCCAACAGCTGTGACTCCCATCAGCTCTCCTTTTTGGCATCTTCATTTTAAATTGCCACGGAATTATAGAAACAAGATCTTTGCTAGAAGATTTAAAATAAACAAACAAAACCCAATTATAAATTAAAAGAAAATACTATAGCTAACCTACTACTTCAAAACTTGTAAAACAGACAAACACAATTCACAGGAGGTAAGGATGCACTGTAAGGTTTAGTTAAGCAGGCCACATCTTTTGCATTTGTTAAATAAAATCTGCATCCTTTCAACACGGGGCAAGAGGCCATGGATTTTATTTTTCATTTTACTTTCATTGCATGCATAAATGTTTAGGCCATGACTTACACAAAACAAGTAAGGACATCAAGACAGAATTACACTTTAAGTAAGATTAATTAGAGATCAGAACAAAAATTAAATGGAAGAATCTACTTGGTAATTAATAATGACAGCTATATCAAATAAGAATAGAATTAAGGTAAAAAAAGGCACAAGAAGACCCCAGTAAAAGGTTGCATAAAAATAGGAACACACAATGACTCATTTTTCATAAGCTTTATTATTTACTCCACCTGAAGTACTGACAGTGCCTTTAACAGATGCACAGAAACACTCTCAACCCTTTGCAACAGTATATTAAGATTAAATAGGGCTATAAATCTCCAAAGTGCTGTGCAAACATTAAGCTCTGAGAAGGATATGAAATGGTAGCATACAAGACAAGTTAAGTGATTTGCTGTAAGGCAACGGAGCAACGCAATGAATCAAGGGTTCCCACGTTCTCCTGAGCAATGAGTCACATCAGGTATCTGGGCCACCTCAGTTTGCATTTAGTTTTCAGTCATATTTCAGACTTTTAATAGAAAATCTTTTAAATATCACCTATGGGTCAAACACTATGCATTGTTGTCATCTTGACTTTGCAGGCCAACAGCAACCATGAAACTACTGATACAGCCAAGGGTACTTTCAAACCTGAAAGGTAGCAGTGAAATTTTATGAGAGCTTTTCAGAGTTCTGAAAAATATAATTGCAAGGACTATGTATGCAAAAAGAGTGTAGCAAAACCAGCAGCAACAGCAATAACCATGAAATTGCCTTGTACTGTCCCTCCCCAGCCCCATTACCTATGGATGCTGAATTGAGGAATGAACTGCCTTGGCTTAGATCCTAGGAGAGTTCTGCTGAAAGGGATCTCAAGGCCAGTAAAAACCTCACTCTCTTACAAGAAAAGCCTTACAGGTTTCAAGAATGGTGCAAGCACAAATCTATCTGGATTTGTGGCTTGTACTGTAAGCTGCACTGAGATTTTTCAAGTTATTGTCAGTCAAACAGAGAGACGCCAAGAATGAAAGAACACACATGGCCCAAATTCTAAAATCTACAGCAAAATACATTGCCTGTTTCACAGAAATGAGCTCAACTTGGTGATTAATATTCATTACAGGTTTGCGTGCATACACAGATCCACATGGGCACATGCCCACATTCCACTCACTACAAGAAATAAAGAAAATATTAATATTTTTAAAGGAGAAAAGGGATCTGCATTGTTTCATTCTAATTCTATCATCTTATTAATTTATCTGTCTCTCTCTAAATTCTTAATAGAAAACATTTTGCTGAATTTTCCATTTAGCCTGGAGCACACATAACTGAAAGAACAATAGCTTTACCAATACCTAGAATATTACTGGAATGCCAGAGGCATTTCTTAAGTTTCAAAAAGTTTGTGAAAATCTAAAGGAGAAAGTTCTGACAAGCATATAGTAAAGGCAAAGTTTTAGCTGATACTATAAATATCCTGGCTCCCAGCAAAGAAAAAAAGAAATCCCATAACAGTGGATATTGAAAGTTTTTCTAATTTTATTGTTGTTGTTTAAACACTTCACATGAGTCCTAATCCACTGTAACAGGCAAGCTCATGCTCACTTTAAGCAGGTTAGCATTCCAGTTCAGCTCAAGGGGATGAGCATACTGAAGTGATTTGTTTGATCATTGTCTAAATTAAAAATTCACAATGGCAAGAAGAGGAGGTTGTTATGTTTCCTCGTTGTTTGCAGCAGCCAGCCTACACCTCAGAGTATCCTTCTTACTTGTGTAGGCACATGAAGAAATCACTTGCAAAGTGTTGTTTTACTATTGCAGGATCAAGACATTTAAACCAAACCTTTCAAGCAGTCGATGGAGTACGATCTGAAAGGTAGGATTATTTTTTTTTATTCTTGTTATGTAAATTTAAAACTTACTGGCCATCCACTATTGTAACTTCAGCACTCCACAACAGAGAACATCACTGGATTATTCTTCTCTCTGCAGTACTCCACCATATTTTCTAATGATGATGCTCTGACGCTACAAGCACTGGTAGCAGAACAGGATCTGAATGGTAACAGAACAGGTTCTGAACTGTGTTTACTTCCAACCCCTAATATTTCTGATGTAACAAATAAAAGCTTGCCAGTTTCCACTCTGAACTTTAGAAGAAGATACTGTAAAGAATAAATACAGGAATACTAAGCTGACTCATTCTAAGTCAGTTAACACAGGTGGAAAATGGCAGGAGAAAATGTGGAAATGCAGGCAAATGGTATAGGAAGAACAAGCTAAGGCAAGGGAGGAAAGAAAGAGGAGGATCTGAGGAAGGAGAACAAACTGAAAAACATAAGA
>JANZLP010000064.1:1831526-1842575 GCA_026930925.1 Chelictinia riocourii | reverse complement strand
ATAACTATGTAAAAGACAACCTACAACATAGTACTTCTAAGAAAGATGCATGCACTTCTCTTGTGAAGAAGAAAAACTAATGCTGTAGGACTCTTATTGTAGACTTATGACTTGAGGGGCTATTTAGTAAAAAAAGTTGAGTGCATTCAACACAGAGCAGGCAAACTAGATACTCTTGATTTGTTTAACACACACTTGGGAAATCTCTCCTTTAAAGTACATTAACATTTGAGTTTGCATGGGAGTTCTAACCAGCCAACAACTACTAAAAAGAGTGCTCTCTGAAAGGCTTACCTTAACAATACAGAGGCATTATTAATCATTTTGGAGTAAGTACAAGAAGTTACCCATATTACCAATGTAGCCACAGTTAGACCACAGTTCAATGCAGCTTAATCTGTACACTGCCATCCAGTAGCACAAATACAAAATCAGTCTTTCCTTGAGCTTAAGTGAAATTAGAGCATGCAGTACAGGGAATTTAGACAGGCTTTTGCCTTTCACACTAAATTCTGGAAGAGACAATTATCTAGCCTTGCATAAAGTCTACCCATAAAAATTCTACAGCCATGATCTTCTTGCAAGGCAAATTTGAACTTGCAGAGTAAGCTTACATCAGACCCATGTTCCCCGAGATGCAACCATGGCAATTTTGACCAGCCCTAGGAACTTTAAAGCTGGCTTCAATATATCAAGTTATGCCCCAAGATACAAACACTCCTCCTGCATTCCCTGCCTGAGCTTGAAAAGATATTCATTCTACAGCTTTAGGATGTCCTTACAAACATAATTGATCCCATTAACAGACAGAAAACTAAAATACCAAGTCAAATACACAGTAAAACAAACACTAAGACAAATAGATAAAATATATCATCCAGACAGGAGACCTAGTCAAAAGACCTTCCAGCAATAGGATACACCTGACGGCTACAAGAACTTCATCTTAACATTTGTAATTCAGGATTTCACAGCTAGTAGGGAATTTTTAAATGCTGAAAAAAATGCAAGAGTTTATCTAGACAACGGCAACTGTATCTGGCAGCCAAATGAATTTTCTACTAACATCAGATAAGGGGAAATAGAGAAAGAAAAAAAAAATCCATGAGGTTTCTAACTATTTAGAAACCAAGTCTCCAGAATGTCTTTCTGATACTATCAAAGCTGTAAAGAAGCCATTTACACATAACCCAAGACTTGCTTTTACTGTGACATAAAGTAGGAACAACTACAGCTTACAGCCCTGGGGATGTGTTACTATATCAAACAAATTTCTGCAATCAGATCTCTCAATCACATACACATTAATATAACTTTAAATGTTTAGGGGTTTCTGGGGGGAAGACCATCTTCACTAGAAGGCTTTTAGCAATCAAACCAAGCTTTCATCACTCCATGATTCCAAAACACTGTTTTCCACCTCAAACTTATACAGGAGTTAATCTGAAAAATAAAATACGAGACATATGAGTAACAACAGTTAAAAGCAGTAATATTGAAACTTTCCCACCTCAGCCAAAAGCAACATGTAAAGAAATACTTGAATAGGAAGAATTTAAATATACTTGTCCTCTAGGCATCTGCCAATGTTTCTAATGATAAAGTTGTCGTTTGCCTAGATCATACGCATATTAGAAGCATATCCACCCCTTTTTTCCAGTGTTACTAAGCTTAAGTCAGAGCACACACAAAGCAATTAACCTATCCACCAAATTATTTGCTATTATTCGCTATTATTCTCAGACTTCTTCACAGGACTTACTCTACAGAAAAAATCAACTGCCTGTAAACCAGGCTGGAAAAGTATCACTGAACAGCATGCTGTAAAAATCTGCTAGGTACAGAACAGAATCAACCTGGTTTATACTGCGCTCTAACATTAATCAAATGAGATAATATCTGAATGACAACAGGGCACTCAACTTTGGTAGAAAACAGTACCTTTTTATTGAAATTTGAATAAAACTTTATATGGACAGTATGACACAGCTTTTGGTGATCTTAACATCAATGTCAGAGCTTTTGACCGAGATGTAATTAATTTACATAAAAGCAATCATTTCATATCTGATTTTAACAACCTTTTACAGACTTCCTCAAAAACTGAGGTTTCCAAAAGATCTAGCTTAAATTTAAATCAGTTTTTATTTTTGATTATCAAAATCAATACTAGAAGAAGCATTACTTTATATATATAAAAGCAAAATCATTCAAGCATAGTAAAAGAAATAAATTGGTATTTTAAAATATTTATAACTAGGTCAGCTGTCTACTAAAAGCTATTTATGTTGTCTGAGGTTTCTGTACATTGACATGGTCTCAAAGAAAGGGTAATGTACCCCTTTTTCACTGGGAGAGAACAACTGTGCCAAAAGGAAGCTCTCACATTAAAGACTGAACTGTAGTTCAGTTTAGAATTACAACCTTCATAAACAGGACGCTAGGGGGAACCTGAAAGCAGTTCACTTCAAAAATCACTTGTATATGCTGATGCTGCCATTAACCATAAATTTTCACTCATGGACAAGTTGTTTATATATATGAGTGAAAATAAGTTACTTTTTTCAGACCCCTGATGCCATAATGCTTAAACACTTCAAATTTAGTCACACAAGCTACATAACTTGGAAAAAAAACATGCAATTCTGATAACCTCAGAAAGGAAGCTATTGTACAACAGTACAGAGCACAACCATCATGCTCTCTATGCTTATGGTTCTTCCAGCCTTCTATTGAAGAAAATAATCAAGCTTCATACTCAAATACCAACCTGTTAAGTATGTCGAACAAAAAGCAACTGAAAAGACTGCAATGCGTATTTATGCTTACTGTGTACAATGAAAGCAGCCTGATGAAAAGTTTATTCTATGTATTTGAAGCTTGTTTCCACTTTTGACTAATTCCATAATGTAATTGGATTTTTGGTAACACGTAATGTTCTTAGCAACTTATACACATCCATAAACACGCGTGCTCTCTCTCCTAAACAGTATCATCATGAACATATTCCACAACAAAGGAACTGTTCCACAACACCAGACTTTTTGAACCAATGTATCAGCAGGCTTCACTTCTACTCTGGGACTTAATTTGAATTTACAAGATAAAACCACATTTCTAAAAGTTCTAAAAGAATTAAGTAGTATTAGAGACAAAGATAGGCACACAGGTTTGAAAGATGCTGTTAGCAGCATTCAGAGTCTAACACTTCATAAGAAGGATGGAGAAAAAGGGTGGTGGAAAAGAGTTCATCAGTGGTTTCCTGAAACTCACCCCTTTTTCTTTATATAATAATTTTCCTATTTTAATAACTCTATGTACTTATTGACACTTTAAAGCAGTATTATATTCCATAGCTAAGCTGTCTCAAAAAAAAAAAAAATCTTTCAGATAACTATTCATGTATTTTCTAGCTGTTGCGAACTAACTTGACTCAAGTCTTTTTTACTAATGTTATCAATACAACTGTCAAATAATGCATATTAATGGAAAACACAAACATATATGGTTGGACTTAGGGATCTTAAAGGTCTTTTCCATCCTAAATGACTCTGTGATTTCTATGATTCTAATGGAGACACATCAGTGCTTACACTACTCAAGTGGAATATCCTTAACATTTTACATTAATTCTGAAGAATCAATTCAAATACAATTTTTCAAACACTATTGCTCTTCACCAAGATTTCATTAACAAAAAGCAATAAAGACACACCACAAAAAAAGCCTCTGTTTTTATTGGAAATTTATGGAACTACAGAGGAAAATTCTACTTATTCTAAATCAGGAAGCCCTGAAGGAGCTACCATTCGTAACAGGATAATACTAACACATGGTCTAAGAAGCCATGAACATAACTCTCCCATGCTATACTGCCTTGACAATCAGGGACCACTTCTTTACAAACACATCATGAGCAGGCCTTGAATTACAGACACTCTCTATTGCAGTTGAGAGACTTAAAAAAAAAAAAAAAATCCCAGTATTTAAAACCAGAAACCTCACTCTGTCTTCAGCTGCAAGGGAAGACAGATTGCCCTGTGCTCAATCCTAAACCTCTCTGTTGTGCTAAACTTCTCTGTTGTGCTGCAGCTGTATGCTGGGTGGCACTTTCTATGATGAAAGAAGACTTGCTTGTTGCTCAAGTGGGGTCTTAGAATACCATGACAGAACCACATCCAATTATTCAGTTTAAAGCAAGTAATTCTGGCTGTCTCGTTACATCTAGTCTCCGAGCAACTTTGATACAAACCATTATTCCCACTAATAAGACTTCTGTCAAACTACTTGCTACAAGTAAGTTAATGTGTTAAACTTAGATAATCAGCAGAGGACTGCTGAGAACTTAACAAAGACCAGCTTTCACATCTACAAAGAGTTCCATGATCGACTGCACCAAGAGCTTTGCTCCTTTAACACATGAGCTCACTTAAGATTCTGTTTCACTTCCAACAAAGAGTTAGTTTTCGGGTTTGGATCTTCTATGCCTTCAATTCATATAGGATTACTGACCTATCAGATAGAATATAAAACTTGTAACTTGTTTTGAAACTTTGTCCACACTGGTGATGCAAAATTACTGCTGATGACTGTCTCAAAGCATTATAACTATGGGTACCACAAGGAAAACAGGATCATTTTTAGAAGTTCTTCAATTTCTGGTACTTCTAACAAAGCTGCTTTCTTGCAGCCTAAGGGGTTTAGAAACACTTTCTTCAGTAATACAAATAGCACAAGGCAGGGAGAACCAAACTTCAAAAAAATACATTCACATCCAGGACATCATTTACAGTTCAGTTTTCATTACTGCCTGCCTAGCTAGAATTAATATACTGGAAAGCTGCTGTGGCTCTCTAATGATTAAAGAGAATCTACACTTTAAAATTACATTAATCAAAAGGAACAAGGAACACACTTCACTTACACCTCAGCAATTCATGCCAAAATTGAGAGATACTAGCACACTAACATGAGGAAATTTGACATTACACTGATTAGAAGGAACTCAGTGTTTAGTTATATAAGATGCAGTATACGAAACACAGAAGTATTGTAGAGTTGCAAATGCTCTCTTTCTCACTTCAATAGAGGGGCACTTCTCTACTACAGCCACCAAGAGAAACTTCTCTCCAATGTTGCAGTACAAGTCACTGTCAATCTTTGCAGGTATGTGCAGAAAGCACACCAATTTTTCAGAGTAGCAAAACACATTTTTTATAGCAGACATCCCAGGGGAATCCTTCCACATCACAGGAATATAGACTCACTGCTCACACAGAACAGGGCACTCAGTGATTATCCAGTTCCTTTGAGGCCATTTGTCAACAGATGAGGTTAAGGATAAAAGTCAAGTAAAACTCCTTCTAACAAGGAAAAGCATTGGATACTTCATGACCAAGTTGGAAAACAAAACTAAAGGGGAAAGAACAGCAGCCTTATCAAGGCATACCTAAAACTCACTTCTGTTGCTTGCTGTTACACATTAATTTCCCATGAAATTCTTGAGAATTACCTTGGCCACAGAGGCTACAGAAGGACACCACAAAGCTCCCCTTCGCCCTGTGTCACTTCTCACAAGCAGCTACTTTCTTGATCGTTATCTTACCTTAATGATTCCTATAGAAGCAAGAGGAGGTTGAAACCAGTTCCCAGATTATTCTCCTCTCCTCTGTGCTGTACTTCACCTCAGGAATACTACTGGACTTAAAGTATGTTTATCAATGATCTGTTAGTGAAATACTAGACTTGCACAACACAAAATTATTTTGATATACAGTTCTACAGGGGACCAGTTCTCAAAAATAAGAACGTGTCCATTCCTTACTTTTCTGTAACAATACATACCTTCCTCCATTCAAATTTAGTACATCTTAAAGATACATACACACATACACACGAACAATCCATTCACCAATAAAGAGCCATCATTCAGATCTCATTAAATTGTACAGCACATTGTATCCATTTGTAGCATTCGGATTTTTTTTTAGTAACCCTCAAGACAGGAAAGGAAATTTCTCTTCAGTCTTCATCCAAGAGCCTTTTTTGTATCACGGGACAACTGAAGCAAGAAACAAGTTCTCCATGTCATTATGTGGCCATAATACATGAAACTATTTACAGCCTCATGATGTATCACCACAAACTTACAATTGATCCTCTGAGCTTGACAAGAAATAGCAGTAATGCAAGTCATAACACAGAAGCCAATATGCCATCTTGCAGGTATGTATTCTTTATTCTTAAGTAGAGACATGTGCATGTTGTATGCTGACATTTCCAGAAACAAGCACGCATACAAACATAGAAACGCTTTCTATCACTTCCACAAGTACTCAGCTCCATTGCCTTCCCCAGCCACAATCCCCTTGGGCTCTTAACAGCTTCCACAGCATCATTCCCAGCCCTGACACCTGTACTGCCATCGTCCAGGTCTCTCCCCAGCTCTTGCCACCTCTGCAGCCTCCAAAATGAACTTAAACATCCGTTTGAAGATACTGCCCCTGTTCTCTAGAAGCTATTTCTGAAAACAGATACATATTCCCGGTTCCCTGGTACCTTCACTGTCACCAAGTTCACCTTTTGGCTACGACCTCCCCCAGTACCTGGAAGTGAACACTGGTGACTTTACTCAAAATAGGCCCCAGTTATAATTTCAACTCAAACTATTCTGCAGCAACCTCTTATAGCAACAGGCAAGATTGCATCCTTAGCTGCTTGAAACTTAATTATCTAACTAAAGGACATCAAGCCCTGCAGATTTCTTCCAAGGATAGCCAAAGAAAAATAAGTCTTTTGTCAAGAAGCTGAAGTTAATTATTTGTGAATGCATTGATCCTGATACAGTTTTTAAAGTGTAGACCTACTCCCTACCCCTTCCCCAAAGAAACACTGCTATAGAGTTGATACGGACTAGCAGGTAAGTGCACACCCCTTGTACACATTGAGGCATATGGAACATGACCTGGAAAAGTACACCTGGTTTGAGAACTACTGTTTTAACATGCAAATTCTAAGCCTTACATTGCCTCCAGGATCCGGAAGTTCATAATCATCAGACACCCAGCCTGGGCTACCATAAATGCAAACACAGTAAATAGCCAGTCATACAACAAACCACTGAATGTGACAGAGATAAATTAGTCACCTTATTTAACAAAGCAGCATATTACAAGTTATTTACTGTATTACGATTAGCTAAAATCCCATATACCAGATGGGTTACAGTAAGTCAGCCCCATCACCGATGAGGAAAGCACACTGAATTTTCTTGTTTGCCTGTCTTTTCAAAAAGTTCTGTCCATTCAAAGAACAGAATACAAGTAGTAGGTATATTCGTTGGCCTTGAGCATATGAAATTTCTTCAGCTCCCTATTTATATTTTGCCCTTCATTCGTGTCTTCTTCATAGAAAAGGCAACTTACTCATGCTCAAGAATTAAAAGCCTCAGACTAACACTGTCTTCACTCAACAGAATACGGCCATCTTCTTCCTTAACTATAAGCCAACAAGCTACCTACCAAGCACATTCGCACTACACAAAAGTCATAAACAATTGGAATGTATTTGTGTCTATAAATGGACTGTCATTTAAGTACATTTTATCATGTCAAACAAAATGTTTTGTTTGACAAATAGTTTTTAATCATGTCACACAAATTCATTTGGTGAACAGCTGTTTCATCAAAAAAAAAAATTAAGCTAGCATCCTACCCCTATTTAATTTGTTTTCTTTCTTGGGGATCAGATATTTAACCTTTTTTGAGTCCCCTGTTCTGAAAGCTTGAATCTATAATTTTATTTAGTTGAAAAATAAATGTTCATTCTATTGACTTTAAGGAAAAATACTCTCAACTTCAATAAACTGATCTTCCTCAGCTGAAGCTCCATGTAGAGCATCTGGGTATAAAACAAGACCCAAGAATATTTATCCTGACCATACACAGAATCATATACAGTTGCATATTTCAGTAAAAACAAGCAAAGTCAATCTAGCAAAGTACACTACAAAATATGCTGAAATTAAACTCTGGTTACATTTCTAAAAAAATGTAAAGTAATTGCAAGCATTTTATATAGCATCAGCAGTTAAGGCAGGTAATGGATAGCAACACTGATGCTAACAACAAAAAAAACCTGGCTGATATTCTTCCCTTTTTGATTGGCATACATCAGCAGTTTTCAAAACTCAAGAATTTCCACAAAAATCAGTTAGAAAAGCTTTAATAAATTTGCTTGTATTTACAATCTAAAATTAAAACTGTCTAATAAATGGTTTTGTACACTTAATTTCTAAGCTGAAACATGTGTCTCCATCCTATCATTATCTAACTATCAAAGCTGTCTGCCACTTGTTTACCCAGTGGGCCCAAAAAATATAAAAGCATCTCCCGCTAGAGGTCAGTGCGAAATCAGAGATTAGCCGGAGATTTGCGCTGGGATCAAATAGTGGGAACAAGGGAGCTTTGAAACAGGGCTTGTAAAAAGGAGGTGAAACCTCCCGACCACAGACATCACCCAGCCAGAGCTCAGCTGCTCTCGCAAACAGTTTTTGCCCGTTTCACCAAATTCCTCCAGTTTTGGGGGCGCCTGTGTTGGAGGCGTTCGCACCGGAGGGATGGTTTCATCGGCGTGGTTTGGTTTTTTCCTTGAACACGGTCCTGCTTTTATCGCAGGGTCTGTCAGGAAGGCAAACCAACTCAGAACCAGAAGGGAAATCCTCATCCAGAGCAACTGGAAGCCAACACGCCTGTGACCCCGGGACACTGGTGTTGGGGTGTGTGGCCAGAGATTTGCACGCTCGTACTGGCAGCAGCTCAGTCCTTCCCTGCAAGGTCAGCAACTGTGTCTGAGAATTGCTTGCCCTCAATCAGAATGGGAATTAAGCCATTTCTCAGGTTTCTTTTTTTAAAAAAAAGCCTTCAAAGAATATTCATTTACATCATCCCCAGAGTTTAAGGCAAAGGCAGTACCTGAGCTCTGCGTTGATTAATCACAACAACAAAAAACCAGGTTGCACTTACCGTTGCCGTCACCTTTCCCTGCATCTGAATGCCGACCCGGAGCCCTTCCCGAGCCTGGCCTTGTCTGCTCCCCCGGGGTTTTGGGGAGGTGAGTGATCACCCTTGCACAGCCGGGCACGGCAAGGGGAGTCAGCGGCACCAGGGAAGGGGAGCCCTGGGGATCCCGGCTCCTGGCCCACGCTCCTTGCCCACACGCCCTTGTTTTGCACAAAATGCAATGACATGAGCTCCTTCCAAACACCACCAACACACGGCAACACGCAGCTACATCGCTTGGGGCAGGAATGCCCCCCAATTCATCCCGACACTAAATCACACCTTAACAACCAGGGTTTGGGGAGGATGCAAACGACCATAACTCCAAAACACGGGCACCCTCCGCACCCCGAGGACAGCGGCACTTACCCTCTGGGAGGACGAACACCACAGTTATCAGGGAGAGGATCCCATGGGCACCTCCAGGCATCTGTCCGGAGAGCATGGGGGTCAGCTCCCAGAGCCCACCCAGGGCTCGGAGGACGAACACCGGTGTCCGGGGGAGCGGGCAGGTTCCGTCTCTCCTCCCAGCTTTTTCCCCAAGCCGTGCACGGCGCTTGCGTTTCACCTGCAAAAACCCTCCACCAGAATAAAGGGTGCAGCAGAGATCTGGCCGCTCCCCACTTCTCTGGCCAGCCCCGTGGAGCCCAGTCTTGTTGTGTCGATGCTTAATTTCTCCCTTTCCTTCTTGAGAAATTCTCTGATTCTTTCAGTTCATGCACAGACGTGAGTGCGTATGTGCTACCCTCGGTTATTTCTGTCCTATTTCCTCTGTCCACGATCACTTCCCATTAATACTACCGTGCAGCAGCTCTTGGAGAGAAATTCTCCCTAATCAAGATTTAGTTTTAAATCCACTTCGAAATCCTCTAATTCAGTTGGATTACGCAGAAGGGGTTTGGGGAGATGTGTGGTTTTACTTTTTTTTTTTTCCCTCCTCTTTTTCCTCTCTGAGCTGCCTCATCTTCATGAACGGACCCATCGGCTTTCTGTGACATATTGTGCTATTTAAAGAGGGCAGGAATAATTTTATTAAAGAGAAGCAGTCAATTAATTTTAAATCCAAGGCTTGAGATGCTCTAGCAAAGTACAGCCCTGGGGATGGCCAAGGGGTTAAAGGGAAAACCTGGTGGAGGGAGAGGTGGGTTTGAATGTAACTTATGCATTTGTGCACAAGAAAACGGTTGCCTTAATAAAGGAGCAAGAGGCCAAACGGGGCCAGCCCCGAGTTTGCATCGGCTCTGGAGGGAGCCCAGCTGGGGCTGCTCGGGGAAGGGGGCCGGGAGTGCTGCCGTGGAAAGCACTGAGCTGTGACGGCTCCGATCCTGCGGGGCCAGGATCAGACCCGCAGCCACACGGGGGCTCACGGACGTCACCGGCTGCAGGATCAGGCCCCCAGACCCTTGTTGGCTCCTCCATCGCTGTCCCCACAAGCCAAGCCCCAGGTCTCAGTGGAGCTAACGGGACTTAGAGAGCTAATGCTTACTAATAAGAGAACACGACCGAATGCATGGGATTAAAAAATTAAAATGACAAAATAATCTGCTTACGTAGCCCATCCAG
Organism: Chelictinia riocourii; assembly: GCA_026930925.1. NCBI lineage: Eukaryota > Metazoa > Chordata > Aves > Accipitriformes > Accipitridae > Chelictinia > Chelictinia riocourii. The sequence continues at coordinate 1,831,953 of JANZLP010000064.1, read as the reverse complement.
CATCATCCTGCTAGCAGCACCTGAAATCCCCCACCCTGGGGACCCTTGCTGTGGGCACGCTGCTCCCCCAAGCTGCAGCGAGCCCCCGGGGCAGCCCCTCGCTGCGAGGTCTGTGCCCCCATCCTGGACCCATCTCCATCCTGCTCCGTGCCTTGGAGCATCCCTGGGTCCTTCTTGGGCCACGTGGCTTGTGTGGGGCAGAAACCCAACAGGCTCCGAGGGGGAATAATGATAATAATAACACTAATAAAATGATGATAGTAATAATAAAAGGATTGGAATGTACAAATGATGCACAGTGCAATTGCTCACCACCCGCTAATTGACACCCAGTTAGTCCCCGAGCTGCGATCCCCCGCCCACACTCCCCTCCAGTTTATATACTGGGCATGACATCCCGTGGTATGGAATACCCCTTCGGCCAGTT
>JANZLP010000064.1:1663810-1676443 GCA_026930925.1 Chelictinia riocourii | reverse complement strand
CATACTGAACTCAAAACACAGCACTATACCAGCTACTAGGAAGACACTTAACTCTATCCCAGCTGAAACCAGGACACATGGTTATCGTCATTCCTTGTCCAGAGTCTTCTGGTGAGATATGGCTGCTTGGCTGGGTACCCTGCCTCCCCATGGGCACAGCCTCCTTCTCACTCTGGTCTGTGCCAGCCCAGGCTGCTGCTCTGCGCTGGCCACCCCTTCCTGGTCTCCCACCTCATTGCAGCTTCCCTACTCCATGCTGAAGCCATGCTTCAAAAGGTGCCATGTAAATAGTTTTCAAAATGAAGGAGAGATGATGAGAAGAATAGTTTGAGAAAATCTGTATTAGAACATGAGGATATGAGCACGATGGTCATTTACTCTTCCAGTCTGTGATAGATGCTGCAATGCCGCTTGTGAGCCTAGCTTAAAAAGATCAAGATGTCCTGATCCTGGAGAGATCAAAATAATTAAGTCTAACATGTCTGGGCTTTCCTCATTTTTATGCTAGACAACCCCCTTTTTTTTTTCTGAGTTTGACTTGAATTTGCAAGTAGAGTTGGCTTCCCTTCAGCGGCATGTTTTGGTGAATACATTACTTACTACTGAAATAGAAAAGGTCTCTGGTGTAGCAGTGATGGGGTAGAGAGTAAAAAACAAAGATGAATGCAAGAAGAGGAAAAGCAGAGTTTGCAGCTGAGCTATGAGACGAACCAGAGGTCATAAGGGACAGAGCTACAGGAAGTCTGTTCACTACGGCAGCAGGTGCAGGGGGGAGAGCTCTCATACATTGATATCAATTGGAAGCGAAGGTACCACACAAAGAAGCAGCTATGTGTACACAATGAGAAGCAGAGAGGCCAAGATGAGGAGTGGAAAACAGAGGGAGAAATTCTGAGCTGGCACGAGGGCTCAGGAAGTTGTCTGAGAAGGAAAGAGGCAGCAGCCCTGCCTTCAGTATACAGGAGGGATTGTTAAAATTTGGTAGGATTTCTGATGCAGCATGTAATGCTGAAGTTTCACAGTCACTTTCAACTGGAGAAAGGTTTTTGGTGGAAAAAAAAAAAAGGTTTAAATCTACATCTGTTCCCAGTTTACTGCAGAGCCAGAGAAATGCTCTTGCCAGCACAAAGTGGGCAGTAGAAGGGAAGGAAGGCACAACTGGAGAAACAGTGGAGGGAGCAGGCAGGACCATTTCTTTTGGCAGCTGTGCCTGTATATGCCATCATAATGAAAATTGGAAATTAAGAACTAGTAAAACACTCCAGCTCCCTCCTGTCTAATCTAAAATAGAAGACAGCCATACAGTATCTGCTGTTAGGTATGCTCTTCTGTGTAATTCCTTACACCATCCATCTCACTCTAAACACCTAAGTACTGCCCAAAAGAGCATTAGGGCAAACTGTAGGTGGTTAGATTTCTTTGTAAGCTCTGAATGTCTCACCATGCCATTTGGATTGGACCTTCCATGAATGGCATAATTCAAACAGCATTAAAAACCAAGAATACTATTCTCAGCTACTAGTATTTGCTTCAGCAGTCTACCTGCTTCCTGCGCCTTTTTCTCCAGGTAAACTTAAAGTCCTCTGTAGAAACTATCTGCCATCTCCCTCCAACTCCTTTCCAATTGATCTGACAATTGAACGAGGGTGATTGTCCATACGCAGCTCCTCTCTTGATAAAGGAACAGATTGCCACGTTCGATATATATATCTATATACACACATACAGACATTCACCATACTGCTGATTATCTACTGAGGTAATGAATTACAGTCTGCTGAGTATTCTGTTGTGGTGGGACTTTTTTGTTAAATATACACACTGATGTGTGAGTACACATGAGGTAAGGAAAAGTCAGAAGTGTTGAAGTTCGGGATAAACTTTAAGTCTTGGAACAGACTTAGAGCAAATGCAAAGAATCCATTAACAACGCTTCTTTCTGAGAACAGATCATTGTTAATGACAGTACATGTGACTTATGGTAACTGTTATTTTAACTGCATGTCCTTGATGATGTATTAGGTAGTTGCTTTGCAGTTTGGATTATAAACCACTCTTAGATACTACATTCAACAGTAGTAACACAGTTAGCACTTTGTGTAAATAAATCTAATACTTTTAAGAGGTCATGCTATATTCCCATTGCATGTGTATAAATATTTATATTGTATATGAATTATGAATATTACCCTGGGGTTACTTTCACACAGAAAATGGGTTATATTTCAACTGCTGAAGTCAGAATGTGTTGTGTAGATACCATTACGTTCAGCAGTGGAAAATAGAGCTTAGTTTGGTCAAAAAGTAACTACTGTGTATTCAGAAATAAAATGAAGAGTGAGCTTTCAAATAGCCTACAAGCAGTGTATTGACCTTGTAAAGAATGTATGATATGCAGGGTAAGGTAATAGGGGAAAACTTCTGTCCACAATTCTTTAGGAAACACCCGAAGCTGGCAAGTGTATTTGCTGAAGAAAATTGCTTATCCAAATCACAAAAATTGAAATGAAAGTGTTATTGTCAGTTGAACTAAATGGGAATCAGAATAGTAGTTGCAGTTTCATCTAATATGCTTTGATTTTATGAGGCAGTACGTTTTGAGAGTTGTGGTTTTGATCTCCATTATTTCCTGTAGATTGGAGGGCTATACCTGTTGTACATATCTTCATGTGGAATATGACAGGTCAGCAGAGCCAGTCAAAACAAAGGGCAGGAAACGTAGGCCTCATCAGGCGATAGGGGAATGCAAGTTGAAGTGGAAATACAGTTTGGCAAATAAACATACTTTCACAAAGATGTGGTGGTCTGAGTATTCTTCATGCTTTTTGGTGTTCTGGAAAAATTAGAGTGTGTTTAATGAAATCTCAAATTTTCATTTTGTCTTGGGATGAAAACTTTTTAAACTTCTTTTTCCATGTGGAACAGTAGTTCTAAAGATTGCTTAGCTTAAATTGAGTGAGTGGTCTCTCCAGCACTTATTCTTTGATATAGAAGTTAATGGATCTTGTGGTAAAAACACTGACAATGCACAACTTTTTATTTAAAGTAGAACCAATATCTGTTGCTGAGTAAAATAATTTTCTTGTACATTATTGTTCAGGTCCTTTTAATAATGGCAACAAAAAATAATCCCCCTCTTTCCCATCCAAAATTTAGTTTTGTTGCTATTGTAATTGTTATCCAATAGGTTGTCTTTGTGGTGCTGCATAGAAAAAGAGTAGGGAGATCTGTACTCTGACAGGTGTTCTACTTACAGGTCTGATGCCTAAGAAGGAAGTAAAGGCTACTAATAAAAGGTCATAAAACACTTGTGCTCTATTGTCATCCCTCTGAATTTTATTTTTAACAGTTTATCACCCTCAAAAATAAGAAGAAAGAAACCTTGTAGAAAAGAGCATCTGGAATGTGTGCTGCCTAAGATCAGGATAGATATGTTTACATGAAGTGTAAGCATAGGACAAAAAGTGAGTATTTTGCGTGAGTAATCAGGAGCTGCAGAGCTGGTCATAGGATGTGAAAGGGAATGGACAAGGAATACTAGAGCTGTACAGAGCTTTGGAGGTATGGATAAGGCTTTAAATTTATGATTGGGGAGCAAGAAAAATTATCTGCTGTATTTTAGGTATGAGAGGGATACTGCTAAAGGATTTGAAAGGAATCATGTAAGGGAGGGAAAGTAATCATTCTGATAGTGTAATGAGTAGGACAGGAACTTACATTAGGAATTTTTGAGAAGATAGCATAGAAGAGCAGTGCATGAAAATTTCCCTTGAATGGAGTGAACAGATTCTTCTCTTGATAGCCACTGTGTTGGGAAGGAGTTGAAATAGTTGTAGGAAATTTTGGACTTTAATTATGGTATTAAGCGATCTGCCTTCTTACCTTTTTCCTAAAATGAGCTTAAGGAAAGGTTTCTTTAAGTCTGAAATGCCTTTTTTCACTTCTTATAGTCAAGTTCAGGATTCTCTTGAATGAATTTTGTGACATACAATGTCTTGCATTTCTTTCTTCCTGTCTGTGATCCAGAATCTCTCAAGGAAGTATCTAGGCATTCTTCTTTTCCCCCTCTTCAATATAAACTAAATATGCCCTCCAAGCCTCCAGATCGACAACATATTTTAAGGATATCTAAATAGTCCTTTTTGAAACACTAAACCACACAGTCTGCTTATGTGTGTAAATTCTTCATTACCCTTGCATACCAGGCTTGATACAGATCTTGCTTTGTTTCTTTGTAACAGAAACACCAAAACCAGAGCGGAGTGGGGGTGGTGGGAAGAAAAATCATTAAATCAAAACATAAACCATTTATACATCAATATGTTCAAAATCCCAGTGTTAAAAAGAGCTGATGCAAACCACATCTCTTTAAACTGGCAGAGTATCAAAATGCTTTTAAAAAAACCTGGAGAGGTGCAAACCACGGAGAGGACCCTGCTGCTTGCAAACTGGAAAGCAGCTCGTACTTCTCAGGACATGACTGATTTCGATCCTCTTGCATGTCAGCACACTCCCCACGTGAGCTTGAGATAAGGGTCTCTGCCAATGGATACAGCCAGGACTGGCCACCCAGTCGCAAGGGGGTCTGCAGCGACACGCAGCCATCCGGCGTGAGCTTTTCAAGCACTTTTCAGCCCAGTGGCTCTCCACCTTGTCAGCGAGGAGGTGACGTTCAGGAGATGGATTTTTTTGGGCCCCTCACATTTCAGGCGGGGCTGGAGCACCATGCAGGCACGCAGGGGGATGATACAGTCCCACAGCAGGCCCAAGGTACTGGTGCGTGCCATTTGGGCTATATGGAAGTGTTGGCTTTTCCTGTGGTGCCTCTTTTCTTCCATAAAAGTTACTCCTAGCAGGAATGTGTCCCTTTTCTGGTTATAAAGCCAGGGATGGGCAGAGCCACCGTAAAGGCTCAGCCCTGACAGGTGACCTGGAGCTGGGTCTCAGCTTCGCTTCCCCCCAGCTGTGATTTCATGGTATGATGTATTCCGTGGCAATGCCGGGGTGGTGAGCTGCAGCCTCCCCAGGCTGCTGCTCCTCTGCTGCCCTTGCAGGTCCGGGGGCAGCTGGGGCTCCTCCGCACCCGGCTGGCAGGGTCCTCCCCTGCCCTTCCCCAGCAACCACCTAGAAAGGCAGTTTGTGGGGAAGGAGCCAGCCCCGGCTGCAGAGTGGCATTTTGGCAGATGGTGCAGCCGGGGCCAGCCATCGCCCCAACTCCCCTTGGTCCAGGCACACTGCCGGGCTTTGGATGCGCTGGGCAAAGGGACCCGTGGCCGGCTTGGCCTCCCTCCGCAGGTTCCCACGCACGCTAGCAAGGCCTGACGAACAACAGAGGATGCTCTGCTAGGGCTGTCAGAAACAAACAGCACAATTACCCTCTGCAGGATTGCTTCAAGTTGCAAACAAAGGATGACAAACAAAACACAGAACAGATCCCACCCCAGGCCCGTAGGGCAGCCAAGAGGAGGCTTACAATGGCAGGGCCCCTCCGGCCCCGTGCCAAGGACACTCACCCCCAAGGACAAGCATACGCTGCTGCCTCGCAGAGCCCCTGGACACCCGCCAGCCCTTTTGTCTAGCACGTATGGAGACCATCCTTGCCTGCAGATCGCTCTGGCTTGCCAAAGCTGCATCTACCACTGGCCTCCTTGCCAAGAGTTCAGTGCCTCTCACTGCCGCAATCTCAACCCTCTGGTGCCAGCTCCTGCCCGCGCACCTCCTCCTCCTCCTCCACCTCCTCCTCCTCCTTCCCGGGGGGTGGCAACGCCTGCCTGAGCTGGATGAGACACGAGGGTTAACACCCGCTACCCAGAAATGAGTCAGCAAGTCCCTTGCCCCCGCAAGTCACTGCCTGGTTTCCAGAAATGCTGACCGTTTCCAGATCACCCCAGCGTCTGATGAATACATCAAAAACACAACTCCGAGCCTCAAAAGTGGAAGAGCACACAGCTAAAAGTCAGCACTGCGCTTCCCAGGCCAGCACCTTGGAGGGGTATAATGGAACCTGAGATCACTTTCTGTCCAATGCAATTTAATAAGCAAAGGTCTTCAGTTGGATGCCATTACGTCCGTGCAATTAATGACACTCATTCACCATAAAACCCTGCCATAAACATACTGAAAAGTGCAATGCGAACCTCACTGTCTGCATTTGTTTCTGAGGCTTGCAGTCCCCATCCTACCTCCCTTCCCTGCTGACACCTCTTTTTTAAAAAAAAGAAGCACAAGGACGCTAAGTTTTTTGACTTAATAGCAAAAATATTTGCTCTTCTCTCACCTAACTACGAAGATGTGATGGCCAGGGCTGATAGGATTAGGAGGTTAAGGTTGGCCTCGCTGAGTGCTGGGGCTCTTGGGCACTTGTCCAAAGGGCTAGCCCAATCTCTCACACCTCCTAAGCAACACATGAAGACTGAAGAAGAGAACACAATTTCTGTGAGCTCTTGCTGTGGGAGGCAGGAAACACCATGAGAGCAGGTTTTCTCTACATACATCAATGTTTCCGCTTCCAGAGTAGGAGGAAGTCCTCCACAGAAAGGCTTTAAATTGAAATGCTCGGTCAGTACACAAGTTCATCAACATTTTTAGGACTTCAAGGAACACAGCTAATGGTCCCTGTAGTATGGGCTTCAGATGAGGGACACTGTGTTTTTCACCTGATAATGAAGTGTTAGAAACAAGTGTTCACATTAATATGATTTCCCAGGAATCTAAGCACTGTTTTAGAGACACACGCAAACATAAGTACTCTGATAAGGAACCTAAACTCAGAAATGAGCATTTTGGTCATTAGGGTCTACATATCACAATCAATGCCTACTGACTTTAAGCATTGTCAGCCTGTACAGATTATCATAAGTCTCATGAATGTAGCACCTCTCCTGAAGTCCTCCATCCTAAGATCATGTTGCTTGATAACAAGCTCAAGTTCATGGCTTTTTTTGAGAAGAAAAGCAAATCAAGCAGATCCACATTCACTCATACTAATTAAACAGCCCACCCAGAATGTTTATAACACAGTCAATGTAGTGCTTGAACCTTGGCTTCTGTGTCATTCATTTTACAATATTTTATCAATACCAAAAGGCTGAAACCGACTGAAAAAATAATTGAGATTCTGGGGGGAGGGAGGCAAAGAAAAAAAATTGAAGTTGTTTTGTTTCATATGTATATTTAAACTTTTTTCAAAGCAATATTATTATTTACATGAAAAATGATCATACTATGTACAAAGAAAAGACATGATGCCTTTTACATGAACATAAAGGAATAATTCCTGGAAAAGCACTGTATGTTTCTGTGCAAGTTCTTTACTGATTTTTTTTTTAAATGAATTTTTTGCTGTTGAATTCTTTTTTTCCTCCCTTTTGTCCATTTCTCCCTGCCTACTCTCATTCTGAGAACTAGTCACCCACATTATACCTGATCGCTCATTTAGCATAACCTGGGTTACAGCCATTCAGATTTAAATTCTGCTTATTAAAACTGATTCCAAATGATCATTTTCATTTTGGCTCACCCATTCACATAAATTTCCTTTCTGCAATATTAAGTTCAAACAGTCCCTGTTTGCAGCTTGTGAGTAATTCTTAATTTACTTTAACCACCAATAAAAAAAAAAAAAAGCCCACTAGTTTATTCAACCAAGTCTCCATTAGTCATCATGAACCGTGTAACTAACAAACATGGTTTTAATTTCATATACTCATTGGCTGTTCAGGGTGAGGGTGGAGGTATGTGGGCTACGAGTGGAAGAAAAGAGGTTACTGAGGTTAAAAAGAGGAACATATGACTGTGTACGCCCCTGATACCTCTGCTTCTTATACCTTATTTGCTTTGCATCTTATACTAGTAGGCACACAGCTGGCACTCTCGCCCAAAGATCAGTTGCTTAGGTAGCAGTTTCTTCTGCACGTTTTAGCTAATGGATGCGGTTGTGCATGCGGTTTTGTTTCAGCATGTGCAAGTCCAATACAACATAAAATTCGGCATATGCCTGTAGTTTCCTGTAATGTTTATCTAACATGCTTAGCTATATAATGGGATGTGTGTTACTAGAAGTTCCCCTAAATTTGAGTTGAATTCATTTATGCCCAATACACATGCACAAAGGCAAACACATGCATATACCTGTATGAAACAGATGGATCTTCCCCTCATGTTGTCCCCTGAACATGATCGGTACGGAGAGCTCTGCGTGGCTGAGAAATCATGATGACACTAGAGACTTAACGCCCTGGCCTGTCTGAGCTCTGCACAGTCTGAGAACCAGCAAACTAAAGCAAGGCAATTCAGGGCACGCTCAAAGTCATCCTGCCAGTACTTTCATCTTCCTACAATAAAGTGGTCACAGTTTTCAGTCATTTGCTGTGTGCCTCTGCCACTGTCCCACAGTCCTGATCTCACTTTTGAGGAAAATCTCTGGGCAAGATATTCATTGCCCTCCTGCAACCTCAGTGTCACCCACTGAAGACATTCCAGCTGTCACTGGGGTCACTGTGATTCGAATTCAGTGCTTTCTTCAGAGCCTTTGCATGAAGGGGCTCCACACGATGGTGAGCTGCTCCTCTCTGCCAAGGCAGATCAGACAGTGACTGCAGCTGCATAAGCCAAGGGAGATGCAGGTCAAGGCTGTCTCTCACAGCAGGGTCAACCGGCTTCTGTAGGTTGGAGGGACGGTTTTATTCCAAGATCATCTGACATATTCACCCAGATCTATCTTTAACCAGCACTGGCAGGCATCTCCAGGCACCGTCCCATCCCAAAACACAGAAAGAGTGATGCCTACACAGGATCAGGGACTGGTCAGCACTCCCAGAGAAACTTGTGGGAGGCACTGAGCTGGAAGGGCTGCCCTCATGGAAATCTCCACCTCTGCTGGAAAAAAGGGGGCTGTGGCTGTCTTCTCCTCCTCTCCCCTTCCTCATACTTTTCCTGCTCAGGTCTAGTGAATTTTGTTCATTCCCTATTTATAATTAGAAAGTGGAAAGCACGTACTGTTTTCCCGGTTGTTCATCCTCTAAAACAACACTTAAAGAATGGAGAAACAGCTGAAATCTAAGCCATTAAAAAAAAAAAAATTAAGCGGCCGTCCTAGTTACTACACCTGTCCCTGAATCCCCCCTAATAATGTTTGTGGTTTTGCATCATATTTTCCTACATGAAAAAAAAATTAAAATTTTCTCTTTTATTGCCAGTTGAAGAACCCGCAAACAAATGGGCAAATCTGACTAACTGGTTAAGCAGAGAAAACAATGGAAATGTGTATGCACCAAAGGCTGTCAACAGCCCTGCAGAAAGAATTGGAAAGACAGAAAAAAATTCTTTAAGCTCTTGTAACAACAAAATATCAAAACCAAACAAATAACAGACAGAAGTGGGAGCTAAGTGTTGACTGTGCCTTGTTAAGAGTTTAGTGAACAAAGCAGTCCCAGCCTTCCCCTGGGCTGCCCCAGCCCTGGGACTACCCTGCGGCTTTCAGGGAATGTGCTCCTGCAATCCACCCACCAGCAAAACTGCGACTGATTTCAGAGATCTCCTGAGTAAGGTATCAGATGTTGCATGGTATTTTAGTATGGCTATTGGGAATCCTACCTCCTGCCCTGCCTCCTTTAATTACTGTTAATACAATTTGACTCAAATTCTGACCTGAGATTCAGATACTGGTATTGGTAGTGCTGCTTTATTTTTCTTCTCTCTCTCTCTTTTTTTTTAAAAAAATCCCTTTTTCATGTTTTTATGCTGTAACCTAGAATAGGTAATGAATTTCCTGGCTTCTGTGGGTTAGATAGGAAACTCAGTGTTACTATTTAGATGTAGAATGCAGACATTTTTGTGGTCATACTTATAGCTGAGCTAAACTCAACAGGAAATGGCATTTATATTTGCCTGTTGGCTGAGGGTTCATATTCCACAGCTATGGTGTAGAAATAACTGATAAACTGATGGGAAACTGATGAAGGCCAATGTAGACAGAAGGAACTGGCAGGTCAGATGTCAGTGGTCCAAGTATAAACCATACCAAGAAAATACACTGCTGCTTTGCATTCAGACATTTGTATGAAGTCAGGACCAACTACAAAGTCTTGGTTACCAAACTGGGGTTGTTTTTATGCTCATGGAGGGAGGCTTCAAAAGGGAGACCTCCATAAGGAAGCTTAGAGTTTGCCTTGTCTTTCATTTTTTTTCTTCTCGAGTAACTGTCACAGCTAAGACTTTTTTTTGTCATAGTCATTCTAAGATTAAGACATAGCTCCTGGAAATCCATGGGGAGGATAATCCAACCTAGGGAGTCACAAAATACATGTTTATACATTTGTTTGTTTTCTAAGAAAACTCACATATCCACACATCTGAAGGTTTGGTACAAGACCCTTGTGGGACCGCTGCAGCTCAGAAGTTAGAAAGGACAGAAGACTTCAGGTAGCACCCCAGGTCCCTTCTGTCCCTCAGATCTAGAGACTGTGGCAAGGACACTAAAAAATAGCTACGGTTCGGGTGGGTATGGAGCTGGGTCTTAAGCTGCAATATTTTGAGGAGAATCTGTGGGAAATGGTGCAGCCCACCTTGCACTGATGCCAGTGAGGCACTGGCCTCACCTTGCCTCTTTTAAAAGGGAATTTTTCTCTGAGTTTGTCCTCTATGGGCTCTAGCATCATGATTAAACTCAAAGACGAATATAATCTGACACAACACCCTTGGAGGTTTATTGCATTTTTACTCTGTTCAACCACAATTCACTCATTATTCTTCTGATATATTACAGTTCTGGGACCTCAAGAACTGTCTATCCCTCCTTGCTTGGGTAGGTAGGGGTGCGAGGGGCACCTGGGGATGTGGTGGAGTAATGCTCCTCATTTGTCCCTTTCTGAGCTGAAACCCCCTTTTCTGAATTTGGAAGTCTTGTTTAGTATGAGGATCTTGGGAGGCTCCACACAGCCCCTTTTAGGTTTTATCTGGGTTGATACCTTGTGTTGACAAGGTCAAAGGCCTTGCCAGGGCCACATAATTCCTCTGTGATCTCCACCTAAGCCGCGTGAAAAGAAGTACTGTGAAAACTTGAAGCTCACTTTCTATCAGGCAAGTCTTTATTTATGGCAATAAAAGGCAATACTGAATATTAGCCTCAGCGGGGGGGACTGTTAGAAGCAAGGTTTCCATTTGTGCGTGCCGTGCATCTGGCAGCACTTCATGTACTGTCAATTTCAAGTTCCCCCACGCTGGCCGCTCCGTCAGCTTTGCCCACCGTTTGTGTGGCTTCACACAGCAACAGGGGAGAGAAAAATGTATTAAAAACAGGAAAATGTGACTGTCGAACTCCCAACCTTGACAGGTGAAACTCAGAGGGTAAAAGCAATCTCCAAGACCATGTATAACTCAATTTTGTAATGACTGTCTTCTAAATCTTCCTTTTCCCCATAGAATCCCCCTGTTAAAGGAAACCTGGGGTACCCCAGGAGTATTTCACATCCTAACCAATTAGTGCAATTTGATAGCCACATCATGACCACAGTTAAAAGGACCCCCAGGGAACAGGTTCCTCTCTGAGAATGATGACAGACATTGGGCAGCAAATTTAACTTGGATAGCCAGAGCTGGTTTTGTTTGCAATAGTCCACTCTACACCAGTATTGATCTCCTCAAAATACAGTCATCTCATCCACTTATGAACTAGCCCTTGAAGCACGGTTTTGGCTTATTAAAGTAGCCGCACATCACCTTTGGTTGGCCTGAATATACTGGGTGGCACTGCTGCTAGGTGAGAAAAATCAGGTATTCCCAAGCAGATGTAGAAACATCTACCAGAAATATGAGGTAGGTGGCTGGGAGAAGTAATTGCTTTAGGCAAAGACCAGAAACTCAGAAATACTGCTCCGTAAGTCTACTCAACCACTGGAACTGACATACTGTTTGTAAGGCAATATGATGAACTAGACTGGGAAACAGATCCTGCAGAAAAAAATGTATTGGCTGTAATGGACCTTATCCAGGTAACTTTGTTCCTGCACCCAAAGCCATGCCAGCACAATCCCAAGCACAGCACAGGACTGGCAATGAGGTGTTGGAGGTGGGGATGGCTTCGGTGTCCCTGTTGCTGAAGGTCCAGGCAACCCTTGGTAACAACACTAGACACTGCAGAAGCTTCATAGACTCATAGAATCATTTAGGTTGGAAAAGACCTTCAAAATTGAGTCCAACCATCATCCATGCCCACTAGACCATGTCCTTAAATGCCTTGTCTACATGCTTTCTGAATACCTCCAGGGATGGTGACCCAACCACTTCCCTGGGCAGCCTATTCCAGTGTCTGACAACGCTCTCAGTAAAGAATTTTTTCCTAATATCCAACCTAAACCTCCCTTGCCACAACTTGAGGCCATTACCTCTTGTCTTATCAACAGCCACCAGACAGAAAAGACCAGCACACACCTCACTGCAACCTCCTTTGAAGGTAGTTGTAGAGAGCGATAAGGTCTCCCCTCAGCCTCCTCTTTTCCTGACTAAACAACCCCAGTTCCCTCAGCCACTCCTCATAAGACTTGTGCTCCAGGCCCCTCACCAGCTTGGTTGCCCTTCTCTGGACACGTTCCAGCACCTCAATGTCTTTCCTGTAGTGAGGGGCCCAAAACTGAA
>JANZLP010000064.1:1073983-1084905 GCA_026930925.1 Chelictinia riocourii | reverse complement strand
ACTTTCTTTTGCAATTGCTTTTTTGCCTCCCAAGAGTGGTATTTTATTAATTCAGTGGTTGACAATAATTAGTAAAGGAGGGGGCATAGGAAAGAATTACAAAACTAATTTCTCTCAATATGAAAAGTGAAAATTAAGGGAGAATCCTTCACAGGGTTGAATGGCTACTGCCAAGTACTGCAAATGAAGTTACTAAGTTATTTGATTTCAAAATGTTTTGCTTCTAATGAATAAACCCATACACTGCAGATCTGCATTCAATACATACGTACCTAACCATGTAAGGCATGATATTAGAGTTCCTAAAGAGTTTGTTTAGACAGCTAAATTAATCACTGGTCCTAATTATTGTGCTCTGTTAACTATATTAAAATGAACATACATAGGGATGTCATGGTCATTGCTTCTTTTACAGAAACAATGCTTTTTTCTGTTATTTGCATTATAATACTAAATCTCTATTTAGATACAGTCTTCGAGCCCTTCAGAAATATCTTTCTGTAAAAGAACTATATTGTGGGTTTTGTTTATTTTCAGTAGTTGATTTTTCTCAAATGTCAACAGGAAAAAAGGCATACTTGTACACCTCAAAGTGAAGAGAAATTCATCTCTACAACTTCCAATATTTGTCACCACTCACATGAAAAGACAACATACGGTACAACTGCAGCTTGTGCCTATAGGGTGTGCATGGTAGAAATGCACTTTAAGAACTGTCTATAGACACAGAATTAATTTAATGAATACTGTCAGCTAGAGTGTTAAGTGCAGTCTGCTTACTGAAACATTTGGAATCTGCGCTGCTGAGAATGTGACCTAAAAAAGTTGCCTTTAGACTTTTATATAACCTCATCTTGACCTGGCTGCATTTCAGCTGAAGTTTTCAACAGTCAGTAACTTACACTCTTTCATGTGAGCAGCAGGGAAGACTTCAGACTGAGGGACAGCAAGTAGAGAAATTAATTGTCTAAAAAAGGGAGGAGGAAAAGGATGGAATGAGGAAAACATGAGAACAGAATCTCTGTGAAACTTGGTGACGATGACAGTAAGATTATTCTTATTGTTTAGTTTTACCCTGGGCCCCATAAAACTTTAATCCAGTCATGTGGGGAAAGGAAAGTAGATTACTGTAGAAATTATTCATACAAAAGAACATACACTAGAATATGCTTTCCTAGCAAAAGAGTTTGGGATCAGCACTCAAGATGTGCAGAATGGGAACAAATATTTGTTTTTGAAAAGGCCTTAGAAAGAAATACAAAATATCCTCTTGAGATGGGAGGAGTATCACTGACAGTATGAGTGTGTCATACCATGTGAAGAGTAGAGTAGTTACTTGTGTGTTGCAATGAACAGAATAACGAACAGTTGCTATATTGCTAGAGAACAATACTGGTTATTTTTCCTCTGGTGGTGGTCTTTTTTTTTTCCCTGGTTTTTTTTTTTTTTTTTTTTTTTTACTTTTCAGTTTGCATGCACAGCTTTGGTTTAAATCGGTTTGACAAGTTGAAACTCAGCCTGCATGGTGGTGTTTATTGGAGATTTGACTAGAACAGAGTACTTACAACTGGGAATGTTCTTATATTGCATACATATTCAAACTTTCTACCTGACTCAGGTGCTTATTGCTTTATTCTGGCCAGGCATGACAAGCACCTGGTAATTTCATACATTCCTTTTCTACATAATTCAGGTAATCCTCCATTGTTGCACAAATGTCAACACTTACTGACAAAGGAGACTTCGGGAAAAGTAACTTAAAATGCAATCAGAAAGAGGCTTTCTGTGGAAACAGTTGTGGTTGTAGCATTATACCTACCCAGTGGTCCAATTACCTTGTCAATGAGTGAAATACACTCTGAAAAAAGAAGTGCAGATTACTATATACAGCCAATGTCTGAAGATCAATATAGTCCTGGACCTATCTCAGATTTATTAAAAGTGTGGATAGCACTATGGATGTAAAAGGAATTTTATAGATAGATAGATGTATCCATTTTTTCAAAACTGATAGGCAAATTTCATCCCCAGTGCTTAAGAAGAGGCAATTCAAAACAGGTTGATTTTCTAAAAGTGCTAAGATACCAAGCATTAACAATTTGGTTTCTTTTGGGGATTTCTAATTGAACATTTCTCCATAATGGAGGAAGAACCAAAAAAAGTCAATTTTTATGTCCTAGTAAAATTCTTGGTCTCAAGAGCTTCCATATTATATATAATATGATGTCAAGAAATAAATGAGAACTGTCAGCTGAGGGTAAAGTAAAACACCCCACAATTTGCAAAATAGGGCTTGTGTATTTTTGCTGGACATGTGTTGGTGGTATGGAAAAGAGTCATCTAATAACGGTTGCCACCCTGACTCATGTATCCTATCTATACCCTGAGAAAAATGAACATGAAAATATTTCAGATGCTGACATTAATAATACAATACTGTTATGCTCTGCCTTTCACACTGTCCCTTGGTTTTTGTATAGTTCAGCATAATGAAAACACCAGCAAAACAGTATGTGTTGGCTGTCCAGTGCAAAAAACACAGTTGACACCTTAGTCGGACACCTCACAGAGGAAAACCGGCCCTGAAGATTTAGCGAGAATCTCAGAAGATGTTGCTGCTAATTTACACAAGGCAAAACAGCAAGAAAATGTCTTCCTCAGGGAAGATGTCCCAGTGTTGTCCCAAGACAACAGTGGAGAATCTGTTGCCTTTGAAACAGATGTTATGCAGGGAAGATGAAAGACAAAAGAGAAGGCTGACCAGACTGGAAGATTATGCAACCATACATTGCTGCAAGATGGAAATCAAATGCATTTGATTTTTCTTGCTAATGGAGGAAGCTTTACAGTAAACAGGAAAGTCACAGAAAGGGGTAAGAAGCACAGGTTTCTTCCTCAGTAATTCTGTGCACAGGGCAGAGCAGACTATTCCACTGCTTGCACTGGGAAAAAGGAGGACAGCAAGGGCAGTCCAGTCACAGAAGATTGCTGATTTGTGCAGGGTTGCAAAAATAATGGCAAGTCTGAAACTGAGCTGGAATTTGTGTGGCTTGAATTCATCTCTAGTTTCAGTCAACAGGGACTGTGCCCTTCTCAGCATCATTCAGCGGCTAAGCCTGCAGTGATTCCAAGTCAGTGTTATTTTCCTCTCCCTGTCACTTCAGGAGTTTGCAACCATAGTTCTGTTTTGTGCTAATGTTCATTAACCCCCCTCTTGGATAATATGAGTTCTCAAAAGGTGAAGCTTGTTAGACATTTAGACACATCCTAACTATTGATTAACATACTTGTGTACTCTAGAAAGTCTGTCGCATTGCAAATGTACTGCAGGCTGTATAATCTACTTTCTGACTGAGTCAGAGAAGTAATGGCTTTCTCCCCCACCCCTCCATCCTCTGCCTTTGTTATTTACCAAGCATCTTAAATTTCTCTTAAGGTAAGACTGATGACTGCCCTTAGACCTGGAAGAGTGCAGGATCCTGCAAAAAGGCTAGCATGAAGAAACAGTCAGGAAAATTGGGTACATTTTCACTCCCTAGCACTTTGGGTTTTCAGTTCAACATAGACTAAAATTGAGTCAA
Organism: Chelictinia riocourii; assembly: GCA_026930925.1. Classification (NCBI taxonomy): domain Eukaryota; kingdom Metazoa; phylum Chordata; class Aves; order Accipitriformes; family Accipitridae; genus Chelictinia; species Chelictinia riocourii. Next base: position 1,081,324 of record JANZLP010000064.1, on the reverse strand, counting down.
AACCACTGCAGATCTGTCTCTTTCCAAAACAGCTCCTTGCCAACATCTCCATTTGAACCATTAAGCATTGGCTCTGTATTTCTTCCTGATCACTATCATGTTAGCTAGGAGAATTAAACACCCTTCTCCACTCAATTTGACAAACTGCTTCTTCAAAACTGCCCCTGGAAATTTTTGCCTAAGACTGTCTTTCCTCTTTTGCCCTAATAGGAAAGTAGCTGTCTTATGTTTTTATCCTTTGACATGCAACCTCTGCAATTTCTCTCCACAACTAGAATCTTTCCCCACAGTTTGTTTGTGGAATTATAGCACAAAGTGTATGTTCTTCATAGTATGCTAACAAAACCAAGATAAAGTACGAAAACCTAGCATGTTTGGAAATGTTTAGTTTTTCTGAAATATTAGAGAGTATTGTTAATATTTTTTTTAAAAAATCCCAGCAGAAAGTGTCCACAGGATTAGCTACTCTGTGTTGCTGTTGGGTACAAAGTGGATGCAATTCAAATCCACCTAAATGCTTGAGGTGCTGTCATCCCATCTCCTCGGGAGTATGATAATTTTCACACTAAAAGCAGCAAGGTACTATTTTGTTTCTAACTTCACATATATCTGTCCTGAAGGCTGCCAACCCCTGCGTATAATGTTACCTGGTGCTATGTAAAGGTGCCATATAATGACTAAAAACGATTGCCTCCTTGTAATTCTCTCTGAAATAATGTTTTGTATCCTGCTTATTGCAGCAATGAGAGAAAGTCTGGCTGGTTTAACTTCTCACTGAAAAGAGAAGAAACTGCACCCAAGTTTGAGGGTTGCTCCACTGTTGCCTGCAGCAGCTGTAGTTCCAGCAGAGTTTACCTCTGTGGGTGTCTAGGAAATGCTTTGCACTGTGCCTGTGCTCTTTCAGAGAAAACATTGCAAGAGTTTCACTGATCTCTAAATGGTTGTGAAATACTTTTTGCCATTACTATACTCATTAGGAGCGTGTTGGGAAGTCAGGTAGGCTTTGGAATGTAAGTGTGAAAGGGGTTAAATCAGCCAAATTAGATGCCAGGGACTGAAGTTGTTCAGTTGTCCAAAATCTACACAGATGGACCCTGCAGTGGGCGTCCAGATGCTTTTTGAAAATCCTACTGAACCATCATGTATCTGTTTAGGAAATGGAAGACCCTTACGAGTCTGGCACCAAACATACACAACTTCTCTTAGCTGTCTTAAAGTGAAGTTAGTTTATAGATGAAGTAACATCTTTCCATTCAGGTGAATTACAGACATTTCTGTAAGTTTAGCAAAGCTAAGTTACCAAAGTAACCAAGTATAGTTACCAGTTTTGATAACTGTAGTCCCTCAAATTTCTTGATTTCAAGGCTATTTTGGTTACCTGGTATTGATTTTGTATATGATGGAGACTATGAGAACTCCTTGCAGGGAATCTTGTATAATGCCAAACCAAAGGACTACCACAGCTGTAAGTGCATGTAGATGAAGCCTTGCCTTATACAAGATGAATGGCACCACTGTTTGTGCTGATGTTGACTGTTGTGGTATGTGTTCCAGCAGGGAGATCACAGCTGACATCACTGAAATGTTAACCTCAGCTTTCTCTAATTTATGCAGAAGGAAGTCACCTAAACCAAAAGCAAATTTAAGTCAGTTCTGTCTGGTCAGCATCCAGAACTCTGATAAGTGCAAAGAACACTCATTGCTTGTCAGGATTTCTGGAGCTCTTTGCTAGCTGGTCTAGCTATCTTTCCAGTATAACGTGGCCTCAAAATGCAAGGCAAAAAGTGGGCCTTGGGTTTATGATGTCTGAATACAAGTGTTTCTCCTTAATATCATACAATACATGAAAGGAAGCATCAGGAAGGAAATATACCCTGTAGCATCATTCTCAAGGGAAGGTATGCTTCCACAAAATGAAAATAAATGAGTTGGTATTATGATAGTCTAATACTGTGATGTTATGTACAACAGATGCATTTTTCTGCTAAGGTTTTAATCCCTTCAGGCCCATTAAGCAAGGGGAAAAGTTTAGAAGGGATGCTGTTAAAAGAAGACATTAATGCACCTTTAAAAGAAAGTGGTTGGAGCACAAATCACAGAAGAACTACAGTACAAAATAGTGAATGAAATATTTACCCTATTGATCACGTCTGAGAGTCCTGCCGGCATTTTGGCAATGTCTGATCTGTGGTGTTATGTATCTAGTGCTTCCCACCCCTTAATAGGCTGCTGAGAGCTGTCTGGGCAGTGCTGTGTCCCCCCAGCCACACAGGCAGGAGGGGAAATTCTCCCGAGAGCCTGATCTGCTCAGGGGATCCATACAAGGTGTGCTTCAAATCCCACCCGCACCCCCAGGTGGGACAGGAGACGGATCTCTTACTGCTGGCTTGGAGCACGCTGAACGTGGTGGCCGTGATTCACAACGCATCACTCGCTCCCTAAACTGCTGATTTACCAACACTCATGCGCTTTGTACCTTCAGTTATTGGCGCATTCCTTGGAGCTGGCCAAAGCCATTTTCTAGAATGACTTTTGTTGGAAAATGCCCTGTTTTGAGGTCTGAAAATTCTGTAGGAAGATAGCCGACAGCTGAATTAAGACAGAGCACTTCTTTTTTTTCTAATAGTTTCATTTTACCCATCAATAGTACTGCCTATTTGTATTAGTTTGGATGATAAGTAATTTTTAAATGCGGCTGTCATACTCTGCACTGTAAATTGCAGTGATTTTATCATGTTGCAAGGAAACTTTTTGACACTATGAAAACGAAACTGTTTACTCAAGCATTTTTGGCAGCCACAGAGGTAAAATTTTGCTATGGTCATTTCATGGTTTCACTATAGACCAGGTTCAATGTTTTGTTCCACAACACGTTTTGATGTGCAACAAATTTTTCTCACTTGATTTAGGAGGGCAGGATAACAAGCAAACTGAACACCAAAAGTCTGGAACTTTTTGCAAGTTGCAAATTCCATGGTTTGTTTCCCTCTAATACCAAGAGAGAAAAGGTTAATCCGAAAGTACACAGAAATTCACATTTACAAAATCTGGTCTCCACAAGGCCGTGAAATCTTTAATTTGTTTATTTCTCCCAGAAGAATATAAATCACTGTTGCATTCCCCAAATGTTTGTGAGTTTATCAAAAGGAGCATTTATTCAGCATTCATTCCACTCTGTCATTAAATCCTCTGGATTATATGGCTGTTGTTGTCTTTTAAATTCCTGGTAAATATGTTGCTGACAACCAGCTGTTCTTTTCAATGCATCATAACCAAGCATCCTAGAGTAGATCATTAGTCTGCTTGCATCCATCTATTTCATTTACGTTGCTCAGGGAGATTACAATGGCCATCTGCAACTGCGGGCAGCTCTTGGTTTGGAGGAATGGCACAACCGAGGGGAGGGGAATGTGAGGGACAGGGCAGAGCTTCAAAGGCTATTAGCTTGCTTGGAGCGGTAAGGCTTGCTAAGAGCCTGGAAAAGGGACACTTTGGCATCTCCAGTGGCTTTGGCCATTCCTGCCCTGGAGCTGTGCAGGCTGGTGACACTACGAGAAGCCTCTTGGGGCTGGAGCCCCAGGCAAAGCAACGGAGAAGTGCGTGACCCATCGCACCACCTGGTTATCCCTGGTAGCCAGTGGGTCTCAGAGACCCATATTGATTTGATCTGACCTCCTCATGATGTTCCTGAAATATTCAGTGGCAAGCATATATATTTGCCTGAAACAGCAAAAGGAAACATGTGAGGAGGCTGCAGCATATTAACACCCTGAAGAGGAAATTCATCTACTCGTACTTCTAACCAAGCATGAGGTAGGATAAATAAGGCGGCTGCTGCACAGTAGCAGACTGAGCCCGAGAGTGAGAGACAGGAAATCTGGGTCCTGTTCTCAGTGCTCCCTGTGAGCTTGACCAAGTCAAAACCTCTTGCCATCCCTGACTTGCCCAGGTGTGCAAGGAAGGAAGATGGGCAAGTAAGAGCCATTACATCTGATGGCACTACCTGAGAGCGGGGAGTGCTGCTGTCTCACAGACTGCTTGGGCGAGGTCACCACTTGTGTAAATTGAAAGGTAACGCAAACACAAGGTTGCTTGGGTCTAAGTAAGGAAGCAATTTCACATGGACACTAGCAATTTCAGCAGAGACGAGACTCAGAGACATTTCAGGATAACAACTGTAGAGTATCTATGGGGTGATGCCATATTAGAGTGCTGCAATGATTTATCATCATCTCCCACCCGTGTCCCCTTCTTGCTATTCCCCTCTTTCTCCAGAGGTGATTTATCACTGCCAGGTAATTGATTCCAAGTTTTTAAGTGTTTCTTCTACTTTATATTTCATGCAATTAAAAAATGTTTTCCTAACCCCAGCTTGTGACTGTCCCTATCCTCTGCAAAGCTTTATGAGTATTTATGACCTGTAAGTCTGATCCATCAAGCTGCTGAACACTGAAAGTCTGTAGTCTTCACAGGAGTGCTCAGCACTTTGCCTGATCTGCTCATATGCATGTATTCAGTTACCAGATGAGGGCTGGCCTCTGATACCACCGCGCATGATGAACAGGCACTGAAATCGAAGTGATTATTTATGGAGTGGCGCTCTGCGATGAAAGCAACCCCAGCAGGCCATGCTCCTGCCCGGGCTTGGGCAGACCTTGGAGGTTTCCAGCATGGCAAGGTTGAACACTGAGCTCCACACAGCTCTGACCTAGCAGACAGCATGTGATGAATTGGCCAGAAAATACCCATAACAAACAATACAACACCAGGAAAGGTAATGATCATACCCTACAGGCTCTAGGTGCTGGTCTGAATCTGGTACATGGGGCTGATGCTTTGGCAAGTCAGCTTAGGTACCGCACCAGGTGTCTGAGATTTCCAGAGTGTGTTGCAGCTAAACAGAGCATGTGATTATTCCAGGCAACAACGATTCCCAGAATATGAAGATATTAAGGGAAAAAGAGCACTTGTTGCTAATACTGTTTGTTGACTTTGTGCATTTGCTGGTATACTACAGACTTGTTCCTGAACATAGGTAGTGAGGCTGAGAGGGGCCACAAAAATGTGGAATTGTTTTCAAGATCCCATGTGCAGCTTCTTGTTTTTCTCTGCCCTTAGCGTGCTCTTCTCCTGTCCTTAGATCTTCCTCATCCACAACAGGAAAAAATATCATCTACAACCAGAAAAATTAGCCAGCGGTCAAGTGGAGTGTGCCAGGTCACAAAATGACTTTTAGCCCAGACTGCAGTACTGATTTAGATCCAGAATTATTTGCAGTTCAGTTTGGTGACATGCCCTGCACGGGGCACATCCAGTTTGCCTGGCCAGGGGTGATGCTGTGAGAACTGCTGGCTGGGGGGCTGCTTGGGACTACATCAACTCCACTGAACACATTCCCCTCCTGTATCCATGCTCTGCATGTACCTTTTTATTATTATTCCTTAGATATTTGCATAACTGAAGTACAAGAACTGCCTTGCAAATGGTCAAACCAGGATTAAACAAAGATGTGAGAAACAGCAGAACAACAGTTCCTATGTAGTTCCTCACAATCTTTCTTCTAGGGTTCATGACCCTTCCTTTACACCATCTGCTTCTTTCCCTCCCCTCTAATCACCAGGGGTGATGCATCTTCTTTAGTATCTCATTTCCAGTATTTGCACTAGTGCTCCCACCATACAGGTCCTTCACTTACACAGACCTTGCCTTAATTTTCATATTTTTACTTCCCATCTTTCCTGTTCCACTTCTACATAATAGTTATATTTTGCCTATCTGTCCTCCCTTTTGTTTTTCCCCCCTTTCACCTTCTTATCAGCTCTTCTACACAATGCACATCAGAGATATTCCTGTTGGTCCACTGGGCAGGCAGTTTTGAAGGGAACAACCTGGTGCCCAGTGGTTCCTGCTGCCCTCGGATAACCAGCACAGACGCTGGTATATGTTGCTTTATCAAGCAACTGCTTCCACATCAGCAACTCTTACATTGCCACAGACTTGTAGCAGAGGAGGTTGGGGCAGCTGTAGCTCAAAGAATTGGCAGCCTGCTCTAGCTCAAGATAAGTTACTTGATCAACAACCACCAAAGTAATTTTTGGGTGGAAATTGCCAGCATTATGGCATGGAAGAAGGGAATTGGAGAAATCAGCTTCTGAAAGAATATGTAAAGAAAGCAAGAACTTCCACCATTACAAAATATGGTACGTATGACATACTAGGAGAAAGCAAATGTATACACACATTCATACTTGAATTAATTTAACAGCTTGTTCTAAGTGATATAATGGATATCTTTAAAGGAGTCAGTCACTTTTGAGGGTTTTTACAACAATGGAGAGAAAGAATGCTATTTTATCACAACAGGTTCCCGTTCCCTCTTTTTCAAGACTTAAATGATAGACAATCTGCTCTCATGCTGAAGTTTACAAGCATCTCCCTCTTCGTATGCATGATGCATCCACATGTATACATACACACAGTGAACAAATAAGAAGAGATACACAGCCAAGAGCGAAGAGCACATTGCTAAGTAGGCAACAGGGGCAAAGAGAAGTCATATCTTAAAGGTTAAGTAGCCATTCCTGCCCACTGAAGTCTGCCAGTCCCAGCACGGACACAAGGACCTACCCACAGTCCTGCCTCAGTCCTCAGGGTTGCAGCTATGCAGCTCTACAGCTCAGGGAACAAGAGTGGCAGAGTTAACCAGGGCATCCCATTGCATACACTCACTCAAGCACATCACTCGATACACTGCACGAGCATGTATAAACCAAGAGGCTTTCACGTCCCTTATTCTTGCTATCAACTTAGTACTCACTTTGGACAACTTTGCCAAATGCATTGAGCTAACAACTATCCACTAATAAAAAGGCTTAAACTATTTTGTAGAAGAGAATAATCCTCCACCTCCCCCCCATACACAAGTCAGGCACATATCCCACAGTTAGCAGAAACTTAGAAGAGGACCACTCTCAAGTCTTAAGATTGAAAAGTGGCAAACATCAGCCAAGAAGGTACCATTCTCAAATGCTGTCTGTATCACACACTTCAAAATCCAGTTATTCTTATGGAATTGCTTAAGGCAGAAAACAAAAAGCTGACTCCTACAGGAGAGTCAATGCTAGATCTTATGGTTTTCCAGTCTTGAGTTTTAGTTCTAACTCTTCGGTCTTCCATCCAGCACCACCCATGACACAGGGGTCCTGCTCTGCTAGGCATAATATTGTGAAGAAAAGCCTGTTTCAGCTACTAAAAAAGTCAAAGGAAATAGAGGAAAACTTGTGTAATTTTAATCTGCTAAGTACAGGAGAGGGGCAAGGAAGATGTACCATTCAACTGCAG
>JANZLP010000064.1:754545-764603 GCA_026930925.1 Chelictinia riocourii | reverse complement strand
TGTCATTACTACTTTCTTCTTTTCTGTTCTATTAAACCGTTCTTATCTCAGCCCACGAGTTTTACTTCTTTTAGCGATTTTTCTCCCCCATCCCACTGGGTGGGGGGGTAGTGAGTGAGCGGCTGCGTGGTGTTTAGTTGCTGGCTGGAGTTAAACCACGACAAGATTCATCTTTCACACTCGATAGTGATTTATCCTGTATGCGTCAGGATTTTAAAAGGTTGCTTATTGCTACTGCAGCTTTTGATAATAAAGGAGTGCAATCCAACAGATCCTTTTATTGTGCAGGACTCTATCTGAACTGTTTTCTGCTGGAGTATCAGTCCCTGGGAAGGCTAAGGGAAACTCCCGTTTGCTCCATTGAGGAAGGGATACCTCCAGCACTTGGGCTGATTACAAGGTGCTAACAGATGCTTCATTTGGCCATGGCTGCCTTTTGGATGGCTGCACTATTCTGTGTGTACATTAGGGAGGGAAAAATGAACTGACCTTCTTTTGTTGTTTGTTTTGTTTTTTTTTTAACTGGCAGATGGAGTACAATTTACTAAGGGTGTATTAAATATATTGTTGTGTTTTTCTTTTTTTCCTCATTTCTGCAGATCTTTCAATGGAAGAATGCTGTGACAAGGGTATTGAATGGGCAAATAAAAACAGAATATGTACTTCTCTACCGTTAATATCCGAGTCCAGAGAATGCAGGTATATAGTTATGTATTATATATTAAACTATATTTTATGTTTTTGTATAGAACCATGTGAATGGGGAGTATGAAAACATTATAAGATGAAGCACCCAGCATATAAATCTGAGTTTTCCAAGTCTGTGTTTAGCCTTGGGAAAACCTGAGTACCTACTTTTATTCCATTAAGTCCTTCTAATTTTGCTGTTGGTCTAGGGTAGAGTCACCCACCTCTAACCTGTTTGACGTGTGCTTTCTCTTCGTCAGAAGTTTTTTCGCTGTACTCCACTCACAGGGCTCGGACTCTGCCTACAGTCAATATATCTCAGCGTGTCTCCACTAATGTCAGCAAAGCTTCTTCAGGTTATACTGACTGTGAATCTAGCCCAGCGGTAGTCGAAATTCTTGGCCAAATGTTTGTCAAGAAACACAGCAGATCCTATACAGGAATAATCTATAGAGTGGGTAGATACAGAAGTATGTATGTAAGAGCCTTTTAAAACTGTTTCTCCTGTGTGGTGCCACACAGATCATTGTCTTGCAGTTATTAGTTGTATTGCTGGATGGGAGAACTTAAAGTTTAACTCGAGATTCCTAGTTACGTAGAGCGTCCAACTTCTGTCAAATGTATTTCACCACAGAAAATAGTAACTTTTACTTAATGAATAGATTTCTTAATTCTGCGGACATTTAATAGGATACTAATTTCTATTACATAAACTAGCAAATGAAATAATGAAGTTAAATATTAAAATTATTTGCACAGTAATATTTTGGTTAAACTGAATCTTTTATATGATTGGGGCATTCATATTTTTTCTATTGATAGTCTGTGTTATTTTTGCTGTTAAATATACTTGTTACATTTAATTCAGAAAAATTTTAATTAGTGACTGAAAATGAAATTGCTAGATGGTTTTATCTATAACATTAAAAGACTTGCAAATGACAGTAATAGAAATAGGTAACATTTTGCATAGAATTATGATTAGATTAGATGGAAGCAATCATAAAAGGACCAGATTTTAATCTTATTTCCTTTATGTGTCCCTGTCTTGTGTAGGAGAAAGCAGTTGACTGCTTAGGACAAAAGGGGAGCATGTCTAAGCCCTGAGAATGCAGTACCACCTGTAAATGTTTGTGCTGGCAGATGTGATTATAGATTTTGAAAAGATGAAGCAACTATAAATCATTGCTAACTTTACCCTGTCAAAAGTTACACTTAATTAGTAGTACATGATACTTTACACTGCAAGTTTCTTTGTACCTTTTTAAATGTACCTTTTATTTGCCTATTCCATTTACTGAGAAAGTTGCTATAAAATCCCTTTCAAGTATGGAACAAGAAGGGTCTCAGCAGGGTTTTAGTCTTGTTCTCTGGTGTTCAAAACAATGACATTCTCTAAGTGTGTTCCTAAAATGATAAAGGTGTGGGTCGAGATTCCCAAAATGATCAAACAACAACAGAAAGCTATCCAAGGTATTTATCCTCATCTGTCCTGCTGGGAGTCTTAATCCTGCCATTTCAATGGTTAGCAGTCCTTCAGTTTAAATAGTTCATTTTGCTGTGTGTAACCTCTGAGCTCTCATCACACCACTGTTCCTCCTCTTGAGCTATTCTTTGGACTCATTGGCATTGAATCACTAGAACTGTACACAGTAATGCAAGCCTACTGTGACATTAATATTTATCCTCTATCTATTATATCACATTCTGTAAGCATGGGCACTCATTGTATGCGTGATGATATCTCATGGTAGTCTTTGTCATCTCCACCTGATCCATACGTAGTTTATTACAAGAGAATCTGATTAAATCTGTGATTTGGCAAAACTGTTCCTGTATTATTTTAAGATTAATATTATTTGATCTCAAAACCAGTGTACTAATTTTTTTAAAGTATTGTTTTGATTATTTTTACTTGTATGCATTTTCTTGTCACCAAATTCAGCATTTCAGTCCAGAGTCTATTTTACCTAGGAGTCAGGAGTCCTTGGCAAATGCAGGCTAATGCAGCAGCATTCCAGCCTTTCTTGCTGTCTATACTGGCCTTGCCACTTTGTATTGAAATTTCTGCAAAACAATCCAAATTGCTATTCCTAGTGACCTACTGCATACAAGCTGCTCCGAAATTTGATTTCTTCCTTGAAAATTTTGACTCCTGTCAAAATCAAACATAGGTTTTCTCTTAAAAAAAAAAAAAAAGGAAAGGAAATTGTTTCTGGAGTTCATATTTCCTTCCTTATTACCTTCTGTATCAAAGTGGGATAAGACTCAGACCTAACTGAAAAACTGTTCCCCAGACAGACCCAGGGGTGAGCAGGTGAGCAAGGATGAGGCGCCTGGACATTGCTAGGCACGTCTTGCTGCGTAGCTTCACAGAGGACCACAAGATAGTGGCTTCCATGCAGGAGAAAATGTCACTTCAGTTCATAAACTGCAGGCTTCAGGCAGTTACGGGAAGTGGTAAATACAGCCTAGGTACAAACAGGCTCCAGAAATCATCTGGCAGGAAAAAAACAAGTTGGTCATCCCAGCCAACAACTCTACTGAGAAAAGCAAAGGTTGACTCTAATGTGGCAAAGACCACTGTGTGCCGCGGTGGCACGGACATCACCCGGACAAGTCAGGGAGAAGAAAATGCCGTAAAGCATTTCGTTCTGCCATAAAACCAGTCGCAGTTTTATATATATTAAAAAAAGTCTCATTTCTTTTGCACAGCTGTGCAACAGTACATTTTTCCTAAAAGAAATGTGAATAAAGTAAAAGTAATAACGGGGGTTTTTTCGGATAATTTCCATTGGTGTTTTTCCTTCAGGGTTCATGGCCTGTAGGTTACCTATTATAATTTTTGTGGCTCCGGCCCCTTCTCCAGCCCCAAAGCGATGTGGCAGGGGATTGACCCAGCGCTGCTCACCTTGATCCGTGGGTAGAACCAGAGAACCTTCTAGCAGCCTTCACAGACAAGAGGAAGCCCTGCCACATCTCTTACCTGCCCATTCCTTCCTATGTGGAGCTGCGTAGCTTGTGCTGAATATCATCCCTGACACTTCCAAGCTCTTGTGGATAAATATGAGGTGTCACATCCCCTTCAGATCCTGCTAGCAGCAGCTTCACTTACTCCAGTACCTGCCAGGCTCTCTGCACAGCCTGCCACCTCCATCCCGCCTCTTCCTCAGCCTTGCTTTTACATTCAGACCTGGCAAAAAAAACCATGAGCAGTTGCAAGGCTGTCCTCTGCGACTCAGCTTGGGTCTAGCACCTTTTTGATTCTTGGGGTGAATGCGAGGACACCCTTCTTGCAGTGGCTGCAGATTATGCATCCTTATCTCCTGAAGCTATCCACATCATATCGCAGGCTGTCTTGGTTCGCTTGCGAGGGAAAAAAAAAAAAAAAAAAAAAAGAAATCTTCCCCTTCAAATGACATTGTGACTTTCCATCGTTTATTCTGTGCATAGGGCTGCGGTGATGCTGTGATCGATACCTCTGTGAGATACACAGAGCATAAGTCTGCAGGGCCGAGTCTGGGTGCTGCCGATAGTGCTTTGCTCTCTCCGCGTATCCTGAGAGCTGCTCAGCGTGCCAGAGCATGGCGTTATGCCTCATCTCCTACAAGAAAGTAGACGCGAACTTTTCCTCTTGGATTTTGTGACCAGGGTAATGACATGATAAATTGTACGCTGAGGGGTATGTGTGTAAACTACGTGGAAACCCATTTTTCTAGCCGGCTGGTCAGATTTTATATTGTCCTGTGATCTTTCCATGAAAAATAATCACAGGTCACCTTGTCTGACTCTTGAGAGTGTTATTGTTTGTCCTATATTCAGTAATAATGTAAGGAAATTCCAAGTAATTTTATCTTGTGTTTGTAAGGAAGGGAATGTGGGGGCTGCTGTAGAAATTTGAAGTGTTGTATAAACTGCTTCAGGCATTTAAATACATTCCTTTTGCTGCCTGGGGCATTCTTTAACCCTGAAATACCCTAAAATTAACAATTTGAGGAGGGGGTTATTAAGATTTGCCTCCATCACTACCTCTGCTGCTTGTCTCTCCGTTAAGGTTGAGATTGAAATTACTTAGTTTTTAAATCTATTTAAAACATGCACAAGTGAACTTATGAGAAAATGTTGCCCTAAGCATAATTTTATGACCCATACATTTTGAATATTTAAAGCAGTACTAATAAAAATAAAGCAGTGAATATTCTCAGGGGTTTAATTTTGCTGGTGTGTGTTGATCTGATGGTTTGTGAGTTTTACTACATTTCATTAGGGATATTTTACCAGAGAAATGGAGTTGAATATACAAAATAGTTTATCCTAAATTGGCAGCATGAATCCTCAGTAGAGCTTGTTTACAAGTACTGATTCACTTGAACACTTACTTTATGAAGAAACATTGTGGAAATAATTTTATTGCCTGTAGTACTTAAGCAAGAAAGATAGAAAAAGACTTACTGAAACAATCTTCTTTTGTATGGGAATCTTTCAGATCCTTACAAAATGCTCTGTATTTTTATTTATGTGTTGGACGTTACTTTCCTATCCATCAATATAGCTCAAGGTAAGTTCAATAAGCCCATTTTCAGATATCTCCACTGAATTTTTATTAGTATTGAAGTTTGAAATCAAATAAATTCTGTGAAGTCAACAGCACTGAAATTTTACTAGATCTCAGCCTCAAAGCGGAAAACTCCCCCAAGATTAAAAACATTGAAGGCAAACATACCCTTTCCTACAAAACTTGAAAGTTTGACTAGACACACCTCTCTGAAACTAAACCCCCTTGGTATCACCTATCTTTCTGTTCATAACGCCATAAGTTAGTAATCTAGCTGAGAAAAAGCCCACACATACACTTTCAAAATGCTCAGGGATGAATAATAGATACAGTGTTTTTAAGAGAAAATCGTCCTAATTCTGAAAACAGTAAGGAGAAAACTATCTTTTCTTTCAAAACCAATTTGCCTTCTGACTGGATTTGTAATTTATGCTTTTTGTTTGTTTGTTTTCATTTTATTTGGGCCTTGTTTTGGTGTTTACCGAATGCTTTCTCCCCCAACCCACACTCTAAAATTCAGCAGCAAGTTAGATTACTGTTTACTGTCCCTTGGAGAATACTTGCTTCATATTTCCTTTTTAAGATAATGGAGGAACTCTTTGAAGTGAAGTATTTCATTGGAATTAAATATTCTGTGGGGTGACAGCGTGATTTCAGCCATTGAGAGGTGAAAAGGAAAAAATATGGTTCTTTTTATTCAAACAATATATTTTTTTTCCTTGATATTCTTCATCTTTTTTGAAGCCTGACTGCAAACAGGTATTGGAGAAAAAACATTTCTACATTCACACAAGACTTCTCTTCTTTATTCCAAGTCCAAAGAGATTTGGATAGACCTTTAAACAACTCCAGACATTTCAGGGCTGACTTAGCTTTAATACTTCTGTCACGTTTCTCTACCTCTTCTATTGTGTTGACTGGTGTTTAAACTGTGTTATTAAAGGGTGTTATGCACTGCACTCTAGCAGTCATGTTTTATAAGTTTAATGAAGACCAGGCAGGATAAATTTCTAACATGGCCTGTTGGATTGAATGAGGCTCTCTTGTAGTATTTTTCTAAAAAATATCTTTTTAAAGTTAAAAAATAAAATCCAGTCCAGGGGGCAGATCCACAAGGTGGCTATCAAATACCTTCTGTCATGTTGCTTATCTGCACTTGACAGTTCCCTGGAATGATGGTGCATGTGTGGAAACAGTTTCAGTTTCCACAGAAGTGTTAGTGCTGTTTGGTTGAATAAATGCTTCCCCATGCCTGGGAATGAGCCATTTCTATAGCAGAACATTGCAGATTTTCTCATTTCTTTTCCTGTAGGCCAGGAGTGAAATCTGTTGCAGCTGTTGGTGCTCTTCTCAATGCATGAGTTGTTAAAGTGGCATTCTTGGGGGGGACCTTGCTGGATGGCTTCTGAAGGCTTTAGGTACCACTATTTCTCTTGCCTGGAGAAGCAGTGCTTTCACATCAAGCTTGCAGGGTGGAAGGCACGCTGCAGGAATCGTGCCATATTTTAGAACCATTTTTAGTAGAGGCCAAACCAGTTTCTAGAGGCTAGCCTGAACAGTGACATTACCTCTGACCTGGGAAATTCTTTTTGGTGTCCTTCTTATGGTTTGGGGGTTTTTTTGGTTTGTTTTTTTTTTTTTTTTCTTAAGCCCAAGATTGTGCTGTTAAATTGGTCCATTGTTTTAGTCTTCAGTGTTGACAAGGAATGCGTAGCTTCTCAGTAGTAAAGCCAAAGGGAAGTGCATTTAAGAAACCGTCTCTTTTCCAGTCCCAGGCTGCTGTGCTGTTTTCACCAGTTCTCAGGAATGTGGCCTGGTTTTGAGGGCTTACTTCTGCTCGGTTTCTTACTTCAGTGGTCCTTAGTTTCCACACAAAATCTTGCTCATGCTGGAAGAAGGCTGAAGTGATCAAGAGCAACAGCAAAGAGTCCAAAACTGGCAAGCTAAACAGAAAAGTGCATTATCTTGGCCTGCTCTTAGTTATATATCTCTGAGACCCCTGGGCAGCAGCAAGGGCTGCAGCTGAGCAGAGGAACCCCAAAACGAGCAGAGGGACCCCAAAACGAGCCTCTCCCCAGTGCAGAGCTGTGATTTGAGTGCTGGGTCCCTGCAGATATGCCGGTCCTGGGTAAACCAGAGGAAAATCCTTCCCACCTCCACATTGGAGCCCAGCAAGAGTGGAAGGGACCCGGCCAGCTCCACCAGCCCCCATCCTCCTTACTGGCTAGAGCCCCCTCAAACTGGGACCAGCCCAGCCCAAGCTGGGCAAGCAGCCCCCCAAGGCCCTGTGTCTCTAATAGCAATTAACAGCGGTCCCTGATCGATGCTGGTCCTGGGCCCAAGGTTTGCCTTCCCACTGCGGTGAGCCCTGCTTCCCCCGGGACTGTGGGGCTCGCTGTCTCCCCATCCGCCTCCCCAGAGCTATCTGGAAAACACGCCGGCGCCGGTGTTATCAGCCTGACCGCAAGCCAGATCTGCCAGAACGTTAGTGCCATCCCAGGAGCCTGCTGTCTATTTTTAATCCTACTAAAAAGCAGGCAATTTGTCACTTAAGTCTCCATCCCAGACTCCCACTTACCCAAGCGGGAAGTGAGCAGCAGCTCCGGCAGCAACCCCTGTGTGAGCAGCCCCAAAACCTGGCTACAAGGAGGATGCTTTTCTGTTCAGGGTCTGTGGCAGAAGGTTGGTCCTGGTCCTTGGGGCTGAGATCGGAGCCTGGGGCCAGGAATGGACCCTATCCTAGTCCATAGTCCTTATTTCCTTATGCCTTATGCTTTATGCCTTATTCTTTATTCTTTATTCCTTATTCCCTGTTCCTTATTCCTTATTAATTTCCTTATTCCTCATTAATTTCCCTATTCCTCCACACTTCCATCTGACCATAATTTGGGGAGGGGGGAGAAGCAGTAGTTTCCAACCATCCCAAAGCAGATTTCCCCCCTCCCCTTTCTAAAATTCCCAGAAACTTAGGGGAAAAAAACCATTTCCCATAGCTCTGCCACCAACCCATCTCAGGAGTGCAGCGTAGCCCCCCCCAAAAGCTGCTGCTCTTTGCAACAGCCCTTGAACCCTGGTACATGACATACCGGGGCTCTGTACTTCAGCCGCTGGCAAATAATCCTGCTATTAATAAAATCTCTATATTTAATATGGGGTTTTTTTAGGGAAGGGTCCCAAGTCACACCTTTGAGCCCCATGGCATGACCCAGGTCTCCTCACCTGCCCCCCCAGTGTGGGTTCTTTGCATCCCAGCAGGATCCAACAGCTCCGGCACACCAAAACCAAAATCCTGCAGATTAGAAATCAAACACACACCCTCCCCAAATGGCAAACCCAATCTGATCACCGCACAGCCCGCCCAGGTGGGTGATGGCAGATAAGGGCCAGGTGCCACAGAAAAAGGAAAGCTTTCCAGGAGGAATATTAAACCTCACAGCAGATGGATTGGAGGTTTATCAGCAGCTTTTGATGGTAATAGATTTTTGTAATAACCTGACTTTATTACTGGAAACAATGTGAGGATGCAAAGTGGTTTTAAGGCTTGTTAAAAGCATTTTCCAGCCACTTTAACTCCCTTCTCCCATCACCGGTGCTTTATTCGGGGATGCCAAAGGGTCTGGGCGGGGGATGGGGAGGTGAAGAAATCCTGGCCCAGCCCAGTAAAACCACTGCTTCAGTGGAGTGGGATGCACTGGTAAAGACACATATCCCTGAGGAGCGGGCGCATGTTTGGGTGGCACAGGGACAGGAGGGGTGCATCTCACCAGGGCAGCTTTCAGACCCTGCCCTCACCAGCTGCTGCAAGCGATGGGGAATATACGCTGACAAATAATTGAATTCACTTTCCTCTTGACCGAATCCCAGGTTATATGCTTGACAGGTGATATTTGTACCTCTTTTAGTGAGTAAACTGTAGCGCTCACATTAAATCAACGTCTTGGATCATCCCTCCAGCCATCCTCGAGGGATGCTCCATCCTGCAGCATCCTCAGACCTTCCTCATCCTTGTGATGGAGGCAGGGAGAGGAGGGTCAAGGGCAGCACTGCAGAGTGGGGCAATAGCCAAAATGCTACAAACTGGGGATGGCACTAGAAAAAGGGGCAGAAAAATCAGGCAAGGGCTGAGCCGGACCCACAGAGAGCGGCGAGCGTGGGGCAGCAGGGTCCCCCGGCCACATGCTTCTCCATGACCGCGGCCGGCTTCTAGCTCTGGATTTGGACAAAGAGGCGAAAGAAAATCCCCCTCCGGGACTTCGAGGTCGGATGCTTTGAATCACTCACATGGGGTTATTTTTCTGGATTTTTGGCCAAAGCCTCTGGAGCTTGACCTTGAACTGGTGTTTCGTTTCCCTCTGCCAACCCAAAACTGCCGGTTTTTCGGCGACATAAAAATAGTAACCAAATAAGTGCTGTTCTTTTCCAGTACTGGAACCAATGGCAGCTTTACTGGCACCCCAAACACCCCGAATCACCTCCACAGCCTCGCCACCACTCTTCGCGCATCTTAATTCCCCCCTTCCAAGTGAAAAATAAAAAAAAACCCAAACCCCAGGACGAGCCGACAGAGGCCGAGACCCCGCTCCCAGCCACCCGCAAGCGCCTGCCGCCCAGCGAGCGGGCTCCCGGCGGAGCCAGGCCCCTCCGTGCCGATGCAGAGCTCACCAGAAAGTGGAAGCGGAACCCCGGGCGCGCTCGACCCGGGAGCCAGCGACCCGGCCGGGCCCCGAGCCGCCCGCGTCGTTTAGAAGCGGCGGACTCCGGCTTGGGAGGAGGAAGAGGAGGAGGCCGGGCCGGGCCGGCGGAGCGCGGCCGCCCG
>JANZLP010000064.1:320254-331440 GCA_026930925.1 Chelictinia riocourii | reverse complement strand
CTGTTGAAATTGTCTGGCACAGAATTTTCAGGTTGCAGGAGCAGGCTGCCATCAAATCCAGCTGGCCTGGCTACAAAATATGTCTAGTGGCAGTGACCATCCCTTGTCCTTTGTGACCGCCAACCTTCCTGTTTCACTGAGCCTGTCCTGTTTCCCACCCTAAAATCACCTTGGCCTGAGCTAGAGGCAGGCTCTTCTCTAGGGGCTAAGGCTTCTCTAGGGAGTTGTGACTCTGCCTGTCTTCAAAACGAACTTCAAAGCTCTCCTGTCATGAATATTTTATAGGTGACTTTTTCCATTACTTTTCTTTGCCTTTTATGTGTAAGTAGAAGGGGGAGCTTGTTTTTATTATTGTATCTTGCATAAGTTAGCCTAGGTGTACACCTATGGACGGGGATGTTGTGGGACTAGGCACTGTGCGACCCCAACGCAAACACAAGCAGTCTGGCAAAAGATCCCTCCTCGTCCAGGTGTAAGGGGTGGATGAGCAGGAGAGCATGAGGACACAACTAAACACTACAGGATGGCATGGTAGGTCTGAGCAGCCCTGCTCTTAGTACACTGTGCCACTATGAGCATTGAAGCAAACAAAGTTTTTAGCAGGTGTCAGAAGAAAAACTGACTGTCCAAAACAAAGCACAAGTCATCACTTCAGGGGAGCCCAGCCCAGATAAGATACTTAAATACTATTATTTTGGGGGTGAGTCTACAACAGTACATTTTTTTCTCAGAAGTCCTTAATAAATTGTTTGATATTTCTTTGTGTAATAACTGTTTTAAAGAATGAAACAAAGAAACATGAAACAAAGAAAATGTGCAATGGATCCGGGGGGATCAGATATTCAATTCCTGGTTTCAGTGTTCGACTTACAAAACCAGTTCTCAGTGGTACACATAGATACTTGAGTATCTGGGGCATTACAGCCACAATAGCTAAGCATCGTTTTCTTTTGCTTTGTAGACATAACCTAGTTAACAATATTTTAATATTCTCAGAGGGTGACATTCATTCTGATGCTGGCTCTGTCCCTGGGGAAGAAAGTAACCCAAGAAAATAAATAGAAATGCTTTAAGTCTGAGTGAAGCAAAATATGAGTGAGTATCTCCAGAAATGTTTATAGCATTTGCCAGTGCATGTTGCTCAGATTAACAATAGAGTGAAGAGTGCTAGTACTAGCACTGATCATAAAAAACCCACTATATTCTGAGTCATTATTGGAATCCTAAGCACTTCCAGGTGTTGTGCATGGTTTACAATAGTAAGGATGAAAATTTTCCCAGCCTCCTTTTCCTTTTTGTTTCGACAACTTCTACACTTGTGAAGGATACTAGGCTGACTAGCCTAGAAAATACTCGTTTGTCTTGCCACAGGTCATATACTCTCCTGATGTTTGGGCTTTTCCACTCTGACCTATGATCATATTTCTTGTTTGACTTGATTTCTTTATGTTGGAGCTGTCTGTCTTCTCCAGATAATGGAGTAAGATCATCACCATTTTCCATAAAAAAACCCTTATTCCATTCAAGCTGCATAAACCCACCATGGACATCAATGTGAACACAATGACTTTCAGTGATGATAAGGCTTTCTAGTCATTACCAAAGTAGGCCAGATAAAGGGTAGTGACCTAAAAACCTCAGAATTACTTTATTAATCCTGTAAATCTCTGGATTCCTCAACCAGAAGGTCAGGCTGATGGACATTATTGTTCATTTCTGGGGTTTCCTTAAAGCTATCACTTTTGAAGAAGCTTCTTTTAGTTAGTACATGCTCCTTTCGGGGAGAGTGCATTACTGGTATAGTTTTTCTCAAGGAAAATCTTTAAACATATGTGATCTCACAGATTTGCATCAGTCAGGGCCTTGGAGATGGCCTGCAACAGCAATTTTGGAAGAAGGCATTTCAGTGGTTTTCCAAAACTTGGGGGATACTGATTGCCATTCTTACAGATACTTTTTGAAAGAAGAATGTTCCTGAATATTTTACTTCCCTTGCAGTTCTGGATGTAACTTTACCCCAGTGCTGGCATAGCTTTCTCTAGAGTGGGCAAAGGTCTTGCAACCAAAATGGAATTCCTGTGAGTGCGGTTACAACGTGCTTCCTCAGAATGTGCTGAGCAATCAGCGTGAGGGCTTTTCTGCCAAGCATGCTAATGCCTGTCATTCTCTTTGAACAATCACTTTTGAAATTTGTGGGAGTTTATCAGTAGCACTGCCAAATTAGCAACTAGGATTCAGTATTAAATAACTGTTCAGACTGCAAAGAAATCACCACATCTTTTCCTCTGTTAAGTGCAAGGTGCATAATAATAATTCAGTGGACATTTTCCTGTAGAAAATAGGAAATACTAAAAGCATCAGAACAAAATGTTTTCTAAGCCTAGCTGAATGGTCACCAGGTTGCTGAGCTGGAGCCAGCTTTCAGATCCCTGTCTGTTTGGAGCTGTGTCTAGGCACGGCTTCTAAATCAGCTTACCAGCACACCTCCATGGAACAGAGCCTCTGCCTAGTAGCTCTCATCAGCATGTGCTGCAGTAGCATTCCGCTGCCAGAGACCCAAGTGTCAGTTCTGACACATCCCATTTCCTTTACTCATCTCACTAACTGAAATATGTCCAGAGCTCTGCCCTTTGGATTTTGTGACCAATTAATATAGGGGATAGAGAATATCAGCTGGCTGAGTAGTCTGTTCCATTGCAAGGGACACAGACTTGGAAATCTCAGCCCATGCAGGACAGAAATATGGAATAACAAAATATAAACTTAGGAAGGACAAGAAAGAAGTAGTGCATTAGAGCTGCCTATTGGAAGGCAACTTGCTTTCTAGCAAGACAGGAGGGCAAGGATAGAAAGGCAAAAGAGATTCCAGATTCTTTGGAAGGATGCTGTGACCAGGACTCTCAGGAAAGGATTCTCAGTAACGACACTAAGAGAAGACCATGTATGTAATGTAGACTGTTTTCTTACGGGCTGTTGTCTCCTGAGCTTTGTCAGTACAGCATCTCATTTGAACTGTTGTTACAATTCTGTTCTGTTCTGTGACACCACCTAGTTCTAACTTTCAGCCTCATTTTAAAAATAACTGCAGGACCCAAGAATTTGTTTCCCAAGTCAAAATCTGAAATTATCTTCAGAATTCTATATGCAAGCAAGAATTGCTAGGCTTGAAATGACTGCTCCCTCGTAACATCTTAAATATCAGAGACAGCCAAATGATTGTCCACATTTTCTTTGAGAAGAAATGTAATGATTATAAGGCAATAACGATTCAACATTTCCCTTTGTTTTGTTACTAGCTCAGTGTTAATTCTCAGCTTCTAACTTACTGAACAGAAGTGGTGGATGTATTTCCAATATATTCTTCTCCTTTACATATTTTTTTTTCAGAAATATTGTAGCAAATAAATTCACTAATAGCTTTCTTAGAAACTATGACTTTTAAGTGCATATTAAGGTTCATCTGCAGAAAAGAAATTTTCGACTCATGAAACTTGATTTTTAGACAAGATAATCTCAAGCAATCATGTTTCAGCATCTTAAATAATTCCATCTCAGCTCAAAATTATCGCTATGCAACTGACTCATTGTAACAGACCACTGCCATGCTTTTAAACCAGTGCTGAGCAGAGTCAAATGAGTTACTGCAAATAACCACTAGTTGTTATTCTGCCACAGAACAGGAAAAATACTCTGTGGTCAATGTATCCAAGCCAGACTAACCCACAGTCTTTGAATTTTAAGTATTGAATATCCTCACCCAGCTGTCTGCAAATGATGCAGTAACTCAACTTTGAAAAGCATATGCATTGGAGAAAAACTGGAAGGTGCTCACAGATTTTTTTTGAAAATTTTTATTTCAATGAAGTATATGATTTGTTGCAAATTATTTACCAGTACCACTAATGAGAGAGAGAGAGAAGAAAAGCAAAGTTGTACAACAGCTTCAAAATAGAAAATGGAAGTAGCATTGAATGTCTTAACCTACAGTGTAAGGAAGAGATTTGTGCACACAGATCAGGCTTCAACTGGTGCAGCAAACTATATAAGATGGAATTCATATCATATCACTTCAGTCATCTGGAAAGTAGATGTTTAATTTAGTAGCAGCCTCAGTTCACTCTATAGCCAGTGGTGAGTAGGCACCTCCTGAGAAAAGTCATCCACTTGAGATGGGTTGAATACTCCTCCACACCAATTGCAGAGGAAGCCTCAGTAACCAGCTCAATAGCTCAGACAACTATCTTTCAGTAGGTTAACGTTAGGTGAGATGAATCCTACTTGCAGGAGGGCCTAACTTCCAGTGAGAGCCAAAATTTCAGGCCGGAGTTAATCATGTGCAGTGAACACGTTTACATTATGCAAACAGTCCTTTGTCACAAGGCCCTCCGGCTGGTGAGGGCCAAATGGATTTGTGACATGGTTGTCCCGTCCCTGGAGCGGTTCTTGCTCTGCAAAGCATGACGGCCCTGGGGCTGGCAGCACTGGGAAAGAGTGGCTCAAGGAACAATGGGCTCGTAGCTGAGCCGTGCACAAATGAGGAAAGGAAGCCATTTATCATCTCTAGGCCATAATGGAAAGCCACTTCCTATTAATTAGAGAAACACAGAAATTGAAAAAAGAAAACAAGAAACTTATGTAATATGATCTCAGAGCTGGCTGATTTGCTAATGTAAAACACAGGGTGGAAAAAAAAAGGCTGATAATGTGGAACAGTAGGGCATGACTGCTGATCTCATAGAAAAAACATGCGGAAAATACTACTCAAAACACTGGCAAAATGACTTCATGCGAAAAGCGGATTTCTGCTCTTCCAGTGGGCAGAATGTTCCAAAGGAACCTGCATGCATCTGCCTTTGTGCTCTTTCCATTAGCAGGCGTGCAAACGGCTTGGGTATTGCAGGGCCAAATGGGCAGGGTTTGGTTCACATAATGTATGTGTGTGTCTTTGTCCTAGATTACAAACCTGTTAGGCTGCATCTGAGATATTTTTCCCGCTTGAGCCTTGGCTGTAAGGCTAGGAGCGTTTTCTTTGATTTTGAGGGTTTGGAGAGCAAAAGAGAGTTCCTTATCAGATGCAGTCACTCACCTCTAGCCCTGTAGAGCTAAATGGTAACAGAAGCAGAATTAGCATCAGGATATGCCCAGTCCCTGTTTTTTAAAACTGGAGTCTGGAGTATGGACAAATGACCCAAGGGCACTCCCTAGTACTTCCATTTAGTGATCATGTACACTTTTATTATTTTGTAGCAGTTATGAATGACTAAAGGCATTAGTTCAGGTAGATTTAAAAAACACTCATGATACCGTTAAAAAAATGACAGTTTACAAGACAAAACACCCCTTTTCTTTCATGTATTGCAAAGAAGGTTTAACAGAGATAGCTTTAGGAAGAGATAGTGTGCTGCACTAAAATAGATGTCCAGTATTTTGCATGGAAGATGGTGTTCAAAATCTTTAGTAGCTCCTAAAAGTTTAGGAGGAATTTCTCCATGTGCTTATGAATTCTGGCTCCCACTACTACGCACACACAAGCACTACACTCTTTTGCTATTATTGGCAGGAAAATGAGTTTGACAGGGGCTGATCAGAGGCTTGAGAAACAAAACTGTTGGCCTCTGTTTCTCATGCTGTTTTTCCTGCCCTCACAAAATCTATAATAAGCCTGGGCATTGAATGAGATCCCACACATGCTGAGAAATGAACAGCTAATAGAAAGAGACCCCAGATGTCCCTTTGGAGGTCAACATGGTCCTCTTCTGAATAGGCATCTCTCCATCACTTGACCGGAGGTAAATGTGCCACATCAGCACTAATCGTGTGACCACAGTCTCTGTCACCTCCTTCCTTCCTAGCAAACCTATGCTTCCTATCCATGTATTTTTGGAAACATCAGAGTGAAGACAAAACTGGAGTTTTAACCCTTGCCCAATACAAAAAAGCTGTGGAGTCCTTTTATTCTGGGTACTTGGTGCTTGTTTGAGCATTGCTGTATTATTTTGTCTTTAGCTGCCAGCTTCTCTGACGCCTGGTGTTATGACACAGATACACCTTCTAATTCTTTGACAACCCCAGTGGCTAAATGAATTGTTTTATTGCTCGTGTCACATGCACCGTCTTGCCTTGATAGTGTTATCATCTGGCTTAAACTAGTACGCTTCATGTAAAAGCAAGTAGGAGCGCCCAGTTTTAGGCAACAGTATTTTTGTTAGGTCAGGCACTGAGCTGACTCAGATACAGCTTACATTGGCTTTTGGTTCTTTTTAAAGAGCTGTGCAGATGCCATGGCAACTGACCCAGGCCAAGAGAGGCAGTCTGGACATTACTAAATGAGGCTTTGAGCTTTTCCGTGCAGTTCACTGGAGAATAACTTGACCTCCATATATGTGGCACTCAATCAGGCTTTTAAAGGTGGTGGTTTTTTTCATTAAGAAAATGTTTTTGTATAATTTCTGGCTTGAGGCAAAACAGCCTTGGCATTTGCAAAGGCTCTAAAGGTTGTTAATATTTGACTAGTCCCTATCACTTCAGCAAACAAGAGCATAGGAGTAGCATAAGGGATACAGAGTGTATCAGGAGTTTGTCTTCTCTTATTCATATAGGAAACATACAGTGCTTAATAAAACTTTATTCTGAGTCATTGCATTTACCAAGAATAGATCTAAGAGCTGCAATAGTTCACAACAGAGATCAGCAGGAAAGGCAAAGATGGCACACAGGCATTTTTTCATGCTATGTAGTCTAAAGCTAGGAGCAACATCGTAAAAGAGAGATCTGTAAAAGGCAATGCCTCCATGCTTCTGTTTAAATCTAAATTGAGCTGGAAACTGTTGTCTCATAAACAATTGAGATGCCATCAGTAAAACTTTCTCTCTTGGAGGTCCAATGTGTCCTGGATTCTGGTTTACTAGGCAGGTTTTAATCTCTGTTTTGGGGAAAGAAAATTATATCCTGATGCAACCCATTCAGATAGGTTGCTGCCTCCTGACATAAGACCACTGGGCGAAATACATATTGCCTAGATAAGGAGGTTTTTGTAATGTAAATTTTGCCCCACATTTTCTTGTAAGAAACTTTTCTTCACTCTTTCTCTCTCCGATTTTTTAAACAGCTGAAAATATGTCATGTACCTTAATATATGGTTGAAATCTTAATCCCAGTTTTATGAGGTCTATGAAACTGATACATATTGTGCAATGTGGGAATTAATCCCAGGTGACAGCCAGGCAAGCCTGGTGTCTCTAGTTATCAAGTGCTAGTCTCCTACAAGCACACGTGTGATCTGTGTGTTTTCCAGTGTGTACAGTGTATTCTGTGTTACAATTTAATGAGATAAAGACAAGTGGAATGTGCACACTTAATCAGTTCAAATGGTAGTATTTCCTAACCCACATCACCAAGAAAAGCTCACAGCTGTTCAGGCTCATTCCAGTGAATAACAGCTTTCAAAGAAAAATGAACCATAAAAAATAGTAGAAATCAAAATGTAATTAGAGGCAACTGGTAATGTTTCTGTCCTAATTACAGCACTGCAATTGTCCTTACTTCAGAGAGAAAAGTCCTGGGAGAATTTTGCCCACTGGATTGCTTGGGGGGAAAAAAGGAAAAACCTATAATTTTTTGTCCATTTCCCTCTTGTGTGCTTTCTTCCTTTACCCTAAAGACCATCAAGTTCACATCCTTTTAAATACATTGCCTAGGAAAATCTTAGCTATGGTATGGAAGTGACAAAGAGAAATTGAGGGTTTCTGAAATCTTATGGAAGAATTAGGAAAAGTTTTAAGAGAGCATTCTCTGCATCACTGCAGAAACTAATGATTCATCATTTTCAAGGGAAATTGTTTAGAAAGTACTTGAAAAGAGTTTTATGGAGCGGGATGTATTACTTCATCTGTTTTGAACTTGTCGGATTGTACATGTTTCTCCAAATTAGATCTACCCTCTCTCTTTGCTCCTCGCGCTTCATATCCCCTTTCCAGGACATGTTTCTCTAGTGCCTATTATTGCCCTTTGCTAGATTGTCCATATTCTGAACATGGTTCTTAATCTCTTTTTTCCCCTCTTCATCTTCTCCACTGTTTTCTTGTCTTTCCTTTCCTATAATATGCTGTTTAATCCTGTGGGGTTTCTAGAAGATACTGTTGTGGGTATACTCTGGCCATCTTCTGTAGGGCTTGTCCTAGAGTAACTGTGAAGGTCAGCACTATTTCAAATAAATAGGGCTTTGAAAATAGTGGCAACACCCTAGTTCTGCACCCACAAATATCTTGAGAAATCCCAACGAATTCAGTATAATTCATTCATTAATTTGGCTGCTCTTTTTCTTTTCAGGGTAAATATTTGACCTTAAATGCCAGGTTATGAAACAAATTACAGAAAATATGATGTTTTTCTAAGAAATAAATCCAATGTAACCATAGAATGTGCCTTGTCAGACTGGACTGTCTCATCTCTTCACTGGGAGTGAGATGGTTTTAAAATCTCTCACTGGAAGGCAGCTCATGAGGTGAAAGACCTGTTATCTTCATAAGTCACCCTTACTGTTCAACAAATCAACCTTGGAATCACGGTTTTGAGACAAACAACAAAACAGAAAATAAAATTTCAGGTGAAGACATATGGTCGGTAGGGTATGCAAGGCTGAAGTATTTTTTTGTAGAAAAGTTTGAAAATGCTTTCATTTAAAAATTCTTGTTTAAAGTCTGGGTAGAATGTTTTGTTGGGGGTGAAATTATTGAAACATTCATTTAGCTAACCTTTTTTCTGTATTCTTTTCCTTCTCTTTTCACATACAACAGTAAAATACATACAATACAGTAGTAAAATAACAATTTGGCAGTTTTCAAGCCAAATTTAAGCTAATGAAAAATATGAACACAGTAATTTGAAAGCGAAGAAGTTTTTCTAAATTAAGTGGTTTTTATCAAATCATACTTATTTTGAGGTTGCATTATCAGGTCGTGTTTTAGAGGCAAAAACCTCATTATTTTTCATATGGTCTTATGTAAAAACCTGTCCAAATGTCTCAATGCAAACACTCCTATTTTTAAATTCAGAGGACTTGAGTGTTAAATACAGTTTTACATTAATACAAGTTTTTTGTATGTGTATGTGTATCCACACATTTCTTTATATTATCTTTAATAGACAAAATCTAGCATTTGATCCAGGTTCTGACCATGAGTTTTTGGATAGCTGTTGCTGAAGTTTGTGTATTAAGTTATTTAGCCTGGTATCTGCATCCATTTTTTTATTTTACTGTAGTGAAAAGACTGTTTTTACTATAATTCAGCTTTCATTGTGAAAGCAGATTAGTGAGTTCAGCAGCATTTAAAGCTTGAAGAGCTATGTTCTTGCTGATTAAAAAGGGAATGTTTTATCTTTCTTTCTCTTTTAGTGAACAACGTACTGGAGTACTGAAACATTAGGGAAGAGGGAGACCTTTTCTAATATATGGATGTCTTGACTGAACATTATAAAATACCATTGGACTCCACCGGAAAGGTAATCAATGTCCTGGGTTCAATCTTACAAAAGCTCTGCAATCTCATCAGAAATACCGGAATAAATATTTCGCTTCCTTTCCCTTATCCCCTGACACCAAGACTTTTTGAATGCAAGGCGTTAGCCTTTGCATTAGTTTATTGATCTTTTAATGTAAGATCTAACTTGCTTCAGGGGCACTATAAATACAATATTGCAAAAGTCCTGCAATATCAATATTCATTTATTTTTATTGATTAGTTGCCACTTCTAAATTCTGGGTACTGAATTAATGTATGCTGAATAACTACTTCGATTAATGAAGTTAAAATTGGCTCTAACAACCTACAGAAACTACAGAAATATTTTCTATTACAAAACTAATTATTCTTTTACAATCTGCAATTACTTTCGTAATTTGACTTATCCTTGGAACCTCACTGGAAGACGTAGAATAAGGAAACAAAAACTATTTATAAACTTTCATTATTTACAGTATCATACAAGGACATCCTTACTCTAGTCCAATACTGAGCATTGGAGTTAGTAGGTGAATTTGACCAACTGAATACATTTCAGAAGGTGAAATTTTAGATGAATTTGAGGTGTTGCTTTTGTGTGACTGTTTTGGCACATCTATTTCTGTATGTGTCTGTTATTCATACACATAGATACACTGTTAGATAAGCTGTAACCCAAGGCACGTGAATACATTCAGGAGTATTTGTTCTGAAACATGGTCAAGGGATCGTGAGTGTGTTTTTTCTGTTTCCTCTTTTGCATGTGGAATCTTTCTCTTCACAACACTTGTTTTTCAGTTAACAGTCCATCTTTATATATTTGACGTAGCAGCCAACCCACTAGAACTCAGTAAAGGGAAGCCCAAATACTCAGATTAAATTATCTGTATGCAGATAACATTAATTCACTGTTATTCTCTTGTAGTTGAATGTTTCGTTCAAGAGTTTTCAACAGAATTCTAGACTCAGGGGTGCCCTTGAATGCAGATTTTTTTTTTTTTAATGTTTTCTTCATTGAGTAATAGAATGAAACAACTCTCAATCCAAATATACCTTTTTTTTCCACTCCAGATGAGACATTTCAAAAATCCCTGTATTTTTTAACTATCCTCTCCAAAAAATGTATTTTCCTTTCTTCATTGCCAACTGTTTTGGCAAATATAATGTGGACCTTTTTTTCTGAGAGTTCTTCTCAAAACCCTTCTGCTCAAGGTCTCCTAGTCAAAAATGTAAGTAGAACTGAAAAATCTTAATACCAATTCAGAAAGAGCAAGAGAAAGATAGGTGGAGATTGCTCAGCATACAAAGACCCTAGTGGAAGGTGAACATTGGTAGGCCTTCATAGGTGGCCTGGGGCCTAAATACCAACATTATGTGAGTCACTAGGAATGTGTATGAGGCAACTTAACACAAGTGAAAATAAGAAGCTTTTAAAGCAGAGAACTCACAGAACTGTATGGCTAACTACAAGTATAAACTATCACACAACCATGTTGTTAGAGCTGTGTTGAAAATATGGCACATAATGGCAACTTCACTGCAATTTTAAGTTCTCAAGTTTTTCATTCATTTCCATTTGAGAAATAGCCCTGATATCTCTTGTAAGGCATCTTTATCCATTACAGTATTTGTAAATGTCCTTCTAACTCGTCTAGACTGTTTTGACTAACGTGAAGCCATTTGTCT
>JANZLP010000064.1:70499-85370 GCA_026930925.1 Chelictinia riocourii | reverse complement strand
CTACTTATTTTGATACAGGTAATTCTTCTTAATCGTGTAGCATTTGATTCCACTTCAAAGGCCAATCCCTTTAGTTTAGAACTTTTCAGTCAGATTTCAATAATACAGCCCCCTAACATAAATTCAGTCACTGTAGCAAAATTAGGTATCTCAGATTACTTCCAGTTTTTCAAGATGACCCTTTAAGGCCATTTGCTTTTTGTTACAGTATTTGGCCATCAAAAGGCAACACTGCTAGTATTTTTGACCCTTCTTTGTAAATTCTTTAATACATTCTTTAATCCTAGTCCCCTGTTACTCAGTTCATTTACAGTGGCAGAGTGGCAATAAGGGCTTTTGTTCCATTCTGGGTGATTTGGTTTCTTTTCAAATGACAAACAAATTCCTGAGTATTCTTAGCACTAGAGTGAAGGTAATAATTATGCCATTAGTTTTCAAACAGAAACCTCTGTTGATAGCAAATGGGATTTTTTGCTTAACAATTCTAGCCCTGAGTATCTTTTACACTTTCCTGCTCCCCTTTTCTCAGAGGCTAGTTTAAGAAATGGTGTAGTAAGGGAACTTCAAGTATCTCAAAGAGCACTCTCTCTTCTTTTTCCCTTCCAAAGAAAATGAAAGTTTGTTGGAAAAAATACATAAATGTCTGACCCAGCACAGAATCATTAGAAAAATCTCATATTTTTAATTTTGTTACTCTGAGTTTTTTTTCAGTATTCTAATTCTCACACCAATAAAAGTCAGACAATAATTAGTTTTATAATAAGGCAAGCTATCAAAAATGGAGAGACGTAATTAGTATTTCTCCCTTACCAGTCAAAAAAAATCAATTCAATAAAAAGGTTATAGCAAAATGGTAAATAACAGGACTGCATTCAGGGCGTTTCCAGAATCTACTTGGCACTAAAAGGAATATGGAAATTTTGGTATATTAAGGCATTATAAACACAATCTTTCCTACCTGTTGGGAACTATGCATGTGGCTTTCAAAGGTTTGCAAGTCAGAATTGAGTTCGTCTGTTTGGAAACTACCTGGTGATTTGTGTGCTGAAATGCCAGTTTCTGCCTAGGGACAGCATAACTACTAGTGGACTCTTTCACAGCCCCCTCTTTGCCATGTCCTGCTCCAGAATGTCATGTACAACCTCTTGGTGTAAAGCATGGGCTAAAGCTTTCACTTGATTTCTCTTTTACAACGTCTACACATCTGCTTTCTTCTGGTTTGTTTAAAGGCTAGAAGCATATAGCCCTTAGTGGCCTTGAAACTTGATGGGGTAATTTTAAGAGACGTTGTCTATGATAAAAAGTCTAAAAGTTAACCTAGTTTGACAGCAGTCCCACCTGGAGGGGTTTAATTTATAAAAATGCGTAGGAAAAGCTAGATTTTTTTATCTGATCCTTGCTGCTATAGACAACGACAGTGAAAAAGAAGATAGACACATATGGTGGCAAAATAGTAAGGCAAACTAACAAGACCCCTGTGCTAGTCTCTAATGAGTCCTTTCTTCACCCTGCAGCAAGGTCTAACAGGAAAACAAACAAACATAAAAAAAAGTTAGCTTATTTTCAGAATTTTTTTTTTACAAGATTTGACAGGATCTCTGAAATGGTAGGTGAGTGGTCAACATAAATTGGCTCTGAAAGTCTATGTCCAGTCAGTTTCTAGTGTGTCTCACTATCACTTTATCCATAATCAATATGAACAGAGAACCTCATTAGCTCTCTCAGAAGATAGAGGCCAGTGAGAAAACTGAATGGACATGGAGGATAAACAGCTGTCCAAATCATGATGCATCTTGCTCAGGCATCGAGGTTTAAGCCGATCGCCAGGTTTGGGGCCAAGAAATTCTTTCAGAGCAGTTTGGCAGGGAAGTCTTGGAAGGTTTTGGTCTCTAGCAATAGCATGAGGGATTGTTTACTTTGTAGGACCTTCTAGACTTCTTTAGGGGACAAATTCTCCTGATGCTTTAGAGTCTGAACACACTGGTAATGCCCTAATCTCTTCTGCTCTTTTCCTGGGATGTGGTGTGCTTTTGTGGTTCTCCCTTTTGTATTGTGGACTTCTATGTTATTACAAGTTTTGGGGGAAGTGTTCTGTGGCTCCTGGAATATAACCAGAGTAGCATTTCTGTTGATTTATCTGTACTAAACATTTATCACAGGGCTGCCTGCTACTGCAAAGGACTAAATTTGATGGCTTAGGTCCTTCCTTCAAGATCCTTGTTCCATCTAGGTGGCCCTTCCAGTTTATGCCTTAGCCAACTTAATGGGCAGCTCCCAGGAAGTGTCCTCCAAATCTGCCCTGCCTGGCCAGTGAAAAGAAAACTAGACAGTCTCCAGAGCCATCAACACAACATAAACTCAATATTGCTGTTAAAATAAACAATAAAAGCAGAGATTTCTCAGTCTGACTGCAGCTGCTGCTGCTTCCACTATCTCCTTTCTCACCCCAGGGAATCAAACTTCGCACTGCAGATGTTTTCACAATACGTCCTCCTGCTCGGCTGCCTGATATATTAACACCAGACTCAAAACAACACAGGCTTTCCATCTACCTCTTTCTCTAGCTGATTGTAATCCTTGGTCTGCAGATTTTAGTCTTCACTCCCCTGAAATTTGTCATCTTATTTTAGACATTTTTTTCACCTCAAGCAACCTACTGTCATCACCACATACGCAATTCCAGACCCAATAGTAAAGAGCAGTGCTGAGGACAAATAGCATAATTAATGTGTTACCTAGATCCTGCCCTGAACTAGTTCAGGAATTACAAGGAGAAATGCTGTCCCCATATGAGTCAAGAAAATGAATTACTATTAACTGTAACAGAGTCAGATTTTTCAGCCATGGTGACTAAAGCTCCAAATAAAGCACTTTATACTGAAAGCTCCCTCAATGGCTACCACCAGAGGACCTGAATCAATTAGCACAGTATTTGGAGGAAAATATGAAGACAAAAGCAGATCCACATTTATACACGTGCTCACACACCCCCTCCTTCATCCATTCCCCTTCTCAGATC
Organism: Chelictinia riocourii; assembly: GCA_026930925.1. Lineage (NCBI taxonomy): Eukaryota > Metazoa > Chordata > Aves > Accipitriformes > Accipitridae > Chelictinia > Chelictinia riocourii. Next base: position 82,351 of record JANZLP010000064.1, on the reverse strand, counting down.
CATCAATATACCTGACCCACTTTCTAAGTCCCTGTTGTTGCAGATGTTGCTGATGCAAAGCCTGTTTCAGCTTATTGGGAAGATACATTAATCAGAGAAATAATGCAGTGCAGCAGTGTCTTCTTCTGTCAGGAGCAGCTGGAATTATTGCTTACTTGGTCACCCCAAGGCATTCATAATTGGGAGGCAGGAGATGTGTGTGCCAAGATAGGCTGTAAAAGACACATTTTATGCCAAAAGCAGGTTGGGAATGTCTTTGTAAGTACAGAAAATGGTTTCATTTATACCTTAATGAAGGCAATTTTCTTGGACTTCATTTTCTCAGTTTGCATAGAAGCATTTGATCTGGTGTAATAAAGATTCAAGCAACATACATATATGATGGCGCAGTACCAAAATCTGGTACTTCTGTCTGCAACAAATTCATAATTCCAAGATAAAGGAAAAAAATCTCCACAACTATTCACATTTCTGAGTATTCAGATATGAATCTGAGGATTTAACTTCACAATGAATTTTAACCAAAAGCATGATTTTCAATTGATTTGAAGTCTTTTTAAATTTAAGTTAATTTAATCATGAAGTGTGTTAGTTTAAACCCTGCTCACCAAGTTTAAAACAAAATCATAGTATCTCCCAATGCACCTGATATGTTGCAATACCAAAGAATGTAGGTTTCCACTAAGATGACAGACTGTGAATGGGAATGGCAGATACACAAGTCCACATTTCTTTCTGCCAGGTCTCCTGCAGCAATAGTAACTGCTGCCAGAGGGAGGGTAGCAAACAGCAAAGATACTGTAAGAGCTTAAACCAGTGTAGCTGTTTTCTTAGCAACTGACTTAGCCTTAACTGCAAACACACAGTTCAAGCAACTTGACCAAATGGGTAATAAGTTGTTATCGCTTGTCACGTTCCCTTACTTGGCCATAGCCTGAGTAGAGCCATCTGTGATGAAAGGAAATTAACAGTCTAGCTCCAGAGGAAGGATTGTGAGCAAGGTTGCCTTTCTCTACTCCTTCAGCTATACGGCTCACCGCATCCAGCTCAGGTTCACCACCAGGACCGTGCTCTGCAGTTTCCCAGTGGGGCACCCTCCTGTCCTCTTCTCTCTTCAGGGGCAGGCTGAATAGACCAACTCATCAGTCTCTGAACAAGCCTGTCAGGAGCCTCCCCCTTGTCAGAAGGAATAAGTCCTTATTACTTGCTACTTCCTACTTACTACCTATGACTAAACAGTACAGGCTCTGTGTATGGATGGAGAGTAGAGGAGGGACCACTATTTTCTGGCTGAGGAGATCCATGTCAAAGCCAAACCCCTTTGCAGGACTATCCCCACGCATTTGACAACACTGGCCATTCCTGTGAACAACTCATCTGGGAACTTAAAGTATTACAAAAGTTTTCACTATGGCACATTGTAGACCACTGACTCCCAACCTTTTTAGTCCGGCTCTCACCTCAGTGAACCCTTTTGCAGTTGATCATAACCAGTGGCTGTTCGGCAGTATCGCTTAATCGAGGGCTCTGCAGAGCACTGGGCTAGCATCCCTGCACTGTCTGCATGTGTGAGGGCAGGCCAGCAGTACCCCAGAGGTCTATGTGGTGAGGCTCCTTATGTAATACAGAAACATCCTCCATGACCTCAAGTGCCTCTATACAGCGTTCAGAGAAGTCCCTCTGCAAAGATCAAGTTGCAGGATTGTGGCCAAAGACAATCACACACAAAGCTGTACCATAATAAGCTCTTTCTTCTTACCTTTTCCTGGATAAATATAACTTACCTCCAAATGATCAAATAGTACTAAAAAACCCCCACATATTTCAAAGATATTATCAACTTCATTGTTTATCAGAATGCATTTTCAATGGAATTTTCCAGGAAAAAATATGACCTGGAATTCCCAGATGCCTTTATATTTCAACCCAAGTGAGTGGATTATCATTATTCTTCTAAAAGCAGAAAAATAAATTAAGATAACAGTCACAACACAGGGGAAGAGAACACTGATCCATTTTGACACTTAAGACTTTCAGATCAGAGACCTATGAAAACAGTACTGTCCTGTCAAGATATAAAAAAATGAACTGGATGAAAATCACCTAGGGAATGCTAATTAGGCCTATGTTTCTCTGTCCATCCCTGACATGCCATGTGCTGAACTTCTGCTTCTTTCCTCTGCAACTGAAAGTGAGAGAGTGAAATTTCTGACATTTGTTGCTGGGCTGCACTGACCATTAAACAAATAGATGAGGTTACATGAGACGTATTTGTTGGGTCATCTTATAACTGAGCTGGAAAACATGTATTTTTAGGAATGAAAAGAAAGGCTTGTAGTGAAACACAGGATTGTGTCTACATGATCAAATCGTACAGGACACAGTACCTCAAGGCAAAAGCCTGAAAGGACTTGGCTCAGAACAGCAGCGTGCAAATGCAGAGTTTCCATGGGAATAAACTATTTTGGTCCAAAAAAAAGTTACTTGGGATTTAAACTGGGGCAATGCTTCTAAGGCAAAGGCACCATGTGGTCACAGGTTTTTTTCTTTTGAGGGAGCAAAGGTTTTCTAATCTTACCTCACTTACACATTCATAGTCACAGATTATGAAACCAATTCAAAGCCAACGGAGTACATGGAGTAAGTATTCACACATTTTCTTCACAAAGTTTCTTTACTATTGCTGGAAATGGTTAGCCATTAATAGCAAAGGTTCTTTTCCTTGCTGGTCAGCCTTGTTGATAGTTGTCATCATTATGAGCTTGCCATCACAGTGATCATCATTACAATGTGTAACACTGGAACTTAAAATACCCAAGAAGTCTAGTCTTAATAACTGTGTACTGTAACCTAAGCAAGGGCAGGTACTGACCTGCATTCTGGTCCATGATCATCAATGCCATTTAGGTGTCAGCATGCTTCCAGCCCAGTTCTCACCCACACTAACTCCCACTCTCCCACATCCTACCTGGGCTCAGTTTTGGGGATGGAACAGGATTGGCATCTCCTTATTAAGCCATTTGGGCTCAGTCATCATGTTTGAAGAGGGAAAGAGAATTTAGCTAAGTGAACATGAGCTAGGCTACACTACCTGGCCTAAGGGCAGAGAATGCTCCCTGCCCTGTTTTATCTACCGTTAGAGACGCAGCCACTGCTCATACACAATCTTTACAGTACTGTGCAGCAGAGGCCTGTCTTAAGGCCAAATTGCCAGACTAATTGCCACCTGGAAAGCCCTCCGGATGGCTTTGTGTTGAATCTATTGGCAGTCAGAGAGGGAAGCCGACCTTGGATGTATCTTAGGCTTCACAACACACTTACAGTTGTACTTATCTACCAGAAGAAGGGCTCTGACCGTGCTCTGAGCTCGGTGAGTCTCCTCACTGAGACTGAAGCAATTTTAATAATTGAAACTTGGTCAAGAGGACTTATTTTTAAAAAGTTCTCTGAAAGAGAATATGTATATATTCAGGTGTGATGGAACTAGAAATTTTTCCAACAGTGAAAGTCATCTGACACTGCTCAAGAAATTTGTAAAACTTTTACTGAAAGAGTTCAGATCATCATAGTTTAGATCACCAAATTACATGGTTTTTTTCAAGAGGAAAGGAAATGAAAATTAACGGATGTATTTTGAAGTCATTAATGACCTCGTATGAAATTTTTCCACAATGTTTAATTTAGCAAGGACATTTTCAGCTCCAGCTATCTATGCTCAAGTGCAATGGATGTGAATATTTAGGGTTTTTTTAAACAATAACAAGACAGTATCTAACTCTCTTGTTTTGATTCCCCTTCAGGAAATGTTCTCCATATTGATATTTTCATAATGTTACAACTGAATCAGGGCTCTGCGAGACATTTAGAATTGGTATAACATCAGCAGGTAGGTGAAATGCTGTGAAGTAGGCAAAGTGTGAAGTTGCATGAGATATTAAATCGAGGCTAAGTGAAAAGCAAAGGTGCTAACGTGGATACTTGGAATAGGAAATGTAAAAAAAAAAAGAACATCAAGAGCAAGATTTCTCAGAAATCCCATTCTCTGCAATATCAGTGACCTGTGCAGATCACAATCGTGTCAGAGTCCCTGTAAAACCAGACGGCAAAGGATGGGAAAAGTCACAGAGTTCTCCCAGACAGCTGAGAAGACGACAGGTCTCAGGAAAGAAGAACATACCACTGCAAAGGCTAAAGGCCAAAGGAAGCAGGCAGAGGGCCAAGTTCAGGTCTCTCTGCCAAGAGAATCTGAAAGAGCAAATTCCAAGTCCCAGAAATATCAGACAAGAATCCCTAAACAGAAATACTTGTTCAGAGCATACAAGGACATAGAACCCATTGGGTATGTGCACATAGATGGAGAGGCCAAGACTGTGAAGTTCAGAATCAGATTCCCAGAATTCAGTGTTTAGGGTATCAGTGCTCAGGCATAATGGGAAAGAGACATGGTCATGAATCAAAGAACCTGGATTTAATTTCTGGCAGCTAACTGCAGGAACTCATGGTCTCAGCACTGCAGCCTCTGGACCTGAAAAAAAAAAATCAATTTTTTTTAAAAAAATTCATATGTCAATCAAGCATGTACAAAATCAGTTTGCAGGAGGGAAATAAAAACTATATTCTCTACAGCACAGGTAATCAACAGGGGTCTGAACAGGGGACACTAGTAATATTCTCAAATTCTGTGGTTTATGCAGCCAAGGTACATGTTTTCTGTGCATTGCACCTTTAGACTCCTTAGCATAGCAAACGTTTGGTATCAGAGTCACTTCTGGCTATTAAGGAAGGTATTCACATAGCCTTCACTGAAGGAAACTGGTTTGATTTGGGTTTTTTGCAGTATTTGCAAGCTGCTTCTTTCGCAATATTCAAGTCCAAGTGCCTTCAGCGGGTGATAGAGGAGTGGATCTGGTAAGCCTGTGACAGGGAGGGACCTTGGCAAAAGACTCCTGCTGAAGAAGTTCTGGAAGTCTCTTTCGAATACTGGATATCATCGAGAGAGCATATCTGTGCTTCATGGTAGCACCACGGCCTTGCCCGTCCACAAACCCACACACCAGGTGCACCTACTGGCAAATTACAGATCACATTGGTCACACACATCCTCCGTCACCAGGTTCCACAGAGCAGGAGAAAGGGCAGAGTGTTATATAGTGGATGGCTAAGACAAAGGACAGGCAGCTGATGAAAATGAGATGTGACTCCATGGCAGGAGCCTCGTGGGCAATCATGAGATTTGGCAGGTCTGTGATTTCCTTAATCTGAAATAAAAAGAACACACCCTGTAGGAGGAGAAGAGCTTGGGGCCCTTAATTGTAATGACAATCATCCTAATAACAGCCTAAAAATAATCCTAATAACAACCCACAATAACTGAAAGGTCAAAGAAGGATTGCTGCTAGGTTTAGCTAAGGAAATTCATTTACGGTTTTAATTAATGATATCCAACTGCCTTCAACACTGTCCTTTGGGCTCTCTTGAGCATATCTCAGAAGGCATTCACTGGGCCTCCCCAACCTAACCTTCAGGGAAGGAATTTGTGATAGTCACCACAGAGTCAAACATGCAGAGACCAACATAATGAGTCAGCCTGAAGCTGCCTAGACTTGATTGTACCTTTCATGTATTTGCAGCTATGAACACTGTGGGGGCTAGTTCTTAGTTTCTCAGACCACTTGCCAAGCAGGAGGCACTCACAATGAAGGAAACAAAGAGGGGAAAACAGGTTGAGAGGCTTCCTTGATGGAAAAAGTCTGATCAGATTTCTCCAGTATCAAAAGCATCATACAAACAGATCTTTCCGTATTCATCTTGTCAATAATTTACAATAAAATTAGCATATACTTAAAATCTCTGACACACAGATGGACTAGAAAACTTCCACAAAGCATTACATAATCAAGAGGGCAAGTGGATGTCAGATGCAAGAGGTGAGGGATCAAGAGCAAGGAGCTACAGCCAGTACAGACAAAAGGGTCTAATAACCGACTCACATTGACTGAAGCTTCCACCAGCAGCAGAGAGCAGCATGAAGCCACCATTGAATGGAACTTGCTTTCTGATGTTCAACTGAGAAAGGCGACAGCTGACAGTACTGAAATGGGCTGCATCACAGTTAAGGGACCAGCTTTATTCTCTCACTGGTGCTATAAATATTCCCTTGGTTTAACTGGTTTCCAGCAGTAAGTACACAGACATGTCAGGAGGGAGATATTGCCTTTTTTAGCAGGATTTCAAAATTGCAGTCTTGGTGACTCGCTTTTAGGGAGGCATGTATGTGCCAATCCAGATTGGAAAATTATGTTTTTAAATGGCCTCCTTTGAAGCCCCACGCTCGTAGGTAGCACATCTTGACAAGCAGAAGAGAATTATGGTATTTACCAATGTGCAAAAATGCATGGTTGCCTAGAAATATTTGTACTAACATTTTTGCTTTATAGTGTATTGATAGAAAGTGAAAAATATTACCAAGTGCTCAGCTAGCCTTATGCACTGTGAAATGCACTGTGCTCTGTTCTGCTTTCTTGTGCAGGGTAGGCTAACAGCTCCCCAGGCAAAGCACAGAGATGTTCTGTACTGCATGTGACATTCTCACCTACCTTGTACATTTGAACATACATTGTACTGAGCCTCCTACAACTATCCAAAATTATAGTAAAGGTCATGTAGATTTCTATAGTGACAAATTAAAAAATAAAACTCTTGTAAGAACTGTATGAAGAAAAAGAAGTTGAATGTGCAACTTTCTGGCCTGCAACGAAATGGGTTCCGATATCCAAAGCAGTGTGCGTGAGCTGGAGCTGTCTGAGGAAATGCTGCTGGATTTTTCAAGAACTTCGCCATATCATCAAAACTTGCATACGAAAGCATCCCATAAAAAGCACATGTTTAAATGCAATCCAACATGTTTTCAAGCACTGCACTGTTACAATCTGGAGACCTACTAATTAAGCCTTGCAGGTGAAAAAACAAATCCCCTGCAGAAATCATTCACATTTTCTAAACTTTCCTCTAACTAGTTTTCTTTGTATAACTCATACAGCTGGCACCAAACATACATTACTGTGGTTTCCTTGGCATGAGACTGCCATGGCAGAAGGCCACGTTGTTCAAGTGATAAAGCTCCTAAGTACCAGATGCACAAAAAGGCTAGGGCATCTACATTTCACTTTCTGTATTTACCACCCGACCCTGAAGCTGAGGTACATGAAACCACTGGCTGCCTCCTTCTCCGGCTGGCATGTAAATCCTCAAGTCCCTCAAGGGACTCAAGTGTAAACATGAGTGTTCCCCAAGTATCTAAAATACTTCTAGCCATGCACGCAGATACTTAACATCACTCGGCAATCGAGTGCCAAGCCCTGCTGGGTCACACCAGTTGGTGTTCCAGTTGATGGGTGATCCAGGTGGTGGTCCATCAGCATGTCTAAAGGAAAAGTATTACTCCTGTCTTTTGAAGCACAGCTAACAGATGAACTACTGCTCCCTTTTTGTACCACGATCTAGTGGTAAATTCAGCAAATGAAACGGCAGAAAACACACCTTCAAAACCATCTTCCACTTGATGGGATCCAACTGGCTTCTCCAAGGACTGCTCTTACCACAAGTGTTTGGCTATTTATGAGGCAGGAGTCCTTACCATCTCTCTGCCTGAGTCTGCTTCACTTTGCATAAAAAATTAAGAACTCCTTGGGTGAAGAAAGTAACCTGACTCTGTCACCTAGTGGTCAGGATTCTCCCCAGGGAGTTTGCAGCCCCAAGTCAACAGAAGTGACTACATATTTTGCAGTGAAAAGTTACATACAATAAACAGTGAAATCGACATTGGTGAAGGGATGGTGTCCCAGGACTTTCCATGGGGGAAATACTGAATACGAAGCATACGCCCCAAATCTTTAATTATTTTACGAAAACCAGAATGAGGAGGTGTAAAAGAAGTACCATACCTTTTCCTCACATCAGGGTAGTTTGATCAAGAAAAATGGGCTAAATCCCATCTGTCAGAGCAGAACAAAGCGTCCCAGTGTCCTTGCATGCTGGTCCTAGCCTCTGAGCTGCTGTGCTGCTGCATCATTCTTTAAATGAAAAGGACCAACACAAATCCAGGCTTAAGAAAAATGCGTACTGCAAGACAAAGGGTGGCTGAAACATAACAAATCTCACACTCTTATGATATACTGATTTGCATTCTAGCACTTGTAACCAGGGGCACTGGGAGCCTCTGAGTTAGGGAAGCTTGCCATCCAGCAACCATTTTACAGGTGAAAAGGACACCTGGAGAGTCACTGTACTGCACTGTTTAGACAACCAGCTTCTGCTTGTTTTCTTTCACAGAGAGAAATCTCTGAGTCATCAGCATCATTACTGTCTCCTTTTTGCTTACCTAGCCTCATTAAAAGGATTAGACTGATCAGCAAGGGGCAGCAATTTAACCGGTGCATACTTTACAAACAAAGCTTCACCAGTTTCTTCCACCTCCTCTGATATTTTTGCCACATGAAGAAACACTGTGGCCTGATCTTCCCTACATAGGACTTCTCTTCTGGAAGAGGCAGTATTTATTATTTGCTGTCTCAAATACAAATTGTGTACGTGTTTTAATCCTTCCTATCAGCCTAATGTCTCTATCTATAGTAAGTCTAAGATGCTTATCATTCTATTGGCTAAATAACTGACCCGTACATGCCAGAGAACATTAAATGCTCCTTAAATCTCATTACAGCCAGAGGAAGATGAGTCACTGAATGGCAACTAAAATAACCATGGCATTGAAGTTGTTTTCAGTGACTATTGCACAAAGCCTATGGAAAAAGTCAGGAGGAGTGACACCAAGAAAGAGTCTATTGGCAAAATTTGTCTTTTTTCAAAATAAGATAATAACAGTGGCTGAGATTAATGATCTAAAGATCACAAAGCATATATATGTTTATACAGAAACTAGCTTCAAACACCTCTGAGATGCAATGAAAGTCACTTTGAAAAGCTGTCATATAGCACAGAGCAATGTAAGGGGACAGAAGAGTCTACTCTTCTCATGCAGCTGAAGGATAGATTTGGTCAGGGAACATTAAAGTTGAGTCCTGTTCTACCTCAACGATAAAATTAATGTAATGGCTATGGGCAATGACAACCCTTCCCTTCAGTAGGGAATTTAGCCTAATTCTCTTTCCTATCATGCTAGGGCACCATTTGGCACTGGCCTGGAAGGGGGAGTACCACCTATTGCCCTGAAAAGCTCTTCTTCATTTCAGGAGAAAATTATTTTCTTGCTAGGTTGCAATACGAGCAGGCACCCTGCCTGGCCTGCCAATCCACCTATAAGCAGCTTGTAAGTCTGATGTGATACCACTGTTTTATAGCCGAGGATAGCAGCAGAGAATTCTTTATCTGTGGGTTTGACTAAGCTGATACTTGCATCTCTGAAGTGTGTAAAATCCTAAGCGTCATGGAGAGGGTAGTCTGTCACCAATTTTTTACTGCATCTACCAATTCAAGAGTGAGGGATATCAAATAAAGATCCAAATAAGAATTCAAACTGAACTAATAGGTGTAGTTCTCATGAAATGGGAGCAATTCCTTGCAAGGAACATCAGTCAACCAGATCACCTTTTCCTGTATTCTTCCCTAGGCATCTGCTTAAGATTACTAGTAGTTTGGAGGCAGGAACATGTTTTAATTCAGGAAAAGGACAAAAACAGTCTCCCACATCACAGACTTTACAGTCAAGTTCCCTGGATCTGGGGAAATTGCAGGAGTCAGCCTACCTGGCGTGCTAGTTATGAGGCTCACTCTTGAAAACCACCTTCATGATCAGAATGCCTCCCTGTCAGATAAGTATCATAGACAGGTGCTGGGCTGGGTTAATCCTTGTCCTGCCCCAGAACAGCCATTCTTACATTCACCCAGCCCCACGGTATCTCTGTTGATTATCAGAGTCTACTGACATGGACTATCATTATTAACTTGTTTCAGTATCTAACTCCACGCACATCCCTGCTTTGGCATCCCCTCGATAGGTAGTACTTACCTTGAAGATACATTGGCATTGCAGGTTTGAGTGCTGCAAACCTTTGCTCCTACTTGGAGCTAACACTTAAAGCCAGCTTCATGTTGCTTAAAAGGCAGTCCAACATCTGAAAAATGGACCCTCTTAGCGTGTTAAGACAGTGCGCTGGGAGCCTAGACACCATACGGAGTGGGGAATGGCACTCCTGAGAAGCAAGCTAAAAACCCCTGTGGAGTGGGGAGTTACCTAGAGGCAACCAATAGGAAATAGTTTTTTTAAGGAATACACCAAGGACCACCCTCTCTGGGGTTCCGACAAACTAAATACTTCCAATGGGTCAAGATGCAGATCTTAAAAGGCAAATAAACCTATCTGGAACAAGGCATAGGTGCTGAAATAAACCTTCATCCTCATACTCAGCTGACTACGGTTTTGTAGATTTGGAAGTTACACGGGTTTTATAACCTAACCTCTCTCTTTACCTAACTTCTGTCTAGATTGCACAGGAAGGGTCAGCAGGGTATTTTGGATCTTGCCCTTAATACCAACATGTCTTGAGAGGAGAATCAGTTAGCTAAATAGAAAGAGTCTGATGAAAACTTAATTAAAGTAGATGGAAGTAACTCCATTGTACATCCTACTCTGGGAATATATGAACCTTATGGAGTTTGAGTTTTTTGTGAACCAAAGGGATTTTTAAACTCTCTGAGGGCTTGCAAAATGAATTTGGTCTCTTTTTACTCTGTCATTTAAACTCACAGTTTGTTTTATTTCATATAAGGATAATTCAATTTTTTTAAAACCACAAAAAATGTTTTTCTAGCTACAGACAATCATGTGCAATGTATTAAGGACAGAACAGCCTCCAAGTCCAAGGTTTGGCAGACTCTCAGTCCTAAAGAGACATACTTACAAAAATTGGGATTTTTTTTTTCCCCCTTTTCTCTGCTGCTTTCCCAGGGTGTCTCTTCTTTTTCGCACAGTGCATGCTCTGCTTCTTTTCTCACCCTGTTTTTCACCATCTATACTTCTGTCTTCTCCCTTTTTCATAGTCACCCTTAAAGGGATAAGTAAGATGTGCTCCCAGTAACACTGGAGTTGACATCAAAATTTTTAATGAATAATATTTCAGCAGGTTTGAAATCTGTCAGAATGCTTTAGCCCACATCTAATAAGAACAGGATGTCCATGGATTATTTCCAGCACTCTCTCTTGTGAGTTTATCGCTTCTGATTCAGAAGCACGGCATTTTGAATTGCACCAGGCCAAACCTTCAAAAAGTATTCACTCAAATTAAAATTTGAATTTGTTTAGGAGTCTTCATGCTCCCTTTTTCACAGACTCATTACGATTATGTCAATACGTGAAGTGATGACAGAACTGATCAGAGTAAGAAGTTAATTTTAACTAAATACATTAAAAATTCAACAGTGGGAAAGGACCCAGAGATCAGAAAGTTTTTTAACAAATTTGAGATCACTGTAAACAGTTAATGGAGATTTCTTTAAGAAAAAAAAAAATAAACATTTCCACAAGTATGTATGAATAAAATACTCAGCACAAATATTGAGCATTCTCTTTATCAGAGACAGAGTTGAATTAATGGTTCAGTCACCTACCTCAAAGCAACAGCCCAATCTCCAGGGCCACCAACCACTGGCACCAGGAGGAACTTTAAAACTAAATCCAGCTTCTATTATTGTGGCACATCATCGTGCACATCATTGGTAGAGGCACACACCTCAAACCTTACATGTCCTCCCGCAACAGCAATAGGAACTTAAATCCTAACACCAGAAAAAGCACACTGGAGAATCTTATTTCTTCCTTTGTTGCCAGTAAATGCAAT
>JANZLP010000063.1:1837144-1849037 GCA_026930925.1 Chelictinia riocourii | reverse complement strand
TAAACCCCTGTAAAAAGGACTACAGCCTAACGCTTAAACACTCAGCCATCTTACCTGTGACATTTATCAATCGATGACTATTCTCAACCAACCACAAAGATATCGGCACCCTATACTTAATCTTCGGCGCCTGAGCTGGTATAGTCGGCACCGCCCTCAGCCTACTTATTCGCGCAGAACTAGGCCAACCCGGTACACTCCTAGGTGACGACCAAATCTATAATGTAATCGTCACCGCACATGCTTTTGTAATAATTTTCTTCATAGTTATACCAATCATAATCGGAGGGTTCGGAAACTGACTCGTCCCACTCATAATTGGTGCCCCCGACATAGCCTTCCCACGCATAAACAACATAAGCTTCTGATTACTCCCCCCATCCCTCCTCCTACTACTAGCCTCCTCAACAGTAGAAGCAGGGGCCGGCACCGGATGAACTGTCTACCCTCCATTAGCCGGCAACATAGCCCATGCTGGGGCCTCAGTAGACCTAGCCATCTTTTCCTTACACCTAGCCGGAGTTTCCTCAATTCTAGGGGCAATCAACTTCATCACAACCGCCATTAATATAAAACCCCCAGCCCTCTCCCAATACCAAACGCCCCTATTCGTATGATCCGTCCTCATCACTGCCGTCCTACTATTACTCTCCCTCCCAGTCCTAGCCGCCGGCATCACCATACTACTCACAGACCGTAACCTCAACACAACATTCTTTGACCCTGCCGGCGGAGGCGATCCCGTCCTATACCAACACCTCTTCTGATTCTTCGGACACCCCGAGGTTTACATCCTAATCCTGCCAGGCTTTGGAATTATTTCCCACGTAGTAACATACTATGCAGGCAAAAAAGAACCATTCGGCTATATAGGAATAGTATGAGCTATGCTATCAATCGGATTCCTAGGCTTCATCGTATGAGCCCACCACATATTTACAGTAGGAATAGACGTAGATACCCGAGCATACTTCACATCCGCCACCATAATTATTGCCATCCCAACTGGCATTAAAGTCTTCAGCTGACTAGCAACACTCCACGGAGGGATCATCAAATGAGATCCCCCAATACTATGAGCCCTAGGATTCATCTTCCTCTTCACTATCGGAGGCTTAACAGGAATTGTCCTAGCAAACTCCTCACTAGACATCGCCCTACACGACACATACTACGTAGTCGCCCACTTCCACTATGTTCTCTCAATAGGGGCTGTCTTTGCAATCCTAGCAGGATTTACTCACTGATTCCCCCTACTAACAGGATTCACCCTGCACCCTACATGAGCCAAAGCTCACTTCGGAGTCATATTCACAGGAGTAAACCTAACCTTCTTCCCACAGCACTTCCTAGGCCTTGCTGGAATACCTCGACGATACTCAGACTATCCTGACGCCTACACCCTATGAAACACTATATCCTCTATCGGCTCTCTAATTTCAATAACAGCTGCAATCATACTAATATTCATTATCTGGGAGGCCTTCGTCTCAAAGCGAAAAGTCCTACAACCAGAACTAACCACTACCAATGTTGAATGAATCCACGGCTGCCCACCCCCATATCACACCTTCGAAGAACCAGCCTTCGTCCAAGTACAAGAAAGGAAGGAATCGAACCCTCGTACACTGGTTTCAAGCCAGCCGCATCTAACCACCTATGCTTCTTTCTTCCATGGGATGTTAGTAAAACAATTACATAGCCTTGTCAAGGCTAAATTACAGATGAAAACCCTGTACACCCCACCATGGCCAACCACTCTCAGTTCGGCTTCCAAGATGCTTCATCCCCCATTATAGAAGAACTCATTGAATTCCACGACCATGCCCTAATAGTCGCCCTAGCAATCTGCAGCCTAGTCCTATATCTCCTAGCACTTATACTAATAGAAAAGCTATCCTCAAGCACCGTAGACGCCCAGGAAATTGAATTAATCTGAACAATCCTACCAGCAATCGTCCTCATCATACTAGCTCTCCCATCCTTACAAATCCTATATATAATAGATGAGATCAACGAACCAGATCTTACACTAAAAGCCATTGGCCACCAATGATACTGAACTTATGAATACACAGACTTCAAAGACCTAACATTCGACTCCTACATAACCCCGACAACAGACCTTCTACCAGGACACTTCCGACTTCTAGAAGTAGACCATCGTGTAATCATCCCAATAGAATCCCCCATCCGCATCATTGTTACAGCCAACGACGTACTACATGCCTGAGCAATCCCCACACTAGGCGTGAAAACCGACGCAATTCCAGGGCGACTAAACCAAACATCATTTATCACTACCCGACCCGGAACCTTTTACGGCCAATGCTCAGAAATCTGCGGAGCCAACCATAGCTATATACCAATCGTAGTAGAATCAACCCCCCTAATCCATTTCGAACACTGATCATCAGTCATATCCTCCTAATCATTAAGAAGCTATGTACCAGCACTAGCCTTTTAAGCTAGAGAAAGAGGACCACCCACCCCTCCTTAATGATATGCCACAACTCAACCCAGCTCCATGATTCCTCACCATATTACTAACATGGCTAGTTTTCACACTAATAATTCAACCTAAGCTCCTATCCTTCATCCCCACTAACACCCCATCAACCAAGCCAACTGCAACCGCCCACGCTCCTTCCTGAAACTGACCATGAACTTAAGCTTCTTCGACCAATTTACAAGCCCACACTTCCTAGGCATTCCACTCATCGCAATCTCAATACTAATCCCCACTCTACTACTCCCCTCACCCACCAACCGATGAATTACTAACCGCTTCTCCTCCCTCCAACTATGATTCATCCACCTAGTCACAAAACAATTAATACTACCCCTAAATAAAGGAGGCCATAAATGAGCCTTAATCCTAACATCATTAATAACACTATTACTCACAATCAACCTACTAGGACTACTACCATACACATTCACCCCAACCACCCAACTATCGATAAACATAGCTCTTGCCTTCCCTCTCTGATTAGCCACCCTCCTCACAGGATTACGAAACCAACCTACAACGTCCCTAGGACACCTCCTACCTGAAGGAACCCCAACCCCACTAATCCCCGCCCTAATCCTAATCGAAACCATTAGCCTACTCATTCGCCCCTTAGCTCTAGGAGTCCGCCTCACAGCAAACCTAACAGCCGGACATTTACTAATCCAACTCATCTCAACTGCTACCACCACATTACTCCCAATTCTCCCAACAGTTTCCTCCCTATCTACACTAATCCTACTATTACTAACCATACTAGAAATCGCAGTAGCCATAATCCAAGCCTACGTTTTCGTCCTTCTCCTAAGCCTATACTTACAAGAAAACATCTAATGGCCCACCAAGCACACTCCTACCACATAGTAGACCCCAGCCCCTGACCCATTTTCGGTGCAGCAGCCGCCCTACTCACTACCTCAGGACTCATTATATGATTCCACTATAACTCCTCTCAACTCCTGTCCATAGGCATACTCTCTATACTCCTAGTCATACTACAATGATGACGAGACATCGTACGAGAAAGCACATTCCAAGGCCACCATACCCTTACTGTCCAAAAAGGCCTACGATACGGAATAATCCTATTCATTACATCCGAAGCATTCTTCTTCCTCGGCTTCTTCTGAGCATTCTTCCATTCCAGCCTAGCCCCCACCCCAGAGCTAGGAGGACACTGACCCCCAACCGGAATCAACCCCCTCAATCCCCTAGAAGTGCCCCTACTAAACACAGCAATCCTCCTCGCTTCAGGCGTTACTGTAACATGAGCACACCACAGCATCATAGAAGGTAACCGAAAACAGGCAACCCATGCACTCACCCTAACCATCCTCCTAGGCTTCTATTTCACAGCACTACAAGCAACAGAATACTACGAAGCCCCATTCTCAATCGCCGATGGTGTATACGGCTCGACCTTCTTCGTCGCTACAGGCTTCCACGGATTACACGTAATTATCGGATCGTCCTTCTTATCAGTCTGCCTTCTACGCCTAATTAACTTTCACTTCACATCCAAACACCACTTCGGATTTGAAGCAGCCGCCTGATACTGGCACTTTGTAGACGTTATTTGACTATTCCTCTACATAACCATCTACTGATGAGGATCTTGCTCTTCTAGTATACTAATTACAATAGACTTCCAATTTATAAAATCTGGTGCAACCCCAGAGAAGAGCAATTAACATAATCACCTTCATATTCACACTATCCCTAACCCTAAGCACTACCCTAATCACATTGAACCTCTGACTCGCCCAAACAAGCCCTGATACAGAAAAACTATCACCCTACGAATGTGGCTTCGACCCACTAGGATCTGCCCGACTACCATTCTCAATCCGATTCTTCCTCAGTAGCCATCCTATTCCTACTATTCGACCTAGAAATCGCACTCCTACTACCACTACCATGGGCCATCCAACTACAATCACCCATCACCACCCTAACCTGAGCCTCCACTCTCATTTCTCTCCTCACATTAGGACTAATCTACGAATGACTGCAAGGAGGCCTAGAATGAGCTGAATAACCCCAGAAAGGTAGTCTAACTAAGACAGTTGATTTCGACTCAACAAACCATAGATCAACCCTATGCCTCTCTCCATGTCACTCCTACACCTAAGCTTCTACTCCTCCTTTACCCTAAGCTGCTTAGGACTAGCCTTCCACCGAACCCACCTAATCTCCGCCCTATTATGTTTAGAAAGCATAATACTTTCCATGTATATCGCCCTATCAATCTGACCCACCGAAACCCAAACAACATCCATTGCCCTAGCCCCCGTATTTATACTCACATTCTCAGCTTGCGAAGCGGGCACTGGCTTAGCCATACTAGTTGCCTCAACACGAACCCACGGATCCGACCACTTACATAACCTAAACCTTCTACAATGCTAAAAATCCTCCTCCCAACAATCATACTCCTTCCCACAGCCCTATTATCCCCCCCAAAACTCCTATGAACTAACACCACCACCCATAGCCTCCTAATCGCCACTACAAGCCTCCACTGATTACTCCCAACATACCACCCCCACAAAAATCTCACCCAATGAACGGGCATTGATCAAATCTCTTCTCCCCTACTAGTCTTATCCTGCTGACTACTCCCACTCATAATCTTAGCAAGCCAGAATCACCTACAGCATGAACCATCAACCCGCAAACGAATCTTCATCACTACCCTAATCATAGTACAGCCCCTCCTTCTCCTAGCATTCTCAGCCACCGAACTAATACTATTCTACATCACATTCGAAGCAACCTTAATCCCGACCCTAATTCTAATTACACGCTGAGGAAGCCAACCAGAACGCCTAAGCGCAGGCATTTATCTACTATTCTACACCCTTATCAGCTCCCTGCCACTACTAGTCACAATCCTGTACCTACATACACACATCGGCACCCTGTGCCTTACAATACTCAAACTATCCCACCCTCCACTTACCAGCTCCTGAACCAATCTACTACTCAGCCTGGCACTACTAACAGCATTCATAGTAAAAGCCCCCCTCTATGGCCTCCACCTATGACTACCTAAAGCTCACGTAGAAGCCCCAATCGCAGGGTCCATATTACTCGCTGCTCTGCTTCTAAAACTAGGAGGCTACGGCATCATACGTCTGACCCTCCTAACCACCCCCCTCTCACCATACTTACATTACCCATTCCTCACCCTAGCCCTATGAGGTGCACTAATGACCAGCTCAATCTGCCTACGCCAAACCGACCTAAAATCCCTCATCGCCTATTCCTCTGTAAGCCACATAGGTCTCGTCATTGCCGCAGGCATTCTCCAAACCCACTGATCATTCTCAGGGGCAATAATCCTAATAATCTCCCACGGTCTCACCTCCTCAATACTATTCTGCCTAGCTAACACAACCTACGAACGTACCCATAGCCGAATCCTCCTCCTAACACGAGGCTTACAACCCCTCCTCCCCCTCATAGCCATCTGATGACTACTAGCCAACCTCACAAACATAGCCTTACCACCAACTACAAACCTAATAGCAGAACTAACCATCATAATCGCATTATTTGACTGATCCACTCCTACTATCTTCCTAACAGGGACTGCAACTTTACTAACCGCCCTATATACCCTATCCATACTACTAACAACCCAACGAGGCACACTACCAACTCACACCACCTCACTGCAAAACTCAAACACACGAGAACATCTCCTAATAACCCTTCACATCACCCCTTTACTCCTCCTAATCCTAAAACCAGAAATAATCTCAGGAATACCCTTATGCAAGTATAGTTTCAACCCAAACATTAGACTGTGACTCTAAAAATAGAAGTTAAACCCTTCTTACCTGCCGAGGGGAGGTTAAACCAACAAGAACTGCTAATTCCTGCATCTGAGCCTAAAACCTCAGTCCCCTTAACTTTTAAAGGATAACAGCAATCCACTGGTCTTAGGAACCACCCATCTTGGTGCAAATCCAAGTAAAAGTAATGGAGATAACACTACTCCTCAATACCTCCATACTCCTCACATTATCGATCATTCTCCTACCAATCCTCCTCCAACTACTTCCAACTACCTCCCCACCCTCCCCAACCACCATCACACGCACTGTTAAAACCGCTTTCCTAACCAGCCTAGTACCAACATCCCTCTTCATATACTCAGGGTCAGAAAGCATCATCTCCCACTGAGAATGAAAATTCATCACAAATTTTAAAATCCCACTCAGCTTCAAAATTGACCAATACTCCATAATATTCTTCCCCATCGCATTATTCGTAACATGATCAATCCTCCAATTCGCCCTATGATATATAGCATCAGAGCCATACATCACAAAATTCCTTTCCTTCCTCCTAGTATTCCTGATTGCCATACTCACACTAACAGTCGCCAACAATATATTCCTCCTATTCATTGGCTGAGAAGGGGTAGGAATTATGTCCTTCCTATTAATCGGCTGATGACAAGGCCGCGCAGAGGCCAATACAGCCGCACTCCAAGCTGTACTCTACAACCGAATCGGAGATATCGGCCTCATCCTAAGTATAGCATACCTGGCCTCAATAACAAACACCTGAGAAATCCAACAAGCATTTTCCTCCAACCAAACCCCAACACTCCCCCTTCTAGGCCTCATCCTAGCAGCCACAGGAAAATCCGCCCAATTCGGCCTACACCCATGATTGCCTGCCGCCATAGAAGGTCCAACCCCAGTCTCCGCCCTACTCCACTCCAGCACTATAGTAGTAGCCGGAATCTTCCTACTAATCCGCACCCATCCTATACTCTCCACTAACCAAACCGCCCTCACTCTATGCCTCTGCCTAGGAGCACTATCCACACTGTTTGCCTCCACTTGCGCCCTAACACAAAATGACATCAAAAAAATCATTGCCTTCTCCACATCCAGCCAACTCGGACTAATAATAGTTACCATCGGATTAAACCTTCCCCAATTAGCCTTCCTCCACATCTCAACACACGCCTTCTTCAAAGCCATACTATTCCTCTGCTCAGGGTCAATTATTCACGCCCTCAACGGGGAACAAGACATCCGAAAAATAGGAAGCCTTCAAAAAACACTCCCAACAACTACCACCTGCCTAACCATCGGAAACCTAGCCCTAATAGGGACTCCATTCCTAGCAGGATTCTACTCAAAAGACCCAATCATCGAAAACTTAAACACCTCCTACCTAAATGCTTGAGCCCTACTCCTAACACTCCTCGCAACATCATTCACAGCAACATACAGCCTACGCATAACCTTACTAGTCCAAACAGGATCTCCCCGTCTACCTACAACCACCCCTATAAATGAAAACACCCCAACGCTTATCAACCCAATCACCCGACTCGCCCTAGGCAGCATCATAGCCGGTCTACTCATCACATCCTACATCCCCCCTACAAAAACACCCCCAATAACCATATCCCCACTCACAAAGACTGCTGCAATCACCATCACAGCCCTAGGCATTATTCTAGCCCTAGAACTCTCAAATATAACACACACCCTAACTCAACCAAAACAAACCCCATACTCAAATTTCTCCTCTATACTAGGATACTTCAACCCTCTAACACATCGTCTAAGCTCCATAGCCCTACTAAACAGCGGACAAAAAATTGCCTCCCACCTAATCGACCTATCCTGGTATAAAAAGATAGGCCCCGAAGGGCTCGCCAACCTGCAACTCATAGCAACCAAAACCTCTACCCCCCTTCATACCGGACTGCTCAAAACCTATCTAGGAACCTTCGCCCTATCAACCCTCATCATCCTCCTATCAACACACTAACCACAAACTAATGGCCCCCAATCCTCGAAAATCCCACCCCCTACTCAAAATAATCAACAACTCCTTAATTGACCTACCCACTCCCCCTAACATCTCCACCTGATGAAACTTCGGATCTCTACTAGGAATCTGCCTACTAACACAAATCCTAACTGGCCTCCTACTAGCAATACACTACACCGCAGACACCACCCTAGCCTTTTCATCCGTAGCCCACACATGTCGAAACGTACAGTATGGCTGACTAATCCGCAACCTACATGCCAACGGAGCATCCTTCTTCTTCATCTGCATTTACTTACACATCGGCCGAGGCCTCTACTATGGCTCATACCTATATAAAGAAACCTGAAACACAGGGATCATCCTACTGCTCACCCTCATAGCAACCGCCTTCGTAGGATATGTACTCCCATGGGGCCAAATATCCTTCTGAGGGGCCACAGTCATCACCAATTTATTCTCAGCTATCCCCTACATCGGACAAACTATCGTAGAATGAGTCTGAGGGGGATTCTCCGTAGACAACCCCACCCTCACCCGGTTCTTTGCCCTACACTTCCTACTCCCATTCCTGATTGCAGGCCTTACCTTAATCCACCTTACCTTCCTTCACGAATCTGGCTCAAATAACCCCCTAGGCATCATCTCAAACTGTGACAAAATCCCATTCCACCCCTACTTCTCTCTAAAAGATATCCTAGGATTCGTACTAATACTGCTCCCACTAACAACCCTAGCTTTATTCTCACCCAACCTGCTGGGAGACCCAGAAAACTTCACCCCAGCAAACCCCCTAACCACACCTCCACACATCAAACCAGAATGATACTTT
Source organism: Chelictinia riocourii (assembly GCA_026930925.1). Lineage (NCBI taxonomy): Eukaryota > Metazoa > Chordata > Aves > Accipitriformes > Accipitridae > Chelictinia > Chelictinia riocourii. The sequence goes on along the minus strand of JANZLP010000063.1, from coordinate 1,839,885 downwards.
CTATTCGCATACGCTATCCTACGCTCAATCCCAAACAAACTGGGAGGAGTACTAGCCCTAATTGCTTCCGTACTGATCCTAGCCCTAATCCCCTTTCTTCACAAATCCAAACAACGCACAATGACCTTCCGACCCCTCTCCCAACTCCTATTCTGAACCCTAATTGCCAACCTCCTCATTCTCACATGAATCGGCAGCCAACCAGTAGAACACCCCTTCATTACCATTGGCCAATTAGCCTCATTCACCTACTTCCTCATCCTTCTAGCCCTTTTCCCCCTAATCGGGGCCCTAGAAAACAAACTCCTCAACCACTAAGCACTCTAATAGTTTATAAAAAACATTGGTCTTGTAAACCAAAGATTGAAGACTATTACCCCTTCTTAGAGTTCTCGGCCCGAAAGGGCCATTATTGCCAAATTTTAACTAAGAACCCCCCTAGAAAGTACCCCCCCTACCCCCCAACTATGTATTATTGGGCATTCTATTATATTCCACATATATATTACATTATATGTAGTTCATGGATGTGACATATTAATGTATGTATTATAGGCATATTATATGTAATACGGGCATGCACTTATCTAGGCCATCCTACCTTCAAGGTCAGGTTGCACTTCATGTAACTCGGACCACGCCGCTTCCCCGGGCTAAGCCCATGCCGAAGGTGGGGTTTCTGTACATAACTCGGTACTCCGTACGAGTACTAACTGCGGATAAACTCTGCAGTGGTCGCAGGTCATAACTTGCGGACCTCTTCCATCATTTAATGTTTCTCCTTTCGTTGCCTGTCACCTAACCAAGAGAGACTAGGTTATCTATTAATCGTTCTGTCCCAGAGAGATCATCAACCCGGTGCACGTAGGATCCTACATTCCCAGCTTCAGGATCATTCTTTCCCCCTAAACCCCTAGCACAACTTGCTCTTTTGTGCCTCTGGTTCTTAGCTCAGGGCCGTAACTTGATTAATCCAGTTATCTTGCTCTTCACGGATGCTAAGCTATTTCAGGTATTGTCTGGCCGCTTAACCGTATCACCCAAGTGGTCTTTCTCTATTGGTTCCTCTTTTTTTTTTTAGGGTAACTTCACAGGTGGCCCTCACATATGGGTTCATGAGAATTTGGTCTAAGACGTGGGCTGGATGGTCCTCGGTCTATGTCAAGTCTACTTCAAGCGCTAATTAATGATATGGTCGGCGTGCGATCGAGATTGGTATCTGGCACTGATGCACTGGTCAGGAGCATTTGGCCCTCGGCCATTCCTCGGTTTCAGGTAATGCTTAATGAGACGGTTAGAGTACGGTTAGACTAGTTATCTGACCCTCGTCAAGGCCCACGGAGCATCTGGTTATGGAGTATCCACAGACCCTATTATAGGGGCTATTTGGTGAATGCTTGTTGGACATATTTTACCACTCAATTTCCGCATTAATCGCGTATTTTTGCAAATTTTTTTCACATTTTTTTACATTTTTTTTACATTTTTTTATTTGTCAAAAGTACTGGAGTTTCATTAATAATCAAAATTTTATCGTTCATAATTTATCATCATTATTCATCATTTTTTTTCACAAACTCAATTCAAACAACCCCTAAATTCCATTAACAATTACTCATCAACAAACTTCAGAAAAAGAGGAATCAAACCTCTATCATCAGCTCCCAAAGCTGGCATTTTACATTAAACTATTTTCTGATCTCCACCCCTCTACACTGCCCGAATTGCTCCACAAGACAGACCTCGCACAAGCTCTAACACAACAAACAACGTCAACAACAACCCCCACCCGGCTGCCAAGAGCATGCCCACTCCCCACGAATAAAACATAGCAACACCACTAAAATCCAACCGATCCACAGAGATACCTACACTATCAACAGTAATCACCCCAACCTTTCAACACTCAACTCCACCAACAATCACCCCAACAACAAGCACCAAAATCATCCCCGCCCCATACCCCAACACTCGCCAATCCCCTCAAGCCTCTGGAAAGGGATCCGCCGCCAAACATACTGAATAGACAAATACTACCAATATCCCACCCAAATACACCATAAACAACACTAAAGCCACAAACGGTACCCCCAAACTTGCCAACCAACTACACCCTACAACAGACCCCAATACCAACCCAACTACCCCATAATAAGGAGACGGGTTGGATGCTACCGCCAACCCTCCCAAAACAAAGCCTATTCCTAAAAGAAGAATAAAATACACCATTATAATTTCTGCTTGGCTTCTCTCCAAAACTTACGACCTGAAAAATCGCCGTTGTGATACTTCAACTACAGAAACTCAACAAAACTTCCACACCAAATGCATATGCACATATATACGTAACCCCCTACTAAACTAACACTATATGTTAGTTCTAGGCCACTACCCATATATAGATGTACGTATATGTGTGTGTATACACACATACACATATATATATATGAAACCCCCCTACTGAATTAACACTATATGTCAATTCTAGGCCACTACTCATATATAGATGTATCTATATGTGTGTGTGTATACACACATATACATATACATATATATGAAACCTCCCTACTGAACTAACACTATATGTTAGCTCCGGCCGCCATCCATATATAGATGTGTGTATACGTGTGTATACACACATATATACGTATGTATATATGAAACCCCCCTACTAAACTAACACTATATGTTAGTTCTAGGCCACTACCCATATATAGATGTACGTATATGTGTGTGTATAC
>JANZLP010000059.1:176069-186362 GCA_026930925.1 Chelictinia riocourii | reverse complement strand
GGCCACCTCCAAATTCCGAACGTCGGGCTCTACCTCCGTCCTGGAAGGAGCCATTCCCCAAAACCTCGCCTTGTCCTGCATATTTCTGCCCTTCCAGGAGATACAGCTCCATCCTGCTTCTGGACTTTCCGTCACAGGCATGCAGCGCTGTTGCTGGTGTAAGTTACAGATTTGTTCGTAGCAGAGTCCGCATTTCCAACATTTGCCTTTGCGATGCTCCTGCGCCTGTACTTCTCGCAGGAAATCACGGCCACGCAACCGGTTTTAACAGCCAGGGCTCTGGGCTGCTGCAAGCATCCCCCAGACCTGCACAGCAGCCTGCAGCTGGGACGCCTGAGCCTGGTCCCCAAATTAACGTTGCCGTTACGAGACAAGCAGAGCCTGCAGTATTACAGCCGTGGCCATGGCTATACAATGTCTGATGAGGCTCACAAAGGTTTCTGCAGACACAATTGCAGAAGAGGATCCTTAATGAGAGAGAAAAATCGCTGGGGAGCATCAGACTGTCCAGTAAATATCTGCAAACGTACCTGAGGCTTTTCCCCATCCCCTGCAATGTCCTTCCCTGCAACCAGCAGGAAGGTCTTCCCTGGACACCATATATGCAGGGTTTCTAAGTCTGACACCAGGTCAGACATCCCTTTCATCCACAGGGGAACTGTTTGGAATAAGATCTAAGAATGAGATCTAAATCCAGGAGAAAAAAAAAAAAAAGAGCATTATGTGGCTCAAGATTAAAGGAATAATGAGCTACTTAGCTCTCCCCTGTTAAGGCAGAGAGTTTGCTGTTGCTCTGAAGGAAAGTCTTAGTCAAGAGGCTTTGTCCGGGGGTTCAGTACCTGTTTGTCCTGTGCTCAGCCCTGCCACACGTAGATCCAGGCTGATTAACTTCCACCCAGAACAGACTGAGGTGATTTGCTGTGCAGTCACAGAAGGACGTTTAACAGCTGGCAGATAGCTGGAATCAGACCTTCACATATTTTTATTTAAAGAACGGAGAGGTCCAAGGATCAAGGCACCTGTATGGAATTCACAGAGCAATGAGCCAACAGGGGACAACTTCCATTCCAGTCTTCCAAATCCTTTGTCTGGTCCTTAAAATCTCAAAGATTTTAACGCAATTTATAGCCAGCACTAGAAGTTACAGTAATTTGTCGTAACTTAGTATTAAGTAGGAGAGTCTTGGCTACTCCCAGCAAAGGCAGTAATTCTACTGCCATGCAGAGAAGTGAGCACCAGCCGAGCTAATACCAGAAACCCCCGCAGAAATGACCCAGGGAGGCTGTTTTTCACCCCTCTAGTGATTCCCATGGTATTCAAAAGGCAAAGTTTCCAAACTAATTCTGTCTCTCACAATAAAATCCTATAAAACGTGTTTAGAGTGTGTTAATTACTATTCATTGGTATGTAAAAATGGGACTGTCTCACTCAAAAAAATCTGTTCCCTGTGCGCATTCAGATCCAGGTTAACTAAAATAGTTTGGTTGCTTCCTCCCCCGCCCCAAACACACACACACACACACCCTCCCCTTATCTCTGTGGATGCAGCACAGCTCACAGCTCATTTTCTCACTTGTTGGCTGAGGTTGAGTGTCGGACAGGTCAGGCAGTTGGACTAAGGTGGTCGTTGTAGGTCCCTTCCAACTGAACCATTTTATAAACGAAAACGGGTAAGTGAAAAGTGCAGAAGTTCCAGGTTTTGGACACAAGGGGTCCGTAAAGGATCACAAAAGCCTCCGAGGTTGAGCAGCAGCTCCAGCAACCCCCGAACTGAAACAGGGCTGTGGTATTTCTGTCGTTTTAAACCTTTAGCCTTGCACACCGTGCACTTGCACCAAAGATTTCAGTATCGGCAACCAGAACAACACCCCCTTCTCCGCAGAGTCTAATTAAGTCTAATTAACGTTTCAACAGTCTGAATTGCGATACAACCACTTGACTGCTACTGGCTACCCCAGCCAGCCGGGCGGGTGTACCCGGAGCTGTGCCGGGGGAACAGCCAAACCCAACCGCGCAGCCCTCTTGGGTGGGAGAGGAATGGGTTGGGGGGGTGAGCGCTGGGCTTCGGTGTTCCCGTCTCCCGCCACAGCTCCGCTCTGAGCTCCTGGCTCATCGGTACCTCACGGTCAGACACGTCGAGGTGTCTCAGAGCAGGCTCTGGGGGACGGCTGCCGTCTTTCGGGACAGTCCTGAGTCTTAAACATCATTATTTTCCGTGAAGCCCTCCAGTGTCTGCTTGCAGACTTACCACTATGCATCGCAAAGGATGAAGAGAAGGGGAGAACTTCAGCTAAAGGAAATGCAATGGGAAAGAGTCAGCCTGTCTCTGTGCAAAAGGGGGAGAACAGGGAGCACCCTCAGACACCGCCGAGCCTAAGAGATGATGGGAAAATGTGTTTACATAAATAGCTCGCTCTGAGTCACTTAAATGGGCTGCCAACTCCAGTTTTACAGCAGTTGGCTGGGTTTCCCTCACTAACTCCTCGTGATAGTCCTGTGGAATTTGTATCAGGTTATGGGAGTGATGCTGGGTGATTTAAGTAAGTAATGACTTAAGAGCCAGACGGTGTTAGGGGTGTGATCCCGGGGAGACACCCAAACCTATCAGCACTGTCAACTTTCATCCCACCCACAGTTCTCCTCCGTGGCCGTATGTTGTTTTGGCTAACAAACACTAAAATTGCCAGAGGAGGTCACTGCTGTGCAACCGATGGATGATGTCTTCGTGTTGCTGCAGAACCTGTGGCACGGGCTGTGGCCGAAGTTATCACACGTGTACAGCTTGTTGAGTGAGAGGTACTTGAAGAAAAGAAAGAAGGACCCCTTCAGGATGGAAGCTTTTGGGGCATCAGGTGGAAAGGTGGGAGAAAAACGGCCCCAGATGTGGTGCCACAGGAAATCCAGCAGTTACACGTCCCCAAGTATTAAAAAAGCAGGTGGGTACTGTGCTGTGGCCTTCGGGGTTTCGGAGGCACATATTCCGAGATTTAATACCATAACCCCCACCATTCTATAACTTATTAGAGAGCAACACAAGCTGGGGGCGGACCCCGCAATACAAAGATGTCCTGGGCCTTTTAAAGTGAATGTACAGCACCCACTGGGACCCTGAGTGGCTCCTCTTGCTACGTACACGCAAACTGGAATACTCATTACGTATGCTTGCAAAACATAGGGTAAATGGCAGATGCTCTTGGAAATGGCACGCGGACCATGCACACCAGTCCTGATGCTGTAGGGGCTAATGCCAGACCATGGCCAGAAAATTGGGCAAAACACAAGAGGCAGACAGGGAATGGAGAGGAATGGAGAAGGGAATATTGGGAACAAATATATGATATTGCTAACTTTGGTCTTATTCCTACAGGACGCGTAGCAGCACGCCAGAAAATCACCACTTGGTTGGCAACATGGCCAACAATTTAGGAGGAGAAGTGTGGGAGGACATTCTCCTGCCCTGAGCGCCAAGTGGCTGGGTAGATGGCGGCAGGAAAAGTTGGGACACGTTGGCTCATGTGACTAGTGAGAGTAAGCAGCAAGCAGACCATCTCATGGGCACCTGTGGGGTTTGCAATGAAATGAAGGCTTGTCTTGTCAAAAGTCAGCCACCAGAAGGGAAGGAAAAGCTCGTCGAAATACTTGGCAAGTAGACTGCATCAGACCCCAAGGGGGTAGAAATTTATTGTGACTGAACAATTTTGCCACATAGAGCTGGACTATTTATCTCAATTTATGGGGAAGCATGTCCGTTGCACATCTGTATATCGCTATGGATTGCAGAGATTGTTTATTCTGGCTTAAAAATAAAAGTAAAAATAATAATAATAATAATAAAAATAATTTTCAAAAAAGGATAACTGCACTTTAGTTGTTGTGGAGGGGTACCGGCCAGGTTTGGCCCCATGTTAGGCATGGAGCTGCAATGGGATATTGAAGGGGATGCCCCACCATCCTCCCACACCCCAGGGAGATTCCCTTTTGCCACCAAAAACCTGCACCTGCTTTACATCATGGAGAGTGGGGCTGAGTAAAGCGCATGCACTGGGTGAGGGTGTCAAGAGGAGAGATGGAGGTCCAAGCTGTGCACCCACAAAAGATCCCGGAGGGCGTACAGACCTTCCCAAGGAAAGATGGCCAGGAGAAGCAGGAATCAGCCTGGTCTGAACCAGAAAAAAGCTCATCAAGTGCCGGTTATGGGTTGAGGTCTTGCGTAGAGGTGGAAAGAAGACAAACATACACAGCGGCGAGCGCAGCTTCAAGGGGAACACGCTGGCCTTTCCAATTCACAACTTCACTCAACAAAGTTACTGCAAAAGATGAGGGTTCTTAGAAACAAAGCAGGTCCTTTTCTGAGCACTCCTTGGGACATCATTTCCTGGAGGAGCCTTTCTTGGAGGGAGATATAGTGGAAGGACACTGCCTTCATCCAACTCCCACTCCTCCTTCCTGCCACCTGCCTCCCGGGGGGCTTTGGCCTTGGGCTTCTCTGGCTCCTTCTTGAGGGGGGGTTTCTTGATGCTGCCGGCCTTGGCCAGGGGTTTACGGGTGTCTGGGACCGGTGTTTTTCGGACCAGGGTCTTGGCAGGAGCCTTGGCCTCTGCCTTGCTCTCCTTCGCATCCTTCCGCAGAGTCTCAGCCTTCACCTCCTTCTTCACCACCTTCACCTCCTTCTTGGCCTCCCCCTTTGCCTCGGCCCCCTCGTCCTTCTTCAGCGGCTTCTTCTCCTCTTTCCGGGGGACAGGCTCCTTCTTGGGCACCGCTTTCTCCTTGCTTGGCTTTGCCTTTGCATCCACCTTCAGCTTCTCCATCGAAGAGTCCAGCTTGGCCCGAGCATCCTTGGCTTTCTCCTCTTCTGACCCCGCTCTGGCCACCTCCCCCAAGGATTTTGGCTTCTCCTTGGTCCCTGCCTTCATGTCCTTCCTCTCCACCTTTGATGGAGCCTTCTCCTTCGGTGCCGGTGCCCCGGTGTCCACCAAGCTGAGCTTGGAAGCCGACTTCAAGCTCTCCTTGCTCTCTGCCCTCCTCTGCTTGAGAGGTTTCTCGGGTTGGGGCACGGATGGCCCCTTCAAGTCATTCTTGGTGACCACAGGATGCTTGAGGAACTCCAGGTGCTTCACCTTCTCCAGCCCCTCCAGGATGCGGCTCTGGGGGGTGCAGCCGGGGAAGAGAACCCGGATGATCTTCTCGGAGGGGCTGACGGGGTGCCAGACGAGCAGGGCGCAGACGGAGGTCAGGCACTGCAGGGGCAAGTCCTGCTCCTTGGGGTAGCTGTTGCCCGACCACTGCTGTAGGAGAAACTCCAGCTCCTTGGTGCCCTTCACAGGGTTCAGAACGTACATGTCCAACCGGCCCACTCCCATCTTTTGGAAGAGGACGGTGGGTTCCGCGTGCGGTCCGTTGTCCCGGGCCAGTGGGTTGGGACGGATGCCCAACTTCTCCAGGTAGTGCAGGGTCAGGGCAGCCTCGTCGCAGCTCTTCAGCACGCGGGAGTTACCCTCGATGTCCTTCAGCTTCTCGGAGGCGTTGAGGAAGACGACACCCAGTTCGGGGGAGATGAGGTTCTTTGCCCAGTCCCCGTTACCCTGCGAGCCTTGGGACGGATCCTCCTCCAGCTCGGCCAGCTTCCTCTGCAGCAGGCTGTTGACACCGGGCAGGCTATCCGTGCCCGCGTGCGTCACCAGGATGGAGTCAATGCGGTCCAGGTGCCGGACCAGCTTCCAAAAGGATGATTTGGGGTTGGAGCCTCCGTTGACCAGAACGTTGAAGCCGTTGACGGCAAAGAAAGCCGAGTCCCCTCTCCCGCCCGGGAAGATATAGCAGCAGGGCTTGGAGAGTTTGAGGAAGCCAACCATGGTGGGGGGCTCAAGGAGATCAAAGGGGGACTGGGGCTCCAGCGACTCCGAGAGGTACTCCATGAACTCCTCCAGCCCCTCCATCTCCGGCAGGATGCAGCCCGGGTTGTAGCGCAGCTCGATGAAGTCCTGGAGGTTGTGATGGTCCAAACCCGAGTCCCTCCACTCCCCAAAATCGGGGCAGCTGATGGTCAGCCTGGCCTTGGCCGAGGGGTCTGCGGAGCTCAGGATCTCCCCGACCTGTGAGGGGACAGGGACAGCCAGAGCTTCAGGTGGGACAGGGCACCCAGGGCCAGAGACGTGGCAGCCTATCAGGCTTGTTAATATTAAAGCTCCCTATAGAAGACATCACAGTTAACTTGTACATTCTTTATCTCCTTTAAATCCCCTCTTCCATCTCCTCTCACTGGACCTTGTTAGAGTAATTTTCTAGACCTACAATTCTTAAAACTTTGATAAAACCTATTAAAACTGCACATGCTCCTAAGCAATATGGAAAAGACCCCATGAGTTCACTCTCTTATTAAGGCCAGCCTGTAAGTGTCTCAGCTGTGGATGAAAGATCTTTGTTCCCTTCATGGAGCTCACATACATAAATGCACAGAGCTGTTTCTTCTCTTTTGAATTTAAAGTTGGGTCCCAGTTATTAATGGTAAAAGGTGTGGTGTAGGTTAGCAGTGCTATCGCAGTGCTGAATCAGCTGGTGGCGGCACTAAAAACCTGCTATCAGGATTTGATGCAGGTATTGGATATTTCTAGCTTTGCAGTGATTGTCATTACCTAGACTCACCTCTTCTTAATAACAAGGATGTTTGTGGACTTGAATAACGAAAAAAACATTGAGAGGTAATATGTTGGGGTACCCAGGACTTGCTGAACTGTGCAATTTGAAACAGGAGGCAATACAGAGCACGCAGAGCGGGTGATCTTTAAAAGCAAAGGCCTTAATAAAAGGAAATAGAGTGATGTTTTAATGGCAAGATTATACCAGTGTCTGTGCAATGTATTAGATGTCAATACAGTTGTATATTGATTTATACATGAACTAATATGAAAGCTGTTCTTTCCCATATTGGTCCACACGCTGCTAATACGCATGAAACACGTGGGATTCTGCAGCATTCAGGGACATGAAACCCATACTTAGTGGCTGGTTAAGGAGGAGAGAAAAGATTTATTAACGTCCAAACTAATGGCTGCTTCTCTTCCATGATCACCGCTCTGATCGTAGCACAGGCCTGTCCTACCTGCCTCAACACCCTCCCACCTCACACAAGAGCCACTTGGTATTTTAGAGTTTCAATCCAGAGTTGCTTTATCATCTCATATCAGGATTTTTTGTTTTTGTAAAGCGTCTGCAGCGAGAGGTTGCAGTGGTAGAAACAAAACAGTAAAGCTGTAATGGCAAAGCACTCGGCAACATCACATGCTCAAAGCATGTCGTGTAAAACCATCAGCAACGGCCCGTTCGCTTGCCCAGCACCTTGTGTGCCCAGAGCTCTGCCCATACTCCTAGGAAAATCCTTCCAGCAACTCTCTGAGCCAGGTCAAGGCTCATCGGCATCCAGTCAACCAGGCACTGAACTCTCTTATGTTTCATACATTTTCTGGAGTTGATGCCCAGCACTCACAGCCTCCCAGGAGCCAGGATTTCACCCTGTGCTTCCAGGCCATGCTGTTCCCTTCAGTTGAGCAGCTGCTCTGCTCTCATCTGGCCCCTTCCCTCTGCGTGCCTGGCTTGGGACCCTATCCTGGAGCCATGTGAACTGTAAGGAACCTTTCCTTCTGCTTTTGAGTGGCTTTGGATCAAGCATTGTGCCAGTAGCTAGCCAGGGTATTTGCATTTATTTCTTCTGCATCTAGATTGCTCTAAGTGTGGTAATCAAAAATCAGTTCCCAGAACTGGAGGGGCTGTGGTCTTTGTGGACAGCATGAATGGAAATCACTGCTCCTTGACATCTGATGGCTGTGCAGCCCTGTCTCCAGCTCTGCTCCTTCCTGCTGCACCCAGGAGGTCTTGGAAAAGGAAAGGGGTGTGGATAGCTACCAGAAATGGGGCTCAGCTCAGGGGTGAGGAAGGAGTTGGTCACCTGGTTGAGTTCTCACTTGTCTTGATACCTGGAAGCAGACAGCAGTTGCTGTGCATCTTCATCCTCCCCTTAACCTTTTTTCCTCCTCATATCACCCCCATGATCACCCTGCTGTCACCCACAGCTGCCGCAATGGGCCCATGGGCTCAATGGACCTCTACTGTGTGCCTGGAGGAAGATATGTGCCCCAGGCCATGGCACCAGAAACTCAGGGACACCAAAAACTGGACAAAACCACTATTGTTGTCTTTCCACACCAGCTCCAGCTTCCAAAGAGACACTTTCTCATGGGATCCTTGTTACTTCTATTTATTTTTTAAGATTGCTTCACATCCATGCAGTCGGGCTGTGATATGAGCTATGCTTTGCTACCAGTCTGCTTTCAAATAAACACATCAACTACGCTAGCTGTGTGTGAAGATGTTTAAACCTGTATCTCAAACCTTCTATTTAGGGCTGGCTAAGCCTCTCTTTATAACTGCATCTGCACACCCTTACTTTATTACTTAGAGTTAACGTTAACATGTCTCCATGATGAATTCAAAGGTGCACAGTTGTGCTGAAGGCCTTAGAAAATTGTCTTCTCTCTGCGTCACAGCCTGCTGCCAGGTGATCTTGGGCCCACATGGAAGAAATACTCCGACACACCAAGAGAGGCTTCCTGATTTGAGAGCAGAAGCACTGCACCTGGCTGCCTGTGCCTGTGGCTGTGTCCAGACCTGCTGCACCCCTGGCTTCCCAAGCAGGCACTGGGGTCTTCTTGCACAGAGCTTCTTGCCAATGATGGGAACAGTAGCAAAAAGTAAGCATCCTCATCGTCATCAGGCAGCAGGCCCGATTAAGTTAAACATCAATTTAGATAGCTGATTACCCACATTTCTTGTGCTATCTCCATAGCATCTGAGCTCTCTAAAGCCATGATGATTTTGTTCTGTTTCCCTCTCTCTCTGTAGACATATATGTGGATGTGGATGTAGATGTAGATGGTACTGACCCAAGAGTAGATCTGTTGGACAATCCTTTTGCTAGTTATGGTCTATGCTGTTCTCCCTTGCTCCATCTTGCACAACCAGACATGGATATGTCGGTGATCAGGGACCAGAGGTTACCACTATAAGAAGTTTCTCCTACCACCTTTTTTTGGCCACCTTGACACAGGGAGTGACTGCACCTTCCCTCCTCATAGCTTACCCACCCCATTCTCTAGTTTGGTCCAGAAAAAGATATGTGTTAAAGGAAAAAGCTTTTTTAAAAATTATAATTTTTAAGTCAGCAGTTTGTTTCTCTGACAGAAAGATACCTTTCAGGGAGAGCGAGTGCGGCGCTCCTGCCCCTCGGGGCCGCGGCGCCGCCGCCGCCCGCCCGAGGGAAGGCAAACCGGCACTCAGGAGGCAGCGCAAGAACACCCTTATATCATGCAAGCACCCACCCATTCATCCTGTGCAAAATCACACACCAAGCCCGAGACGCAGAGCAGTTGGTTTTCAGATTTTTCCTTTCCTTTTGGTTTTGGGGGTTGTTGGTTTTTTTTTTTCATTTTAGGGTGAGCGCAGGTTGAAAGGTGAAAGAGGATGCTCTTTGTGTCCTTCACTCCAGCTCCTGCCATCGGTTTTATGCCTTCCCCTGCAAACCCATAAAAACGAGCTTTGGAGAGGGGGGAGGAGGTTCTTTCTTTCTGTTAGCGCTTATTAATCTAAAATGTTGCTGCGATTGAGCAAAACCTTAATTGTTTTCAAAGTCTGCCTTATTGCATTGTTACGAGAATTTATTGTGTCCACCGGGTTGGTTGTTTATTTATAGTTTACTTGAGGAAAAGCGCCTGTGCGCCTAATCAGACACTTTATAACAAAAGCAGTAATTACCTCCTGTAATTATCATGCTCCTTATTTATTTAAAAAAAAGTGAGAAAATGTCGAGTATTAAAATGTGAAAGCAGCTATTAATCAAACCTTTAAACCTTCTTTAACTCAGGTGTGATGGTGAGTGTTATCATAAATCTACTCTGATAGTAACACAAGAATAATGAGTTCAGTAATGATACCGATGATGATGATAATGATTTTAACCAACAAAGAATGGTGTAGATTTATTGCTAATAATGTGGTACAGGAACCTCTTCATTAAAATTACCTATATGTACTCCTCACTGTTGAAAAGGAGATTACAAAGAGTAGTTTTGCGTATTACCGCAGCCCCGCGCAGCCGCCAGAGAGAGGCTGCAGGGAGTGCTCGAGACCCTGACCCCGAGCCCAGCCTCGCCACCGAAGGACGCCTATTGGTATCCATGGAGATACAGCACAAAAAGCTCTTCTAGTGTTGGTTTATGACATCTTTGTTCAAAACAGCAGAGA
>JANZLP010000053.1:17983268-17994537 GCA_026930925.1 Chelictinia riocourii | reverse complement strand
GCTGAAGACAGACCTGACAAGGCCCTGAGAGCCTGCACTCAAAGGAGATATGCAAGGCTGCACACATACCCACTCGACTTCACCACCATGGTGCCTTTTGCATCCCTCAGACAGACTCTTTCTCACTAAAAATTAAGCTACTAAGAGATCTGTAAAGAGTCCGAAGTCCGTGTGTGTCTTTGCTGAATGCCTGAGGGAAAAGCTGCCTCCAGTGAAGGGTGTCACGGCTCCGCTCTTCAGAAAGGCCACAGGTAACTGCCCTCCTACCTGAATGGGTCCAGGAAGGTCTGTTTTGGTAAACGAGGCTGAATGTTCCAGTCTCAGCTGGAGAGCTGCAGCTGAAAGCAAAGGGAGGATTGAAACTTCTGTACCAACAGGAAGGATTGAAACTTCTGTACCAACAGGAACTCTGCAGACTCATTTCCTGCAAATTCTTCTTGCCCACTATTCCAGTGTATATATCTAGATGCGGGCAGAGAATCGGTCGTTGTGGGCCAAGCACAGGAGAACTCCAACTATGCTAGGAAGAACAGCAGAGGTGAGGGCAGCGGAACCGCTGTTCTTGCTTCTTGAAGCTGAAAAAAAGTCAAAAGAGCACTTATTTAAACCTCTTTTGGCTGCCTAAAACTTCCCGCACTTGCTAACACAGCCTTTGCCCAAAAGAGCCGTTTCCTCAATTCTGCCTACTACTCTGGCTCAGCTCCAGGCACCAACTCTCATTCCTGAACGATCATTTGGGGCTCAAAGGTTGCGCTGGCACACTATTGCTCAGAGGGGCAAAAGCAAGAGCCCTGTATTGGTGGTGGGCTCACAGAAGGACAGGGCTGTGGATTAGGCCCAGTGAGGTCTTCAGCACAGAACATTACCTATGGAGCCAGGATACTACAGTGGGTGCTTTTCCAAAGGATACCTTTCCTCCCTTCCGCCACAGGAGAGAGAATACGGCTAAAGCAGCCATAGTTTTGCCCTGAGGCTTGAAGTGCAGCAGCCTTGGAAGCCGCCAGAATAAATATCTGACTTCAAGCTGCCTTCAGATCTCATCTGCCCCTGCGGTAGGAATGCTGGGGACCCACAAGCCTGTGTCCTAGGGCATCCTTGCCATGGCAGGTGGGATAAATGGAAGCTGCGAAGAACCCCCGAGACCTGCTGTGTATCAGGTGGATTCATGGTTAATCAGCTGTAGGGTGCTCCCAGATTTCATGACCAACGTGAAAACTGGTTCACGTGCCTCTCGTAGGCCAACACGGCGGGAAGCTACAGATTTGGCCTCGAGCGTTGCCCCACGTAGGTGCAGGGGCTGCTTGGGGTCCTTGAGACCGGACCGTTCTGCACCCCCCCCGCATGAAAGGCTGTAGGGAATACCTGCCACGAGCTGGCACTGGTACTTGCTGTAGTTCCCCACGGAATGCAGATGCAGCCGGTTACCACGCTGTGTCCGAAAGAAGCTTTTGACAAGGAATATCTCGTAAGGGGGAATGAGGACTTCCTTCTCAGATGTGTAGTAAGAAAAGCCTTGCATGGCCGCTCCCAGGCAAGTTGTCACCGTGAACAACGTTTCATTCCCAAACTTCTGGGCTTCGTTCCAGAGGCGGGAGGTGGAGGTGAAACGGCCAAATCGCACCCTGCTACCTACCATGGCCTCGATATATAAGTCCTTCACACCCCTGTGCACCCGGTAGCACTTACTTTTCCCCGCGCTCTCCTTGCTGCTCTGCCATTGCTTCATTATCTGGATAGCAGTCGTCAGGTAAAAGTGAAAATATTTGAAGCTGAAGTTGTGCCTGTAGTACTCCGGAGAGATTCCCGCCGTGGATGTGGCCCGGTTCAGCTGCGTGTGCAGGGAAGAGTTCATGGTGTAAGCCATGAGGACTACGGCATGGCTCTCCTGCATCTCCCTCAGGAGCCCCACAGGGCTTTTTAACAAAGCCTCCCGAGCCTTCTTCCAGAGACTCAAATAGTCCTTGTTAGCAGCTATTTCCTTTTGGAAATAGTCTCCTCGCTCCAGTTCTTCCATCACCTGCTCTCTGCATCCCAGGTACTGGTCATCAAAGGAATGCAGAGCCATATCCATCATGAGGTGGGACGCAGCCTGCAACATAAAAGCAAAGGAAGATTAGCATCGGAAGCGTGAACTTTTTGTGTATCTCTATGGATGCAAGCCAGGTTTTTTCCCTACCCTCTTCTTGCTTCTTTGTCATTTTTGGCAGAGCAAGCACAGCAGATAGGTAGGTGTCTTTGAAAAGCCCTTCCTGAGCAACCTCAGGTTATTGTCCAAGCCCCACCTCAGGCATATGCCAGCTTGGGTGCCAGAGTTCTTCTTTTATGGGGATCAGTAGCATTAAAATCTTCAGGAGAATTTGCTTTTCCGAGGGTGGGGGTATAAAGCCTGCAGGACAGACCCATGGTCCATTTATTTCAATATTCTGCTCATGATTAGTGGTTTTGAAGAGAGAAAGAATAAGCAAAACAGTGTGCTCGAGGCAGTGCAGTCTGAACACACCTCAGGGGTCAATTTCTGAGACTGAGACTGTCCGGAAAAGGAGAGGAACAATTCCATGAGATGTACACACAAACACACCCTCGGAAACTACCTGGCTCCAAACGAGAGGAAATTTCCAACCAAGTAGTTAAAAGGAATTAGGACAGGTAAGAAATTGAACAGAGCAACTGAAAGCAGAAGAGTTTAAGCTGAACCCAGAGTTCCTTAAAGAATATGTTTCAAAAGAAAAAAAAATAAGGTTTCTTTCAGTAAGATGAGCAATTTCACCATTTCAAATAAAGAACAATGTTTACCCCCTCTTACCAGCCTTTGCATGGAGATCAGCAGCAACAGAAGGCTGGCCAGCAGCACTGGCATCCTAGAGTCCACCCAAGACACTGTAAAGGACATTGAGCTCAAGTAGAGGTCATTTGCAGCTGTTTCTTTCCCTTTTTTTCTTGAACTGGCAAATTCTGCTGTTTGTACTTTGCACTCAGGTTTTGGTAACAATTCTTCAACCAAAGGTCATTCACCAGATTCTTACAGCAGTTCGGGGGTTGTTAATCAAAAACAGAGTTTACTGGTAGAAGTGTGCCCACGATCCATAAAGAAGGGTCTGACTGAGCCAGCTCCCGCTGGTTAGATGTCCTTCACCTTGATCCTTCTCTTAATTCCAAGTTATCTGGTGTTCTTCCTGCAAAAGGAAGAAAACTTGGCTTGGAGAAGTCTAAGGCAGTTCTCTCCTGAGGAGTGATGTGTCAGAACGAGGTGGAGAGCATTCCCTGGTCCAGAGCGTAAAAAGCCCTTTTAAAGAAGTGCAGAGCTCTGATAAAGCCAGTACAGAAATGCAGGCGAGGTTGGGATCCCAGCTGGAAGCAGAGATAACGGAACCGTCCGTCTCCTCCTCACCTCCCTCCCTCTCGTTTCTGATAGCGTGCTGCCATCCCTACCCCCCAGCACTGCAGAGTGGCCCTGTTCTCACACTGTTTACCTCGGGTGCGCCCAAAATGAGCGTGCAAATACAGATTTTATACCGAGACTAACCCCTTTCCAGTCACCCTTCCAAATAACGGCAGTGAGTTACTCACCTGCAAAGCCCCACGGCCTCTGATAACTCCTCTGCATGGAAAAAAAAGAGCCAAGACGGCTGTGTCCCAATATTCCTCATTTTCTTTCCCCATCTTGGGTTATCCCAGTCTTAACATTACTGTCACTAAATCTGTGTGTTTGTTTTCTGCTGGCCAGTCCTTTGTGTTTTTTTGCTTTGACATTCTTTCTGGCTCATTTGCTGATTATGCAAGTAAAATATCAAGGCTACATTTTCTCCACTGGATTGCTACTTTTGAGCAAACATAACAAATTCCACTCACTGGAAAGTTACCAGTGCAATTAATTTTTGGTGTGTATGTCTGAAATCTACCTCTTGGAAGCATTTCATTTTCTAAATACAGGAGAGTAGAACAGTGGTATCTGCCTTTAACTTCTTTGAACATAGTTATTTCAAGGACATGTCCCAGGGTGTGGGCTTTGTGCCTGCTCTCATGCAAATACATTTTACCACCTATTCCCTGGTTTCATGTGGAAGAACATTGATTACAGGAGCTGTTATTATTCACGTGCATAGTGCAAATGTTTTACTAAGTGGGAACTGCTTATACAAGTAAACTTTCTGCTGGTTCTAGTCCTATGTTGCAGAAAATCAACTATTTATTAAATGTTAAGTATCTCTCTCAAAAGCCTAGGTGGAAATATGATTCATGGATACATAGAGTACTCCTCATCTGGCTGAAACCCCCAGGGCAGCAAACTGGTGGCTTTAATGGAGGTGTTGCCCAGATACTTACTGCTCTGAAGTATGGCTAGTAGAAACTGAGATTGGAAGCTTTATAAATGATGTATTTACAGTCTTAAGATTTTTTCCTTTGTTTGTTGATCTAAAATCAGTGAGGTGGGGAAACTGCATAAATGGGGCTGAAACAATAGGCAAGGAAGAAAATCTGGGGGCAGTTTTAGGGAATATAAACCATGTATTGCTGAATATTTGTTGACATGTAATCAATGCTCTCTTAGCAGTACAAAGATGCTGATCACTAGTAGTCGTGTCTGTAATCTACTGACTCCTCTTCACAGGATGCATTGCTCAACAGAGGCTTGTGATGACAGCTAGGGAGGCAGACTCTTGAGAGCAGATGTGGTAGGAAGCCTGACAGAAAGTTTCCACACAGAGAAAATTTGTTTTAATGAATTCAAAACCTTTATGGTAAAATGCTGGCATTGATGTAGCTCTGTCATGTAAGCAAATGAAGATGAAGGATTTCCTTTCAGAATAATGCTTTCACTAAAAATGTTGAGTTACAGTATTATCAAACTTCAAAACACCATTGTTTGAACAAGTCTTCTCAATTTTATTGAAATAGAATGATTTTTTTACTTCAGCAGACGTTTTCCTGAGGTGATAATTTAATTGTTAAAACATGAAACTTCTCTAATTTGGGATGAAAACTCACTTGGACATTTTCAGTAAAATTGAAATGTCAGTTCCTATGTCTCTAATTGGGAGTTCTGAGTATGTCCAACATACAGAGGGAAACTTTGAATGGCAGGGTGGGGGGAAAGGGAAACCCTGTTTTAAATGTATAACTCCAAGAATGTCACTTTCATTGCACTATGCAATCAATTGCTACATACCATAATGCTGGGAGTAGTTCACAGAACTTCATTAGAAGTTGGGAGTGGAAGAGGGACTGTAGTCTGCTTCCTTTGGAGATCCTCAAATCCATACCTGCTAAGGCAACATGCTGATTTTTAAGCCTCTTAACTTATTTTGCTGTCTTCCAGCTACCTTTTCCAAACTGCAACAAAGAATTAAGTGGCTGTGAAAATGACAAGGGTAGGGGGAAATCTCTGTTGCTGTCAAGGATTGCTGAGCAATGCTCCCTATGGCCCTCTCCCCACCTACCACTTGTGTCCACAGCCTATTGCCCCAAGAGTTCTGCTATCAAACCAGTCCTCCCTGAGGCATGGCCAAACCTGCTTGTTAGGAATGCCAGTGATTGAAGCTGATCTGTCTGACTTCTTCCTTCCCCAGCTGTAGGATGAAGGTGCTGGCTGTTGCTCTATCCCAGAGCAGCTGACTCTGACTGTGCTCCAGAGCATCATGTTGGGCAGTGAAGAAGCACTTCAGCTGTGTTGACTAAAAATCAGACCGCTGACTCATGACCAAAGCATGGAAGGAGAGATGGCAGCCTGGCTTAGCAAACCAGCCTCCTGCTGCCCTCCAAGCTACCCTCTCAGTACTAGGGACATAATTCTCTTAAAATATTCTGTAGAATATATGTCTTCTTGGCCAGCTGTCTGCCCTGGTCTCTGCTTGTCTTGAGTAGAAAGACTTCTTCCCCTTTGGACAGCTTTCTCCAAGGGGTCAGCTGTAGAGTTTGATAGGGGAGCAAGGGCCTTTGCTGGTTCCCAAATAATGACTATTTGCTTTGAAGGAATAAAGCCTATTTAGGCAGAATGCTTTTGCAGCAGACTGGATCTTTTAAGTACACCCAGACAAGAAACAGTTGCTTAATAGTAGTGACAGAAAAAATGTGAACAGTTTGAAAAAGTAAAGGCAAAAGATTTTCTGTATTTGTTCAATAAAAGGGTCTCTGCCCTCTGTGTTATGAAGTTCTATGTCAGACCTATCAAGAAGACGCAGTAGTGGATGAGGTAGTTTGGTTGCTAGCACAAATTAGAGGAGTTTGGGGACTGTTCTTGCTCTTCACTGTAGTCCCCAGAAAGCCAAGTATAAGATCAGAGCTCTGTGATGCACAAGGAATGGTGTATCTTGAGAAGGATTTGTTACCTGGGAAATTTATCACCTAAAGCAGGAGATGAATATTGCTTACTTGGTGATGTCAGGCTTTTCAGATGTAACTGTAAAGCAACACTAATACACCTTACTTATGTTTTGTCAGCCACAGTGTGGGGAGGAATCTTGTACCTCTGGGTCATATGAATAAACCATGAGCTGTATCCTTCCTTCCCTGTCCTTGGCTTCTCCAGAGGAGCTTGAAATAGAGAAGAAACCCTTTGAGGCAGAGAGAGAAAGAAGGTAATTTGTCCAAGATCACAAGGTGGGTGACAAACTAGGAACAGACCTCAGAAATCTATGCTGCCATGAGCCACCAAGCAGAAGGCAATAATACACAGGCAAAAGCAAAGTAATATGCTTCCACTAGAATAAAGCAAACAATATTTTCAGGTATTTACAGATATTGTCCACAAATCAAAACCCCACTAGTTTATTCTAACTTGGCCAACTGAGAGCTAAACTTCTGAAATTATATTGGAGTTGAAGCTAACACAGGAAGATGAGGAAATATTTTTTATTTTCCTTCTTAGTAATAAATACATGCATGAGAGAATAAGCCTGGCACGTCATAATAATTCTTCTTACCAGGGAGTCATAAGTTTCTGGTTTTTCTTCTATTTTACCAGCCTTTTTCATTCTGTTCAGTCGTTTCTTTTCTACAGCACCAGTTCTATCAAGGAAGGTGTCATCATCACTGTCATAAAAATCCTCGTCTTCCCAGTTCTTTGATTTCCTTTTTCGGGATACTGGGAAAGGTAAGGGAGAAGGCAAGAAACAAAGTGATTTACATACCACTGAGCAATAAAACAAATTCAAGATAGCAATCTCAAATCCCTAATTTAGGGCTTTTAGAATTACAGCATTTGACTAGTTATTCACCTGCTTCTTGCCTCAGTACTCCCCGAGCATCAAGTAGCCTGCAAGCTTCCAGTGCACACTGTATCATTGCTTCCTTCTTCTTTCCTGAATGGAGAACCTCTGCCACCAGCTGCTTCCCTGATGCATCATCCACAGGCAACCTGTTCAGTTTGAAGGATCAGAGAACAGCTCAGATACAAACAGCTTCTCACAGATGCTACTCAGCTATTTTATTTATCATGTTAGTATTGTTCTTTCCATTTCACTCTAGTCTTTTTTTGTGGGTTAAATACTTTCACTTTTCATTTCATACAGTACCAATCAAAACACAAACATGGATTTCCTAAAGCATGCAAGTAAAGTTTTATTTCACTAGTCCAAACAATAATTCTTCCTGTATTTATTCCGTTTAGAATACAAGAAGTTAAAAGGTTAAACGTCAATCCCCGAATCACTTTAAGCGCCAGTATCTTGCATCCATACAACACCAGTAACAAATATTTTCTATGCTGAAGCAAAGGTTTCCTAAGCAGTACAATCATTGCAATGTTGTACCTATCCATTTCAGACCTATCCTGTTGACTTTATTTCCACCTCACCTTCTCCTGTCTTACAAAAGAATGACATTAGTGGCCTCTTACAGGAACCCATCTTTTATACCATAAAAGAACTGAAATTGGGTACACAGTAGAATGTATGATTTTTTTTTTTAGGAACTGAAAGATACTGTTTCCTGGTTTCTTCTCTTGCATTTCAATTTCACATACTTCTCAAAACAAGGGGAACTGAAAGAACCTAGACTCTTGCTTTCCTATTTTTCATCTCTAAGAAGAATCAACTGCTGCCAGACCAGAAAGGCATGCAGACACTGAACTAGGCACTGAACCTTGAACTTCTGTCTCAGTATCAAGGCTTAGGTCTAATTCCAGCTGGCATCCTTGCCAAGTGTGACAAGACAAGTAATTCCTTCAGCTTTTGTTCATGAATTCAATGAAGTCAGCTTCTATGTACAAAAGTGAATGGAGAGATACATACTTGATCTTGCATAGCCAGCTATTGTGCCCACGATCATCATATTCATATTCTAACTCTTCTCCTAGAGAGGAAAAGAAAGTTGATGTAGTAACCAAAATTGAAATAAGCAGAAATAATCTTTACAGCAGAGAAGAATGTCATGGTTAAACAAAAGAGATAAAATGCCCTTGTTACATATCAAAGGACTGAATTTGCCACCTTTTTTTTTTTTTTTTAAAGCCATGGGACCTTCAGTTGGTATTATGCTCATCTGGGTTTTTTTTCACAATCAAGTCTCTTCAGACAAAAAAAACCAACAAAAACAAAACCCAAAAAACTCTAAGTGGCCTGTTCAGGATGATGTAGTTCAAAGAAAAAAAGAGCCCTGCCTCTGCGTGTATCAAAGTAAATGACATTGAAGTAATGAGAGTTTGCAGTCTGGATTCAGAGATCTTGTTTATATTGAAGATTAATTTTTCATGTCAGCAAATAAGTGAGTCATTTGTAAGTTTTGCCAGCAACCATTGAAGGTTTAGACCAATTCATTACTGCCTTTTGCCTTTTTATACTTTCCAATTCTATCTCATAATCATAGCCCTCTCCAAACAGAACAGTCTGGAATTTGATGGGTTTGGATTTTCCAGCATAGCTTCAAAGCATGGATGTGGTTTGAGCATCACTCCTGAGGAATACAAGGTGCTCCCTGCAACTCCCAGTTTAGGAATTAGTAACAAAACATTAATCACTGCAGGATTTGCTTCACCTTAGCTAGAACATAGTACACTGGGACTGAACTATATCAACATGCTGTCTGATCTCCTAGATGTTAATTGAAAAGCAAGAGGAGCTTCTGCTAACCTGCCCTTGGAGCACAGTTAACTTCACTTTTAGGTAAACTTAACCTACTTCAACTCTTAATGCTTCTTGATATCTAACTTGATTGATTTTCTAGTAGGGAAAGAAAATTCATATGGGCAGCAATGTCTGGGTTACGAAAGCTACAATTTCTACTGAAATAATGCTATCTGCAACTGGTTCTTCCATTAGTGAATCTCTGTTAGAAATTTCCATGAAGGTTGCAGAGTATTTCTTCCTGTTTATGATTCTTAACACACAAATCTCTGCAAAAGATAAGGGAGGTAAAACCAGTGCTTATGTTTAAAATTTTTTTTTTTTTTTTTCTTGAATAGGATACAGAAGGAGGAAGTTAACTTTCAGACAGTGGCTTGACTTAAAAGCAGGAATCAACACACCCATAATGTGTAACACCTGTAGTACTATCTATGTATCTGAAGCACACTGGGAAGTGTAAAAGACAATAAAGGAAAGTTAGCTAAGGCATTATAAGTGCCATTTCTTACTTACAGTGAGGTGTGGATGGAGTAATCAGTTTTCTTTGCAGCACTAGCATCTGGAATGTAGCCTTAGTTAGATAAGCACTGCAGAAGAGCACTGTTAAGTGAATATTCTTATTTTAGAATATGTGCCTTTTTTTCTGATTTAGCTAAGGTGATTTCTAAAGCTAAGTTAAAAGGGGTTTCTTGTTCCAAGTATCTATATAGACAAGCCTCAGCTCCTGAACAAACCCATTTTCTGTGCAAATGACTATTTAAGATCAGGACTTTAAGCCACAGCAATAAGATTCATTATGATTCATAATTAAACACTGGTGGGGGAAATGCTTAGTGCTCATGGACAGATCATGCTGTTTCCATTTTGCTGCTGCCTCTCGATATTGCTGACATGTCTAAACCAAGAGGATTACATTTAAACTTTGTAGTAAAATAGTTCAGCAACTGCATTTTTCATTTGTTGCCTGTGATAAGGCATCAGCAATGACAAAACTTGACTGTTCACTACCTTTGCAATGTTAGTGGAACAACAATCTCCTGTGGGGTTGAAAAGCCTCATCCAATTACTGCAGCACCATCTTGACCAAGTTTTGCTGTGGCACTGGTAATTTTTTTTTTTAAATCAATACAGAACACGAAAGCTGAGCAGTAGGGAGCTGTATTAATACTGGGTCTTACTTACAGCTAGGATGTCTCTTTGTGGAGCTCTGAGATTTCTAGAACATTTTCAAGTGTTGTCCTACAATTAGGAATCTCAGAATATCCCCTGCATACTAATAAAGTATTATGGAATACTCTAAGGGAGCAGCAAAATAGTCAGAGCCAAGGAAACATTAGTCACAGGGCCCAAACTACTTAACCTCTTTAATGGCTAACTTGCAAAAAAAACCCAAATGTGTGTTCATGTTAATTGGGAGGATGAGTAAAGTTGCAGGAAATGATCTAGGGCAACTGAAACAGCTGAACTAGTCTCCTGTTTATCTGAATCATGATAGCAAACCACTGTGTGTAGTACAAATACAGTCTGATACAGAGCTGGTATGTATATGTGTATTGCACTTTCAGTCCCCAAGGAAGGCAAACTATCAGATGCTTGTTAGACGCAGGTGATTATATATGACATCACCACCAGATGGCCGAAATAAAGCTAACTGAGGAAATCAACCTGTGAAATCTTTATTGTTTCATTCATGGAAATCTGTAAAGCTACTAGGAAGGAAAGAATAGCAAGACGGAGATTCCCTGAGGCATTAAATATGTTGGTTAACAATTCGGTAAATGGAGAAACAAGAAGTGACAAGACAGTGCTTGAGCAGCAAGCTTTTCATGTTCTAATTCCATGACCTTTAGCAACTAACATTTAGCAGCTAATATTGCCTTTAAGAATGTAAAGCCATGTGACTGATTTGGTAATTCATGAAGAACTCATAAACAAGAAATTCCTGTAGACTACTTCACTGCTGCAGGCAAACTACTTAGAAACAATTACTCTCCCCTAACTCAAAATGAACTGACCATCAGAAGAATGGATTATTTGGAAGTTTTAATTAAACTCTGCTAAGGGCACTATGATGTCTTTGCTTGTGGTTTAAGAGTATGAGTACTCTGGCAGCTATACCAGCTTGTGGAGTTTAGTCCTGGCAAGATGGCGTTGATTTTGTGTAGAGACTTCTGGCTGGTTTTATGGTGGCATAAATTCACTTTATGTTA
>JANZLP010000053.1:17514966-17526064 GCA_026930925.1 Chelictinia riocourii | reverse complement strand
CACGGGTGAGAGCCCCCCTCCCAGTACTTACAGGCTGTGTCCACAGCACGGGGGGAAACCAGGAGTCCTGGGTCCTAAGAGTATCCCATGTCCTGCTCTGTGCAAGTTTCACCCCCAGCCAAGGAGATCCCCCCCAGCACCCAGGGGTCCTGCAGCCCTGGGGTCAGCTCTCCTCTGCACCTGTTGGAGCAGAGTAGAGGGGAAGACCATCAGGTGCCTTTGCAGAAAAGCCTCGGATTAATTAAGGATTTTAGCAGTGTTTGGCACTAGCCAGCACCCCTGGAGAAGCAGGGGCTGCTGGGGGACCTGTCTGCTGCCACCACCAGTGCCCACTGGTGCAGATCCCTGTCCAGAAACAATCTGGGCAACACAGCACAGTGCAGCACTGAGCATCCCCTGCAGCCCCCCAAATCCTGTTAACTGAAGTGGCATTGTCAAAAGGGGTGAAGGACTGTGCTCTGCAGGACCAGTTCCACGATGCCTCCATGGAGAGCCTTCCCTGGGGCTCTGTTGGCACATCTGTTTTTAAGAGACATCAGCTCTTCTACCACAAACCACAATTTCTGATATCAAACCCAAACACAAAAAAACAATCAGAAACTCACTGAGGGGCCTCTCTACAGGTGTATGCAGAGTTCAGGTGTGCCAGGCCATTATGATGATACTTATGTCTGTTTCGGGGGAAACTCCTACTGTGTTTTATGGAAAACCATTTCCCACCTCTGCTCCATCCAGCACAGGGTACTGGTTGTGCAAGGCAGGCATTAACAGCTGCTCCTCTAAACACATACAGCATGCACACGCTATGTTACTGTAAGGCATGGGGAACAAAGGAAATAAAACTCAAAGCCTTGAAATGCTTAATTTAAGCCCAGACAAACCAAACCACATACACACCTACCCTCTTTCCATCAATTAAGTATGGGCCAGAAGTCTACAGATCAAACATAAAAGAAGGATGCTGTAATTGTTCCAAAACCACGTATTAAATAAAGCCAAAACTTCAGACATAAACCAGCACTTTAAAGATAACAAGATATGAAAATAAGTAATTAAAATCTCTAGACCACCTTAACTCTGCCCTCCAATGATACCAAGCACGGTATGACAATGATTGAGGCATATTCCTTCCTATGAAGACCAACAGGTTAAATATAATGTGACTTTGTGCCCACTTAAGCCATGGAGATTTTATCCTGAAAGAAGAAAACCTTGTCTTCTGCTGGCACATTCACAGTTTTCATATTATTTTTCTTTTTTTATGAATGATGAAGCAAAAGTTTTATATTTTGCCTTTGGAAATAAAAAATATTGATGGTTCAAGTTTAAAGGAGAAAACTTCCATTACATGCTTTTTATATAAAAAAAGCATTTCCCAAACACACTGCCTGTTATCTACACTGTCTATGTAGACAGACTGATAACACTTCAGGCTAAAAGCAACTGCAGAGTTCCCCGACCTGACAGTATTAGCATTACATGTTTTATATTTTTGGCCACTTTTTTTCTATTATTGATCCAGATCATTAACTAACAATGTCATCACGTAACTCAAAAAAGACCAAATAATGTAGCAGTCCTGTGTACCTGGTGTAAATTAGTTAATTAGTTCACATGAATTTTGAATGTTTCTTAAAAAAGAAAAATATTCAGGCTCAAGGACCAGGAGGGATGAAGAAGCTGCCACATCCACTGCTATGCTCTGTCTATACATGCAGGGCTACTGGCAGGATTCAGCTGCAGCTCCCCGCTCCTGAACAGTGGATAACTCACTGGGGAAGTACAGCCATAGAAGAGAAAATAAGCAAGGATGTCCTGTCAGGGAAAGCAGCCCAAATACCAGGGGCTGGGGATGTATATGTATGCAGTTCCAGCATACTCACACCTGCAGAAGAATTGAAGGCACTTGCAGTAATTTGGAAATATTTTGGAAATGGCATGTTTGCAAGATTCGCAGCTGAAAAAATAGGTTTTGCAGTCAGATCCTTGCAATGTCTAACCTCATGAGGAAAATACTGCAAAAAACCCAACATCATGTATTTTCTAGGCTAAATCCTCAACGTACACAATTTGAACTTGGCCGATGGTGGGCTCCTCCTTTGGGACCCCAACCCCACACCCACCTTTCTGCACACCTTCCCTGCAAGGCAGCCCATTGCAGAGCACCCAGCACACACCACCAGCAAAAGCATCTTTCCCCTGGACTGTTTCTCTGAACCATCAGGACCCACCCACCACGCACAGAGCCGATGGGGATGGGACCCGGCTTGGCCCCTCCATCGTATCAGCTCTGGCCCAGCAGCTGCCACACCTACCTGGGCCAAACCACAACTTTTTTTTTTTCTCTCCCCAGAAGCAAAGGCAGCTCTGGGGGGCTCAGCTGGTACAAAAACAAAGGACCATCCTTTCCTCTTTTCCCTTTTTTGCATGCACAAGTACAAATCATGAATACACAGCTGAGTGCTTGCAGCCACGCAAGAGGGGTACTGGCATCATTAAACACCAGGACAAGCACCGCACTACCACTGCTGGGTTTGCCTGTGCCCATAGAGCACTGGGCCCCCGCTGTGTTCCCACCACAGCCAAGTGAGGAGCTCCGCTCCAGAGCCTGTCCAAACCCCTGCCCTCAGCAGACTAATTCGCTGAGCTAAACACACAATCCTGCCAGTGAGCTATTCCCACAATTAATATAAGATGTCATGTTCTTAAGGGGTGAGTTATGGGTATAGGAAGGAAGATTCGTGCTGCACAGAGTTCAAAGTTAAAAATAGATTCCTTAAAGAGTTTTTAGCTGTGTAATTAATGGCACTTGCTTGGAACTTTTTTTTTTTTTTTAAATCAGTCTTCCTAGATACTGGTTTTTGTATTCTTACACTGCCTAAGCCCCCACTGCCTGGGGCATCCCGTGATACAGGACTTTTTGAAAATTAGTTTTATCTCACTAAATGTGTTCTGGAACCCAGGGATCTACGTGATGTGCCGGATTATGTTGAGAAGTAGAGGAGTGTCCTGTCTGGGTTGTTTAAAAAAAAAATTAAAAAAATTCCCCTCTCCTTCATCTCCTCCCAAGCAGAAGAAACACTGTTCCTAAACAGGCAAATTAAAGCAAGTTTTTACAGGATATAATTTTCTTACATGTTGCCAGCTGCCATAGAAAAGAAAGTCAGCATTCATTTCCCATTTATTCCTTTGAAAACGTCCCTCTATTCCAAGTCGCTTAATTCCCCAGGTGTGTGCAAAATCCTGCTCACCATTAACCTCCATAAGGAGCTCCTCAAAGAGAGGAGAAGAAACAGCAAGTAATGGCAGGATGAAGTTTTCTGCATCTAGAGTGTAAGGACACAGGTTCCCCAAATGTAATCTGCACCCCATTTGGTAGTAGTATGTCCGTGCCGAACAAAGACAGAAGCTCCCACCTCACTACAGACACACTTACACGACCAAGAGGGTCAGCACTGCACATACAGGCAGTTACCCCCGAACAACTTGCTGGTGCTCTGTCCCAGTTCACAAACCTGCTTCCCTGCATCCCACAGCAACTGTAGAAAAACACCCAGTTCTGGGACTTGCACTTGGCCTTGGAGGCCAGGCAGGTCAAATAGGGAGCACAGGGCTGGGGTGTGCCTCGCACAGGCAGTGAGAGGAAACTGGAGTCCCAGTAGGAGGTGAAGGAATTGTAAGAGATCAAGGAGCTGGAAAGAATGCTGGAGGATGAAGAAAGTGTCCAGGAACCCTAGTTTGGGAGGAGGGTGAGGAAAATCAAGCAAAGAAGTGTAGGATGGGACAATAGGAGGCACGAGCATAGGACTGAGGTTGCATTTGTTTTCTTTTATGAGCAAAGGAAGAAGTAGCAACGTGCCTCTTGCACACACACAGAGCTGGTGCAGAGCTGCTACTACCACCACCGAAGATGAGACCCAAAGAAAAGCAAGTTTGGGTATTCCTTTTTTAGAATAAGTACATTGCCACTAAAATAATCACGACAGCATGCAAATCCTGCAAACAGGATAGAAGAAAGGGCTAAATCAAAAAGGACCACACTTGACAAGGACTAGAGAAGAAAAAGCAGAGCCAACTGGCAGATACATTTAGGAATGTTAATAAAGGCATTATAAAGGGAAAAGGCCAGACTCTAGACAAGCCCTTCCAAACCAAAGGACAATGTGCACTGAACCCGAGGCATTCCAATACTTGCTTATACTTTGGCACAAGGCCAAATACTTGCAATCAACCAGATTAACAACTGCCCTGCCCAATGCAAGATCAGTTAAAACATTTTTTTTTTTTTTTTCTGGCCAGATTGGGAAGACAACCAGCGACCACCCATGCCTGGAGGAAAAAGGCAGCATTTTAGAATTGGTGCTGTCACTTTGGTCGGAGATGGTAACGTCCCAAACTTTGCACTATAGGTTTGCAATAGTCTAATCGGAGCTTGTGAGTCAATAGTCTCTCCTTCACTTGACTCCTTCAGCCTGGATCTGGTTTAGATTGATTTGTACCCTGGTTTTTTCCCCCCTAACTTCTTTTTCTTCCCAATTATCTCTGTCCTCCACTTTGCAGAACATCTGTCACCCAATTATTATGAACAGCAAACACAGAATCATTTCCTGAAGGGTGTTTCCTCTCAAGCTTTGTTTTTCTAATTTTACTTAAGCTGGTCAATGAATTTGCATACAATGCTACTGCTATTCATTTTCATGCTTTGTGTCATCAGAATAACTGCTTTATACTTTTTTTATGTATTAACAAAAAGCAAATAAACAGGAAAGAACCATAACTGACCTTTGCAGAGGCTTCCTTTGTCAATGGCTGTGAAGAGAGAGTCTATAAAACTTGTCACACAGGGCAGAATGTTTTCTTTGTCCATTGGCCTGTCCAAAGTAAACAGGAAGACTTTTATCTCTATGTTACACTGACACCTACACACATATGAAAGCTTTCCTTCACATCTATCTTGCATTAAATTACAGATGGCTCACCCTAAGTTTGAAACCTGCAGCAAACCATTTTTGGTATTTCCAATTCACAATTTAAGTCATAGTGTTCATTGCACCTTCTTTCCAGCTATTCCTTCCATACAAGAACATCATAATTATTGAAAAAAAAACCCACTGTCTAGAGAGGACAGTGCTTAAAACACAGAAACTGACATGTGTCAAGAACATCTCTATGTACTAGAGTACTAAATTTAGGGAGTAGGCAATCAAGAAACTGATATCCTGTTCCTGACTTTACTATTGACTCATAGTATTTGCATACAGCATTTTTTTGCCTTCTAACCCCGGGTTCCCCAAACTAGGGTTATTAATTATTGGCCTTCCCTTAGTGAACTAGACAGTATTACAGAAATACATGACAATAGTACCTTAGAATATCCCTTACCTAATATGAGGCAGTACAACCAAGGCAACCCAAGGCTGTGAAAGGTCAGCGATGTCTTCCTTCTCTGGTAAATGGATTAAAGACAGTACGTGATCCAACACCGGACCTTCTGCCTTTCCTCCTTGCCTTTTACTTGTTTGTTGCCTTGTATTAGAGCAAAAAATAAAACCAAACTTTTTAGGAACCCACCACTGCATATCAGAGACTGCTCCTTTTCCTCCCATCATATTCAACCATGATACTCAAAATTACATTTGCTACTTCTAGCGAAGGAAAACCAAAGGGATTTTTTTTCTTTTTAATGCCCTCCACAGCACAAAATATCACCTAGTCACGCTGAGGAGCAAAAAACATGGCCCACAAGAAATGTCAGGTCTTTATTTCAAGTCCAAATAATATTTCTAGAAGGAAAGACACTAGTTCTCAGCTGGACACCCTCACAACTAGGACATACATAGAGCCTCTAGGAGCACCCGAGAGTTGTCTCTGTGATGATTGTTAATAAACCATGATCACGCTGACATAGACTAACGGACGACAGAAAACAACCAATGAGGTAAAAGTTTGGGGACTTAAAAGGAATCACAAGTTGAGCCCAAATCAACAAGCCTATCTGCAGGCAGAAGGGGTTGACACCATACTGGAACATAGGGACAGGATTACTTCACACCCCATGGACAGCAATCTTTCCATTCCACCCAGTGCTTGCAAGACCAGTTAGAAGACTGGATAGGCTCCACCCTTCAAGAAATAAAGAAGCTAACAAAAAGACAGCATCAAGAATCATCAGAGATTTAAGAAACGCAATATATGAGATAAACCTCAAGGAATTAGGATTGTGGGTGCAGAGAAAGAAGATTTCAGATGTTTCTGATGATCAAAGCCTGTTATTTGTAAAAGCTGGATGCAAAGAGTAAGAATTATTCTGCTCTTTATGTCCCCGGCAGGTAAGATAAGCAGCAATGGATTTAAGCTGCAGTAAAGGAAGTTCAGTTCATACACTGAGGACCGGGAAAAAAACCAAACCAAAACAACAACAAAACCAAAACACCTGTGTAACCGTAAAGCAAGCGAAGTACTGGCAGAGACTGCCAGGGGCAGCTTGGGAATCTCCGGAATTGGAGCATTTAATAACAATTTGGTCAGACATCTTTCAGGACTGGTTCAGGACTTGCTATTTCCATCCTAGGTAGGAGATGGGTTATGCAAATCTTGAGACTTCTTCCAGCCTTTATTTCTACCACTGACTTTGCAGGAGCACAAAAAAGTCCCAAGCAGGACCCAGGTCCTCTCAGCTATGTACTCCATACCACTGAAAATCCAGAGATCAACAAAGAAAACAAGGGAAAACCCCAAATTTAATTATTTTGACTCGACCTTCTGTTTCCTAAACCCTGATACCTCCACTCTATTAAACAAAAATATGGAAAACCCACAGGGTGGATTGCTTTTAGGAAAGCTAAAACCTTACATAAAAGGCAATACAAGCCACGAGTCTGCAGGTGAAAGTTTTGAATTATCTGAGCTAGAGTGATTAGAACAATCACTATCAGTAGATTAGGAACGGTCAATCTGCGCTTGACGATGGTTACCCCAAATCTTTCCAAAGAGGCTCCAGGGTGAAAGCAACCACTTCATTGCAACAAAGCTAACTTTGCAACTAGAAGCAGTCAAGCTGTGCCAGCACAGCGCTGTATCTGGATTGATTACATGCCCTTTGGTACCCAGCTGTGCTCTATGGTAAGACTGTAGTACCACTGCCAAGAAAGCTCCTGGGCAAGATGTACGTATAAAGGGAAGAAAGAAGGGGCACTGGCAGGAGGTTAGTAATGGTGAGAACCTGGACAGCAGCACTCACTAAAAAGATTAACTGCCCAAGGAAGCAGCGTGCATCTCGGTGTAACAAATCCCCATCACACACCTACCACAACACTCGCTAGTCTTTTTATATCAGTGATAATCTTTCCAGAGGAGTATCTCTTCTGAAATAATCTCAGGAAGAAAAAGCAGGATCCTACCTAAAAAAAGGCCTCCATTGTCCAAGAGAGAGAAATATCTCTTTTTCTGTATCTCTTTCTATACAAGCCTCTAATGTTGCTTGAAGAATGTTTTTCAGGAGTGGGAGCAGTTTCAGGACTTCTGCTTACAGCCAACTTTTTCAATATTTGCTTAAAGTGCCCGGAGCACAGTACAGACACTTCTATATAATTTACTCTCAAATTGTAGGACTCTAAGTAAATAAATAAGTAAATAAATAAAGTGTAAAATAATCAACAGTTTTTGCTTTAAAGTCACCCATTGAAGCAGATAAAAAATAAAATTTTTTAGTAAGCAATCAAAAAGTAGGTACACATTTTTACAGAGAGTATATTTATTGGATAGAGTCTGGAGGATATGTAGAATTTGTAAAGGCTGTTTATACCACTGTCAATTTCTCTTAGCAATAGAGCTAACTGATTTATCATAGCTATGTCAGCATTCATCTACTTCCAGTTTTTCTAACACAGTCAGGAAAGATGTATAAGGCTGAGTGGATCTTTATAACAAAAGTCAGAGTACATATATTTTGTGACACTAGTGATTAATGTTCTTAGATTCACATTACCATTCTACATCTGTAAAAATTCAGAATATAGTAAAATAGGTAGGATATTTGGCAGACTTGCATTTATAAACTAACAAATTTCTAAAGACTCACAGGTCTGGCCTTTTAATCTATTTGCTGCCTGAGAGTATGTGTCATGTGCACTTTCCTGAATTAAATTTTCCATGCTGTGAACAAGGTTAGAAGATGAAAAAGAAGAATGAAAGAAAAAGAAAAAAAAAAAAGAAATCATATTCCTTTTTTTCACACAGTACAGCTATTCTGTTATATCTAATGTTGCTTCCAGGATCTTATTTAGCAGCATTCAAGGATAGAATAGGCCATGAAACAAAGAACCAGCTCTGAAAATAAGAAATTAAAATAATAAACCAATAATTTTTATGAAGAAATAAAATCAAACATCAAACTGTACCTGGAAATATTATATGAAGTTTACAACAACGACAAAATCTAACTAGTTGATAGTCTAGAATTTGTGACACTCTTGTAGGAAATACTTTCCAGTCTCCATTCTGCCAGAATCATTTAGAGTATGCAGCTGACATCTGGCAGATGCCACTGAACCAGTAGGCAGGATTAAATTTTACTTTTAAAGTGGAATAGATCCAACAAACCTCTCAGAAAAGAGGAAGCTTGAAAATGTCGTCTTCATCCTTACTGAGTGTCCTAAATATTAGGAGATTGGCTCCTCTTTATTTAAATCTAAAACTTGACATGGACTGTAAAAATCTTCTTAATATACATTAAATGAGGGAAAAATGTTTAAACTGTGACAGGACCTAGCCAAGCAGCCAGCTATTCATGTTTTCTGCATTGAGTGCTATACTATTATATTGGAAAAAAGAACCGAGTTATAACTGCAGACACAGTAGTTATTTATTTTTATTTTTATTTTTATTTTTATTTTTATTTTTATTTTCCTGATGTCTTCAGTAAAAAAGAGTAGCATGGAAATGGGGAAAAAAGGAAAGAAGGGCAGATGTTTATTGACTTTTTGGTATTTTCCAAAGTATGTTTGAAATTAATTATGGTTTAGTTGAATGTTTTCATTTAATATTTGTGTGTATGTATAAATACGCTTGAGATTCAAATCCTACAGCCTTGATCCAGATTTGTTTAAAATTAATTTACTTGTCATGTTGTATTTTTAGTCCCTAAATGAATTCTTATTTTAAGAGGTATTTTTAAACAATCAGCATGCCTGCTACTGAGAGAACCATTCAGTACAGATGAATACTTCTATTTCAGCTTTTCCTTATACTCTTCTAAACAGTGGCCTTGTATCTCATGTCTGTTGCAATTATAACTGATAGGGTGCTCAAGTATTTTTTGCAGAAGTGAAAATTTATTTCTTAATTTACTTTATTCACAATGTCTTACATAGTATAAAAATATACTATTTTTTACTTTATTGACTAAAGCTTTACTAGCTTTACTCATTTCCATTCAAATTCAATTCCATATTTTTAATTTGTTTTTTATAACTCAATTATATGAGAAAAACTTTTGATTATTCAAAATACAATCTTAAAACATGAAAGGAGCTTTCAATGAGTTTTCTTTTAAGTGTGCTTGCAGTTAATATCAGAAGTTAACTGAAATCCAGCAAATCATATTTAAATACATTCTGTGCACTGCTGTAGTACCACTTCTGTCTTTGAAGTCAAAGGTATAGGTAAGTGTGAATAAGCTCACAACTTTACAGGTAGATTTCAAAAATATCCTAAGCACATGCAGGCTTTTTCAAATATTTTCTATCTCTAAGGGTTTCTTTGTAAGACCTGCACAACTGGGCAAAAGGAAAATACATTTTTTTGTGAACAGGAAACCTGGGAATTAGGTTAAAAACAGGTTGGAGTCTTTCCACCCTGAGAAACACGCGTTTTGTGAATCACTCAGAAAAAGTGCTCTATCACATTATAAAAGCACTTGCAGCCTGTGTATGGGAGGACCAACAGCAAACATCTGATGGAAACCCTATTTCAGCAAGATTTCCTGCTAGGCTCATTCTCACTGAAGTCCACAAGACCTTCCAAGCCTGTGCCTGTAGACCAAGGACAGGTAAACCTGGGCTGCTGCTCCTCCAAAAGCAAAAGCCTCTTGCCTTACAAGCACTTCACCTAAGAATCAGGTGCAGGAGAAGGAGGAGGCACACTAAGACCTCATCTCTGCCACATGGTGATGCACAGCCTACAACAGGCTCAGAATCACCATTTCCAGGTGACTTTCCATTTTGAACTAGGAAAAGAATAAATTCCAACACCAGACCAGACTAAATGAGCAAAGGTTCTCAATTCTTCATCATCAAGGGAGAACCAAAATTGCCTCACAAGCAGATTAAACAAAACTAGCCAAAGAGAAATCCTCTTGCAGCCAAATACAAAACATTCCCCATGTTTATAATCATCGTTAGGCAAATACCCGTTCTTGGAGAAAGAAGAACACCTAATGTCAAAGAGGAACCTCAAAATAAAGACTACCTTACAAAAAAATATTCTTTAAGGGCCCGCTTCTCCAGTCTGCTGTTGTTATCTGTGACCATAAGAAAACAAAAACTTATTCCACTCACTACTCTGATTCTCGTAACACTAACTGGATGGCCACTCTGAACAGGTTTCTCCATTTAGCCATGCAGGAATAATCTCTGTTACTAATCTGGACACTTGAGTATCAAGTATAATGACCACACATATGTCCCTCACACATCTGCAAATGTGTAAGAAGCCAAAAGAAAACCCCAGATAATGGTGAAGTTTTGTCTCATTGACTGTGATGCATCTAGGAAAGGGTAGCAAGACCACATGCATGGAGAAAAAGTTGAGTTTCCCACACATTTCCATAATACCCCTTAAGACATCCCGTAGTAAGTTTGCACAGTTCTACAAGCCCACTCAAACATCTTATAATGAATTTACTTATTCCCAGGAGACCCTAGATAGTTTTGTTTCCCCCTTTTTCATTAAGTGGAAAGTCCTAGCTGAAGGTCTCTGAAGCTATGCTTGGTTCCTGCAAAGACCTGTCTTTCATGGACCTAACAGCTCTGGCCAATTTATTAAGGCTTGTGCATCCATCTGTGTATTACTCTTCCTACCTCTTGAATTTGTCTCTTAT
>JANZLP010000053.1:16868286-16883010 GCA_026930925.1 Chelictinia riocourii | reverse complement strand
CTAAAAATGACATCTTGGGTGCAATTTGGTTCCAATTTAAAACACTCAGTGGTAGTTATGTTTCTATAGGTGTTGATGTCTGTGCTAGGTGTCTAAGTTCCCATTATGGCCAGTGGAGATCTAGCCAATACAGTTAGGGAGCTTAAAACAAAATCCGGGTAGAATTTCTCTCCTTCTGTATTTTATAGCTGATTTGGATTAATTCGGAAGTAGTAGGCATTAGGTACTATTACTGCTAGGTAATCTATTGATTATCTGGTCAAAAGGCAGAATCCTGAATGGTTGAATTTAGATGTGCACGAAAAATACAGAAAATGCATGATGTTGTATCACATGAGGTTTGCTACCAATATGCCAAGTGTGCAAGAATGGAATTGGAAAAACCTCAGCTGGAGTTGAAACTAGTGAGGGATGGGAAGGCCAAAAGTAAGTATGCTGAGAGCAAAATAAATGTGGACCCACTGCTCAGAGGGGCAGGAGACCTACTGACAAAGCACATGGAAAACGCAAGATACTCATTGCCTTTTCTGCTTTGGTTTTTTTTGGTGGTAAAGCTTGACTTGCCCGGTTCCTGAGCCTACTAGCAAAATTTGTGTGGCAATGAAACATTACCCACAGTACAGGAAGATCAGGGAAACACTTAAATTCAAGGGACCAATGTTACTGTGAGGCCACTGTTGTCTTTGGAAAATCATGTCAAACATGGGAAGTTTCTGATGACTGGAAAAGGAAAATGTCACACCCATCTTCAGAAAGGGCAAGAGGAAGGTTCTGGGGTCATCGGGCTCATCAGTCTAACCAAAGTCCTAGGGAAAGTTACAGAGCATATTCTCATGGAAGTAATTTCTGGACACACAAAGGACAAGAACATGATTGACAAGAGCCAGCATGGATTTACCAAGCTCAAATCATGCCTGACCAACCTTAATTGCTTTCTACGATGAGCTAACTGCCTCTGTGGGCAAGGGGAGAACTGTGAGTGCTGTTCAACTGTAGAGCAGTCTCCTTCGGTCACAACGGTAAGCTCCGGACTCGAGAGGATGGTGAGGCTGGTGGAAACTTGGCTGGATGGCGTGGCTCTGAGGGTTGTGTCCAACAGTAAAAAATCCAACTGTTGGTGTCTACTAGAGGGTTTCCTCGGGATTCAAAGCCACTATTGATTGCAGTATGTCAAGTATAGCAGGTTTCTAGATGCTACCAAATTGGGGAGAAACAGTTCATATGAAGAATTGCTGTTAGGAGGGACCTGGACAGGGTTGGGAAATGGGCTGCTTGGAGCCTCTTGAAATTCAGCTGAAGCCGTTGTGAAGTCCTGTAGCTGGGAGTGGATAACCTCTTGCACCACTACAGGCTCTTATGGCAGGTTGGACAATTTTTTTGTGGTTTTCTTTTTCTGTCATATTAATCATTACAAAAACATCAGTATCACATTCATTCTTTGAGTTTACGCATTAGTAATTTCTTTCTCCTGTGAGAATGGTGTGATTGGAGTGGGTTTTTTCCTAACCCTTCATAGCCCAGACAAGTGCTGGAATAGGTTAAGTTGTAAAGTATTCATGTTGTCACAGTGTGAGAAGTGTCCAGGAAATAGATGCTTTTTAGAGAAGGTAAAAAAAAAAAAGTTTTATAAATTAGAATTTGGAATATCTTCTTCTGGAATAGGTATTTTCCCTCTGCATATTGCCTGAATTTCAGACTTTTGTGATATAACTTTCTAGTGTGTTTGTTACTGGTAGTTCTGAGAGTTAGCTGTGAGTTTAATGTCTTCCATGTTTACTTGCTGACTTGTCAGGGTCATTGTTTTCTATTTATAGATATTTTCTATTTATAGATATACTAGATATGAGTAGTGAATCTGTGTGTCTAGGTTATTTTTGCAGATTAAAGCCCCCAAGCTATTAATATTAGCAGTTTGACCCCAGAATCTCAATTAAGTCATTGATAAGGTTTCCTAAAAAATGTAATTTACACTTATTTTTAGTTTTCAAATTTCTCGAGTAATTATTTATCCACTTCCATATCCTCCTTGTCATCTGTATAGCTAATTTGTCAGATTATGCTCATAAGTAATTTGCAATCACTCTGCTTCCTGTTTTGTGCACATTTATTGCAGAGCAGTATCTTGCATAACCAAGTGGTCTAATGATCTGCCAGGGATCTTCTCACATAACGTGCACAAGTAACGTTTCAAATATACCAAATGTAGAAATAAAGCATATGGTATATCGTATATGTATGTGTTACAAATCTGTTATTTGCCTGTCACAATCGTTAAATCTATCCCCTCTATTTTTACTTTCATGTAGACTTGAAGTCTTGATTTCAGAAGGACAGGAATGATGACATAAGCAGAAAACGAAGCCTCTAAAAGAATGGAATAGGCGTGTGTTCTGGGTGAGGAGACGTGGAGGGAGAGAGACCTGAGCAGGGGTATTTGGAGGGTTTTGGCAAGCAGGCTGTATGTAAAAGTCTGAAATGGCTGGAGTGCTAGAAATGGCTGGTAAAGGACATGGGTGTAGGAATTGAGACTGGGAGTAAGGAGTGAGACCGGCTGGCCATGGAGGTTAGCACTGGTGCGGAGCAGAAGAGGCATTCAGCAGCGTAAAGAGAACATGTATATCCACTGGCATACAGTTTTCATTCAAAGCCTGACATTTTCATATTTCCTTGTTATAACAAATATTTGTGAAGTGCATTTGCAAACCGTCTTATTTTCTTTTAGTTCTAAAATAGACAGTGGCTAATAAAGTGCCATCAGTCGTTCCATTAGTTTCAGTGGAAGAGGTTGTTGTGATGGATATAGAGATCCTAAATCATCCGGTAAAGTTTTGCCAAGATGACACCACATGGTGAAATTTCAGGAGTTTTAGTTTGCTTTTTTGTTAGTGGCAAAAATAAGATTGCTGGTGCAGTGTTTCTTTAGCTGCCTGAATGTAGGCATTATTTTTTTTTTTTTAATGACAGTCCCGTAGTCTTGTCTTTCACAAGGGTCTTACCTCAGTTGCGGCCCAGGATAGACACTACTCATTGAATAAGCAGTTATTCAATATTTTTTATCCTTACTATTCAATGTTTAGCCCCGAGCCTTATTTACTGCACACAATTCAAACACTTCTCTAGAAAAAGAATGATTAATTTTTCTCCTGGGCTTTTCTGGGGTGTTTGTCGCTGTAGTATCTGACTGCTTCACAACATTAATGACTTTACTGTCACAGTACTTCCATGACCGAGTAAGGGTGCTAGTATCTGCAGTTCACAAGTGCTAACTGAAGCACAGGGACATTATGGTGAGAAGTATCCACTGACTTGGTGTTTCTAACTGGTGACTACAAGGAGCTCATTTTTCACAGCATTAACATAGCTAGTGTAAAAAAACATAGGAATGGCTCTTCTTGGTCAGAATGAAGGTCGGTCCTGCGAAGTACGTATCTCCGGTAGTGACTGGGAGAGAAGAGGCTGGTCTTAGAAGAATAGAGTAGCGAAGCAAGCGTATAGTAAGTAATATTTCCTCCAGTGTACTCTCACAGCTTCCAACTATTTACAGCAGCTGAGGCAGATGTATTGTCTTTGTATTTAATAGCTCCAGTGGATTTTTCTTCCATGCATTTGTTCAATTGGTCTTTGAAGCAATGCAAATTTTTAGAATTCATAGCATCTCACAGCAAGAGTTTCCCATCTTAATGAAGTATTATGTGAAGAATATTCTCTGTAAATTAAGTAGCATTTTATATGTTGAAATGTATCAAGATCTTTTCAGATGTTCAGAGGTTTGTTTCTGGAGTACAGACACGGATAGAATCCAGTTCTGTGGTGCAGCATTAAACTGCTGTTCCTGTTCTTGTTTAATTGATTTAGTAAGTACCAACACAACTTTTAATACCTTTGATTTTTCAGAAAGAAGAGAGTTCTTATTCAGTCATCCCCATTATAGGGGATAGGCCTTCAACGGTTCCAAGATCAGCATTCATTGCACAGGGAAAAATAATACGGAATCATGTAATTATAAGGCTAATACATATGTGTAAGCAGGATGACTTAGCACCAGCACTTTAATCCTTGCCTCTGCAACCTCAATACTTCAATGCATTTTTCTGTATATATTTATTTATGTACTTCCACAGGAAAAAAGAATATTTTTCAACAGAAGAATATATTTCTTTTGAGAACGTGGATATAGACTACCTGCGCGGTGGTGAACAGAATATAATGCATTTGCAGATGCCTCTATTAATTTACAAAAAATACAACTCCTCATGTGTATCTAATATCCTTATTAAAAATGATGTGGAATTAGAGGTGCTGGAGGATATTTTTCTTTTCTTTTTTCCTTTTTTCTTTTTGGCAAGTAATGATACGCATTTGAACAAGATTCCCATTATATTACCTGAAGCAGCAAAGGTGAGGCAAGGAAAATCAAACTTTAATTGTTGCAAGTAATTTGTGGAGATGGAAATGAAACAGCTACATGTAGGGGAAGGAGGTTACTTTCCCCTCTTCTTTAGTGGGAAACAGTTATTGCAGAAAGAGCGAGGTCACTCCCCAGTGGTTACGTGTTTCCTCCTATATATCGTGCCCTAGAAAGATCGTTTGAGGCACAAATGGGATGTGTATCATTTCCCCACTTAAACTGGCAAATCGGAGTTAATGACTTACTTCAGGAGTTAGCTTTACAGTAGCTGGAGCCAGTCCTGGCCCCTGTTTCCATGTTGGTACTGCTTAACCAAAAAAGAGAGATACTTCGTCATTCAGCCTCCACGGCTCTGTCATCCAGGCAAGAACGGATGAAAGAAAGGTAAAATGAAAAGTTCATTAGACACTTGCAGGCCCAAGAATTTTGACATAATGCCCGTGTTTGAAGGCACACGCATCCCATGTGATCCGAAGGAGAATATATGTGATTGACCTGGAGTTGCCTATAACAGTCTAAAAATGTTAGTACTTGATTGTGACGTTATTGAGATACCGGTTTTGCACACTTCTTGAATTATGGTGAAGATTATCAGAAATGCAACCAAAAAAGAGGATTCAGATCTAGGTGCAGATTTTGCAGGAAACCCTGGAGAAACAATGGGGCATACTCAGTATGATGCCTTTGGCTGATTTCTTCTAAATCCCAAGAAACTGATCTTGGGGAGCAGGTTCAGGCTTGGGCATCGGCTGGGTTTAGAGGTGGACTATTGGGACAGAGGGAGTGGAATCATGAGAAATGCAGTGAGATCCGGAACCTCACAGGTTAGGGCTCCTTTACTCCCCCCTCATTATGATCTAGATCACATATGTCTATTATTAAAAAAAATACACTGCTCGAAAGGCAAATTTACTTTGAAGAGATGGAAGCATGTACTTAAAAAGCACACACCTTAATGCCTTCTTCAGTTCAAGGACTGAAGTGGCAAATGTTTCATAGGGTTAAACTTGCAGATATTTGGTCAAGTGATCTGTATGTGTATTTTACACCTGCTTCTACATCTAACAAGCCACTGCTTAATGAGTTGCCCCAAGGGATAGTAGTTTATTTTGGGATATGTGCTTCTCCGCTCCAAGTGTGCAAAGTGCCACAATCTTCATATTAAGGTGGAAGTATGTTGCACTAGATTTGAAAATACTGCAATCTTTTGTTCTTTTTTTTTTAAAATATATTTAAATATACCTTTTAAATAAAGATAATAGTTTAAAACAAGTAAATTTTTGCTGAAAGGAAAGATCTGGGAATTTATATAATTAAAGGGCTGTCAGCATCAAACCAAAAAATTGTTAGATTTTAGAAATACTTCTAAAGCGTTAACTTGTGAGAAAAAGACTCAGCCGTGCTGAAATAAGAATGTTTTCTTTTCATTCTGTATTTTCCCTTGTTGAATGTGTCTCCTACAATCAGAAGAACAATCTTTGGCTTCTGTTGCTCACTGACTCAAACGAAACCAGTGACTTCTTCAGTTAGTGTTTAGGAATAAGTTTTATTTGGTTGAATTTTTTAATACTGTTCCTCAGAAAATACTAGATACTCATCTCATAGCTAAACAAAATTGCGCCAGTTTGTTACGTGACTATTTTAACAATGATAGATACTCAAACTCTTAATTTTTCTGTTGGTCAGGATTGTATAATGGAAAAAAGGGCTTTTTGTTGTCAGTTTTCAAAACATACTTGGAGTTGACTTTAATCATATGGTCTTTTCACTCTTGATCAAGCCGGAGGGTGTACGAGAACTCCAAGACCTAGACCCTCAGCAGCAGTTATGACAAGGTATCCTTGCCACAGGAATCATTCAGGTGCTCCAAGACTGTGTAAGAGTTACATGGCTATAAATGTTGGAAAAGGATTAACAGCAACAGAAATCTTGTGATGTGTTTCCAGCGCATAAATAGTTTTTGCCACAAAATGAACTGTTGCAACAGTTGCTTCTCCTCCTCTTGCTTTAAAGCTCATCTGGTTGTAACAGGGCACAGACGCAGGAAATAGGTTTTGAGAAAAGCGAGTGAGGTTGCTAAGGACTTGTCTGCTTTTTAAACAGCCGAGGGAGCATCCTCTCTCTTAGGCTACCTACTTCAGTGGACAACCTCCAGGGAATGAATCAGCTAATTATGGCAGTGGTAAGAGACAAACGGAGCTTTCTTTCCCTTCCTTCAGTAACTGCATATTGTTTTCATAGAAGTTTTTCTCCTCATCATCCCTCCTTTACCCAGTATAACTTTTTTTCTCCCCTTCCTTTCTCTCACTGTGACACCCAGCTTGAAAAGGGGGAAAAAGTTAGGATGTAAAGAATCCTGACGTTCCTTATGCCAACCTTGAAAAAGAGGAGCTTGCTGCAGATACTCACCCCAAGGCCAGGGAGTCCAGCTTGAAAAAAATTGAAGATCTTAAATTAATGCTTTTGGAGAATGCCGAAGGCACTAGGTTTAACAATGGCATGGAAAAAATGAACATAATCAGGGCAGAATTCACTGGAAAGCTTGAAAGAACAGACACAGTGCTGGGCAAAAGCGATAAGATCAGGGATACAGGATTGATTTGAGAAGTGGAGCATGATAACGTGTCCAGGAAGGAGAGAGAGGTAGAGGTCCGCTTTCACTTTCTTCCTCAAAGACTGATGAAGGCTAAGAAGTGACAAATACATTTATTTAGAGAGTGACAAGAAGATACACGTGAGTGGTTGGATGTCGTCTGGTCCCTGCCCAACAGACCTGTAGCACATGTGAATGAATCTGCCTGGCTACTTGGGAAAATGCCAAAACCAAAACCACCAGCTCTAAAAAAAGGCAGAAGGAAGGAGCTGAGTCCCGTTGTGGTATTTCTGTTTAAATGTATTCTTGGGCAAAAAAAATTCTCGGGAGAGAATGAGACAGCAGGCCTCAGGATTACTCTTTAAAGGATGGAGCCAGAGAGTCTAGACTTCTTTGGAGGAAGTATATTACTTTAGCTAGTCTTCAATTCATAGTAGCTAATTAACCACATCTCCTTTGAAAATATGACTTTCTTAAATGACACTATGTCACCGTTTCTGGATAAGTTCCCAATAAACTCTAAAGAGGAATTGAGAACAATTATTCCAGAAGGTCGGCTCATAGTACGTGTCTTTGTCCAAGTTTCGCTTGACTTGCCAGACGCCGTGGCACTGTCAGTGGTTTCAGCAACCGTCATGCAGCGTGCATGGCTGCAGTCTTCTGGGATTCTTGGAAAAGTCCAGAATACAGCTGAGATCTTCCTGAGAAGAATTACATTCCTGAAAAGTATCTTCAGTTATT
Source organism: Chelictinia riocourii (assembly GCA_026930925.1). Classification (NCBI taxonomy): domain Eukaryota; kingdom Metazoa; phylum Chordata; class Aves; order Accipitriformes; family Accipitridae; genus Chelictinia; species Chelictinia riocourii. The sequence continues at coordinate 16,875,268 of JANZLP010000053.1, read as the reverse complement.
TTGGGGTCTTTGAGGATTTCCTTTCTCAGCTCCATGGAAAGCAATCTATAGACAAGATTCATTTCAGACTATGGCACTACCACGCTTGCTGGGCATCAGATGAGCCTCCTACAAAGCATATGAAGCTCTGCAAAGGAGCGCTTTATTTTCACTGTAACTAAAAGGCAGATGCTACCTTTCAAAGCAGTTGGATTGACACTCGCATAGGGAGTTGTCAGGAACTATTTTAAATGAGTGCAGATTTATCAGAGCAGCCAAGGGGGCTGTCCTGTCTGTCTTAGCATTCTTCTAATCATACGCAATTTTAGTCAAACGGCCTCACAGTCAGATCATCACAGGCAGATGCACTATAGTTTTAATGACAAATCTCTTTCCCTTTGCAAATCTATTAGGGTGCACATCTAAGCACACAGAACTTGAGAATAATATGAATGATAAAAGATAAATTTTTTTTTTTTCATTTAAAGTTGGTATTTAAAATGCTCTTGGTTGACTTATGAAGAATTATTTTCTTTCTAGAAGTGTTTTCGGTTTAGTTTTGATGGGCGTCGTGCAAAGAGTTTTTAGCTAGATTGAAAGTGCTGAAAAACCTGTAAACAAACACATTGGGCTAAGATTAGTGAATTGTGACCCACCTTAAAAATTATCAGAAAAGGACATAATGGCCCGGCTTTATCTTCTCATTTGAAATGTAATCTGTCTCTTAATTTGGTGTTGTGTGGCTGTGCTGAAGTTGGCTGTATGTGATACAGTATCTGATTTTTTCCATCATATTGAAGTGATTGATTTTTGAACAGATTTTTTGGTCAGTAAGCATATGGTCTGAGTAGCAATTACCGTACCCAAAGAGAGTTTTGCCATGCATCCCTTAAAATTGATTCTCAGGCTTAAGCTGTGATCATTTATCTTTAGCATAACAGCTGAAGACTTGCACACCTAAACATTAATTTACATTCCAAGTGAACAAAATGTCTTTTGGCTAACAGCAAAGTATTCTGTAACTAGACACTGAACATATAAATGGTACTGGGTAACTGGGTGTTACTGCTCCCCTTTGTGCCAAATATTAAATATCTCAAATTCTGTTAGTGCTTTGATCATTAGATTCTCTTTTCCATTTGAAACACTATCAAGTTGTGTTTATGTGTTTCACTGTTAATCAATAGTGAGCTAGACTACCAATTTCTCAATAGGTCAGTATTTTCCACTACAGCTTAAAAACTTAAATGTAAATAATTGTTCACTTTATCTTCACACTCTTTTCTGTTGAGGAACGTTACTTAAATGCTAATGAGACAAGGCTTGTTAATAAAGGAAAATAATGCAAGTGGGAGAAAACCTACTGAACAAATTTTGCAAGTAGACTTGAGTGATGTCTTGCCTATGGAGGAAACCCTGAAAAATCTGGAAATGAGGGCAGTCGCAGATAGGTAGCTATGTGTCCATTTTATAGATCTATGCTGCAGTGAAAAGAGCAAGTTCCTTTCCCTAGAGGCACACATTCCTCAAAATATATGAAGACATCGAAGGTACATATAGTTTTCCCCCCAGGCCCATCTTTTTTCAAGAAAGCAGAGGTGTCTGTCTGTATGTCCGTAGGTATGCACGGATGGGTGACATAGCCATGAAGGGCAGGTAGTCCTACGGAAACAGGTAGTAACATTAAAGTGGATACAGATTAATTTTTTTTTTAAGCCAGCCTTAATGAAGAAACACTAGCTTTTTCCCTTGAACAGTGCTAGTTTTTATACTTGTAGAGATCCAAGTCTCTCAGCATAGGAATGCCTTGGAGTGTAAGAGAATCCAAACCGGTAGTTAAGCTGATAACCGTATCGCTCACCTCTGCTGTGGAGACTCAGGTTCAAGTCTCTGGTCTGTCATTATCCCAAGAGGGTTTTCTAACCGCTGGTTTACTCAACGTGCGCTTTTTCCCTGGTGCAAAGGTTATATATAGTTACATAAGCATTATTGAATAGTTAAAAAAAATTAAAAACAAACCTCACACTCATTATTGGTCAGGACACTTGCTTGGAAAAGAGAAAAATGGTAAAGGGGGACTTCCCGTCATAATCCAGCAGTCTTGAGTTTCACATTCTATTCTTTCCTGTTTAAAAAAGCAGAAAAAACAACAGCAACAAAACCCCACTTCAAAATGATTTTTAGTTTAAGTTTCACATAGAGAAGTCACATTATCAAAAACTCAAAAAGTGGAAGTCAAACACTTTACTGGATTCTAAAGGCAATATGTTGCCACGTAAGGGAGTGTTCTCTTTGTACCATATTGAGTCCTTTCTAAACTATGCTTCTCAATTCCATTATTTTTGTGGGATGACTTTTTTGAATGAGTAAGAATGTGTTAATGCTTCCATGGTAGCTTCAGAAATGTTAGCGCTGTTTGAAGTAGACTTGCAGTTTTCTCTGTGGCATGGTCTTCAAAGTACAGAACTCTGAACTTCTCAAAGTATTATGACTATATTTTTATAGACTTAGTGAGGACTACACAATTAGGCATGTATCAGTCATATCTTTGATTTGTTTAGGCACAGAACAAGACTTGAAACTGTTCCATTTTCAGATGGGCATCATCAGTCTGTTCCTGTCCATGGTGAAGTTTTATATTTGAACAGTGATTTTCATCTGCTGAAGTATTGGGACAGGCGCTGTTTAACATCTTTCTTGGCAACACGGACAGTGGGATCGAGCGCACCCTCCGCCAGTTTGCCGACGACTCCAAGCTGTGCGGTGCGGTCGAGATGCCGGAGGGCAGGGATGCCATCCAGAGGGACCTGGACAGGCTGGAGAGGTGGGAACCTCACGCGGTTCAACACGGCCAAGTGGAAGGTCCTGCCCGTGGGTCGGGGCGATCCCAAGCACAAACACAGGCTGGGCGAGGGGCGGATTGGGAGCAGCCCTGAGGAGAAGGACTTGGGGGTACGGGTGGGTGAAAAGCTGAATATGACCCAGCCGTGGGCGCTCGCAGCCCAGAAAGCCGATCGCATCCCGGGCCGCATCCCAAGCAGCGTGCCCAGCAGGTGGAGGGAGGGGATGTGGCTGCCCCATCCCTGTGGAGTGTCCAAGGCCAGGTTGGATGGGGCTTGGAGCAACCTGGATACATAGAGAGAAAGATATAAATCTATTTATAATCTCTTAGCTGAAGACAGATGCAGAGCTAATGTTAAAAAAATCTCTACATGGATAGCATCTTATTTAAACCTGACAGCTTTAGAAGAGTAACTTTTTGCCAGTTTTTTGTAGAGTTGCAGCAACCTCAGCAAAGCTTGGTTCATTAGCTGCCTTGTTCCTGTTTATGTTTGCTGGTTGTTTGTTTTTTTTTTTTTTTCTTTTTCCCTTTGGTCATTTTTCTAGCTTCCCTGGTCAAAAAATACCTTGACAGGGGAAAAAGAAAGTCCTTGATTCCCGCATAGCAGTTGAAGCACAGATGACTGGAATAAATCAAGTCAAACGAGAGGCTAAATTTTCAAGTTATCGCTCAGAAGATTAGGAGAGGAAACCAGCTACTGCTTGGATGATTTTCAGGACCCACATCATGCCCTGTTCACCAGTCCTGCTGGGGGTGCAAATTTGCTCTGGGAGCTCTTACAGCATAGGCAAAGTGGAGCGGTACACACCAGAAAATTTTGTGTACACAGCATGTATGTAAATATGCACCAGTCCTCTGATAAGCAGGCCCAGGTTTTCCACAAATGAGGGCTGCTCAGAAAAAAGGAAGGATGCTTATAGCTGCTGTGCATAAAACCTAGGGACCACAGTCACTGGTCTCCAGAGGCAGCCCTGCTCTGGGCACAGGCTGGGCAGGGGACCCCTGCAGAGCTGGCGTCCCCCTGAGCAGGTCCCATCCCATGCCATCCCCTGTCATGCCAAAGATGCGCTCAACCACCTGCCTAGTTTAAAGGGAAAACGAGCAATTTCAGTCCACTGCTGCCCAAGGCTGCCTTGATCTTGATGGCTGCTACTGTCAATGGAAGAAGGTGCCTCCAAAACTCTGTGGATGCCTCCTGTTTGCTTAGAGCCTTTCTTAGAATTTTCTTCAACCCATTATAACTATTATAAAAACCAACTAGCATACTCATGGTACTCAGAAAGTTCCTTCTATATGTTTCTATGTGAAAATCCATTGTTATAAGAGACACGGTTCCGTGTCCAAGGGTGTCAGCACCACATCTTTCCAAAATGATGCTGGAAATCTTAGAAAGGCAAAGACCACAGAGTGCTGCAGTGAACATCTCTGTGTAAATGCCCTGGTGTCAGTTTGCTGTTTTCAGGAGAGGTCAGCATATTTACAAAGATGCGTTAATAGGGCAGCCACCAAAATCTCCTCTAAGATGTTTTGAAAGCTTAAAAAAAAAAACCCCTCAAATATATTTTTTTTCAACATCTGCAGTCAATGAAAGGAGAGATGCAAATCTACTGTCATTTGCATGCAAATTTTTTTTACATCAAATCAGTGACAGAATGCACAATAAACACACTTTAAATTGAAATATTCCACGTTCACTTCCTCCTAGCCTTGCCTGCAGCTGGGATCCAATTTTCATGCACGGCTCCACACAGGTGACCATCCTCCAGTGGCTCTGAAGCCAGGAAGAGTGTGGGGAAGATGGAATTACAGAGGCAAAGTAATTGCAACCAGCTCATGACTCAAAAACCAGCTGTCATGCGAGAGAGTAAAGATGAAGGCTCTTCAGAAATAAATGCTGTTAAAAGAGGTCTGCCTTTCTAGGAAGGACCGTGGACCATCTTTTCTGCCCAGCGTTAATCACGTAAGATCACTGCAAAAGCGAATGGACAGACGCTGCTCAGTGCTCTGGGATCACCCACATACTTACTGAGTGTGGGGTTTAGGGAATATGCGAACTCTTTCACAAGAACTATCCCAGTTATCCCAAAGGCAGCCCTGAAGACACTCCCGCAGCACATGATGTGGAGAGGAGGTGAATTTGGCCTTGGTCTTGGGTTTGCTTCTTGGTCTTGGTCTTGGGTTTGCTTCAGTACACCTCCATGGGTGCATACAGAGAGGCATTACTGCACCAGTTACAGCTTTACCAAAAGTCCAGATGGGAGTTGGATTTAGGGAAGGGGTATAAAATTGGAAGCCTGGAACTGGGTTCTTAAGAGTGTGCCCATTCCTTCATCGATCTTGCACCTCATTGCCTACAGCTGACAATGTGGGTTTGGACTTGCTCCCACCTGAAGTGCATAACCTAGGTATCAAATGGTTTTGGACCGGTGGAAGAAAATATTCATCATCCTATCGCAGTGTGAAATAAAAGCAGTCCCCTTCCTCACAGGAACACCAGGATGCTTGTGCAGTCCATAAAGCAGTAGTCACCTTTTGCAGTACTACAATATGTCTTAAATATTAAGCGAGTGAAAAAAGAATCCATCACAGGGTAATTAAAGATGTTAATTCCCCTCGCTGTCCCAAAAGGATTGATCGTGACTCTTAAGTGGGCAAATTTCGTTTACTTTTTTTAAAAGCAGATGCAGTGTAATCAATGTTAAATTTCCTGATTAACCATAAAAGCCCTGCTTGAATAAGCGACCCCTGGCATTTTAATAGGTTTTGATATAACTACAGTGTGCAAGCAGGCTTTATTAATACCATAGGACTGGAAACATAGTGTGATATGGGTAGAATTGGTTCCTAGTTTGTATAAATGTTAATATCCTGTGTAGATGACCTTGCACCTCCTTTCACATATATTTTAGCTCAAGGCAGCAAGTGAAATTTAAAGCCTAACTACAAATAACAGTGTGGCAGAAAAAGTAATTTTGATTTGTGAGGAATCAAAGAATTTTCTCTCATTAAGTATATGGATAAATAATTACACGTCTTAAAAGCTAAACTGTGTAACAAAGATAAGGCAGTGAACATAAAAAGAAGTAGACAGCATTATAGTTTCACTAAATATGTGCGCTAAATATGTGCATAGTGTAACCAAGGCAAAGAGTTCCCTAAATCTTTGGGATTTATGGGCAACCAAGGCAACTCACTTTGCAGGTGGAGGGTCACATAAAAGCAGTTTCAATAACAACATTTTATTTTAAAAGCTTGCTAAATTTTTTTCTTTAACGCTGTTGCTGTGATATACTCTGTGTGGCATGACTGAAATATAATAGCGCGTGTTGCTGTTAAAGTTGTTTTGCCACTTGTTTGGGATGACCTGCATAACTCACAAGCGGCGTACTGGCAATAAAACCTTTATAGCACTCTACGCGATTACTGATTCTAACCATAGGTTGATACATACACTTATGTATATCATAAAGCACAGGCTGTGCTTTAGCATACCGCTTAATAAGACAAATGTCAATGTAACTTAACAATAGCAGCAAACTTTACCAGCACAAAATCTGCAAACTTTAGTTTGACAGTATGAAGCCAGCTAGAAACCTGGCGGAGAACAAATAGCTAAGATCAGTCTGGCCGATGCATGGATTTAGGTAGACTATCTTAAGAAACGTTTTATCTGCACTTGCTTCTCTTACAAAGCCTTATGCCATCGCTGATAGATTACTTATTTTAAAATAAAAGATTTCAGATGTTAGCAGTCCTGTTTCCATTGCCATAGCAGAACCGATCCCGGGAGGATCAGGCATTAGAAGGGCTGACCTAAAGCTAAGCTTTTGGAAATACTGAAGAGCAAGGATCTTTGATTCTCCATCCCTGGCACAGAAGGGACCGCAAGAAGACTCACCTTCCCCAGCAAGTGAATCCATGGTGGGACAGAACACGTGCAACCCCGTCTTGTCCATTGTAGCACTCCACAGCCTCATTTCTCACTACAAACAGTTGAGAATTGGGGGGAAAATTCATATAGCCTGAACATCTGTTTTTTTTATATATATAATCAAGGTATTTTAGTTCATCACAACTGAAATCATCAGCCAAGGCCGGGATCCCCAGGGCTGTTGCGCCTGTGCGTAGGCCACTAAAGGCAGGTGAGGACCAGCCACGGTT